>CM077152.1:138240572-138640596 GCA_039583875.1 Platanthera guangdongensis
GAGGTACCTGAGCTGAAGGATTTGTTGGAGGAGTTTGCGGTGTGTGAGGTAGGGGAGAAGTTGCTGGCTGAGGAGATGAGGTAGTTTTTGTTGGAAAGGGCTTCCTGACTGGGATAGAAGGAGCAGGCTCCCCCTCTCCAAGTGAACGAGAAGAGCTAGACACCAGATGAGGAGAGGGAGAGGGAGTCCTGTCCTCTAATACTGGATCTTCTGGAACTTTGGCGGCTTGGGCAGCATTCTTCAGTTTGAGCTCCCATCTTTGAATAGAAGAAATAGAGACCTTCTTCATGTGGTGAAGAGGGGTTCCTTTAGAGATGTTGAATACTTGAGGATTTGTTTCATGGAGGAGTAGAGAGATTATTCTGGCAAAGTTGGGGGATTTTAAGCTGTCCTTGATTTTGTCCAGAAGCAGCATGCCAAACTGGAATTTCTTGCGGCAAACAATGGCTTGCATTATGTTGAAGAAATACAGTGGAATGTCTCTTATGGAGTTGGTCTTGCGTAGCAGAATCTTTTCAATAACATCAACCAGAAACTTTCCTTCTGCGTTCATGTCTGACCATTTGATAGACTGAACTTCAGGTGAAATCCAACAGAATAAGCAGGTTCTGTAGGAATCTTCTTCATCGAGGTCGTCTGCTGCAGTGATTACCGGTAGACGGAGGAGTTGAGAGACAATTGTCGCGGTAAGTTTAATTTTCAGACCTTTCACCTTGGATTTCAGAACTTTGCCATTTTGTTTGACCTTCAGATTGGTGAAGAATTCTGCTACCTCAGGGAAGAGGATCCGGCAGGGTTCTTGGAGAGCGAAGGAAAGTCCGGCGGTATATAGAAGAACCAACAAATTGTGGAAATCGTCTGACAACTCTGCAATCCCTGCGGTAACAAGTTCCGAACCCACACCGATCTTGGAGATGGCTGCCATGATCCAGAAACTTGACGGGAGGAGAGGAAGAGGCTCTGCAACTTTTTGAGGGAAGACGAAACGGCAGCCGGGTACACGAGAGAGTGAAATGATTTCGTGTAGAGGGATTTTCGGAAATTCGTATTTATAAACCCTAGGTTTTGTTGAATTCTGTGAAGTGAAAGTGGGTGAATGGAAGGCTTGGGAAACCTATCCGCGCGGACTACGCGGACTGGGTTGGCGGACTGCTAGGTCGGCAGGGATGTTGCAGGCGGTTTGCTCTGTGGCGGCCTGGGCGGTCTGTTCGCGCGGACTACGCGGACAGCAGCGGCGGTCTGACAGGCCAGTGTATGCTCAGCAGGCGGTTTACTCCCAGGAAGTAACCGGGCGGATAGGAATGTTATCCGCGGAGTCCGGCTTGAAGCGGACTGAAAAACTGGAGCTCAGCAGACCGGTTTGGCAGATGCCTTGGTCTTGCTCTAGTGAAGCGGCAAGTGGAAGCCGTGGAGACCGCCGGTCAGCGCGGACAGGAACTGGAGGTCGCCCGGTATGGCGGGCTAGATCCAGTGTCCGCCTCTAAGTGCGGACTGGCCCTTGCGGCCAGTGGGCTGGACTTGGTGGGAATTGAACCAAGTCCAGGATGGCTCAGTCCGGGGAGATCGCGCAGTGGAGCGCGGGCTGGTTTCTCAGTCCGCCAAGCGTAGTAGAAGTGCAGTTGCCTTGTTTGCTAGCTTGGGGAAATGAGGACTGGAGAATTGCTTGTGCAGGAGCGTGCGGACTGGAGCCGGAGTCCGCTGAGTCCGGTTGAGCCTTGTGATGAGGTTATGGACTCAGGGAAGCGGACTGGAGTTCGCTGTGTACGCGGACTGGATCGACGTGTCCGCTAAGTCCGGAGGTGCCTTAGCAATGAGGTAATGGACTTGGGATATGCGGACGAAAGCCGGGTGTCCGCTGAGTCCGGCAGGCGTCTTGATGGCGAGGCTGCGGGCTCGGGTTTTGCGGGCTGATGCCTTGTCCGCAGAATGGCGGACACGGCTGTTGTGGAATCCGGCTGTGGTGGTCCTGGCTTGGTCTCTGGCGGCAAGGCGGACTGGATATTGGAGTCCGGCCTTGGAGAAGCTGGGGCGGACTGGCTATCTGCACAGGAGCGGCGGACTGGATTGTGTGTCCGCGGGCTGGCGGACACACTATGTTCTTGCTGCGGGTTGTGGCGGTTATCCTATCGGGAAGGGCGGTGACCATACTCATCGTCGTGCCTATAAATAGGACCCATGTCACATCAGGAAGAAGAGAACCTGGACCGAAGTAAGTGAACAGTTTTTGAGCTCGCGTAAGTTGCTGCGGCCTGGACTTTGTGTCCGCGCGGATAGAGAGTTGACCCGGTTGTGCTGTGCAGGTTGTGCGGATAGCGCTGGAAAGCCAGGACTTGGCTCTGATTGCGGTCAGGGACAGTGCGGACTCTGCGGTTAAGCAACAGGCGGTAAACAGCAGGTCGCGGATAGCGACCAGGCGGTCTTCTCTTTGGCGACTTGGTTCGGGGTTCAGGAAATCGCCTGCTTCAGGCGGACTGTTCCATTCGGTGACGCAGCTTGTGCGGTCTGGCGGCGTGCAGACCGGCGGTGAAGAGCTAAGCATTGGAGTAAGGGTGAGTCCGCGCGGCTTGGGTTGCGGTCTGGCGACCTGGCGGACTGAGCGGACTCCACAGCAGTAGGTCGGCGGCTTGTTGATTGAGTCCGCGCGGCTTGTGTTTTGTTCTTGTCTTTGTAACTGTCTCTGCTCTCCCGGTGTTGGGTTTTGGTGAAGCATGTCTCGCCATGTATGTCTCGCCTTGTAAAGAAGTTCGCTCTTAATCAATAAAGAAGCTTGTGCTGCATGTGTTGCTGGTTTGTTACTGCTTTGTTGAGATAACCCCTGCTAACTCCATGATCCGGGAAAACTTTCAACATATAAGTGGGCGTATTCTCCTTCGGTTTGTTGAGTTTTCAGCAGGGTATCCAAGGGGGCGTCTGCGGTTTGTTGAATTTTAACATGGTATCAGAGCCAGGTTGTTGGAGTGGTCAAGCAGTGCTCAATGGAAGTAGTTGCTCTTCTGAAGAGGAAACCAGTGGTAGAACCATGGCAGTGGAGGATGCAAGTTGTCTTGGTATTGATCTTCTTACAGAGGCGAACTGTGAACGGTGGAAGTCCTGTATGAAGAGCTTTCTTCTTGGCGAGGACCTTTGGGAGGTTATATGCGGAGCAGGAAGACAAGAGGATATTGCTGGCAATGCTGAGGCGATGAGAGCTTGGAAGGAGGCAAATGCGAAAGCAGAGTCTATTCTCAAGAAGGTGATCTCATCGGAGTTCTTGGACCACATCAGTGGATGTCGGTCAGCTGCGGAGGTTTGGACTTCCCTTGATGGGTTGTTCAGGAAGAAGGTGAAGGTTGCTGCGGATGTTGGTCCCTCTACTTCATATCAGGAAGAAAGGAGTGTTTCTCCTAGGCGTGATAGGAAGAGGAAGGAAGGACCACGGTGCTATAAATGCAAGCAGCAAGGTCATCTTCGGAAGGAGTGCAAGGTTATCTTGCTCTCGGCGAACGTTGCTCAGGTAGGGAGGAAGGAGAAGAACGTAGTTGGGACTTCAACTAGTTCTGGATCTGATCGGCTGGATGCCAAGGATAGTGCTGCTATCTGGCATGAAAGACTGGGGCATGTAGGGATGGACAAGCTGAAAGCAATGGCGGAAAGAAGACTCGTAAGAGGCTTGCCTAGATTGTCATCCTATGGCGATGGTCGGGGGTGTGCGGGATGTCAGGAAAGTGGAGCCTATCGCTTCATGGTCGACAAAGCACAAGCCAGGAGTAATGCACCATTGGCGGTTGTCCATTGTGCTCTGGTGGGACCGACTGTCACGGCCAGTCTTGGAGGCAGCAGGTTCATGCTGATATTGGTTGATGACTATTCTGGGTATACTTGGGTATACTTTATGAAGACGAAGTCCAACATGGTACGCTTGTTTGTGGAGTTCAAGAAGCTTATCGAAGGCCAGCTTGGCCGGAGGATCAAGGTGTTGAGGACAGGTTTTGGTGGTGAGTTTGATTCAACCGAGTTCTCACGCTTTTGCAGGAAGCAAGGGGTCCGGATGGAGCTTTCTTGTGGACATACTTCACAACAGGGTAGTGTTGCAGCTCGGATGATCCGTTGGTTAACGGAGACCTGCAAGTGTTGGCTTCGGAGTAAAGGCGTTCCGAAGGCTCTTTGGGCGGAGGGAATAGCCTGTGCTGCTCATGTCATCAACCGGATGCCTCTTAGTCCGATCATAATGAAGACTCCTTATGAGCTAATGTTCGGAGTGAAGCCCTCAGTGAAGCACCTTCGGGTGTTTGGATCTACCTGCTATATACACTCTCCGGGTGCTCTCAAAACAAAGCTAGTCTTTGTAGGGTATGATGAGCAGAGAAGAAGATGGAGGTGTATGGATCCTGCGACGAAGAAACTCATAGTGTCGAGAGACATTGTTTTTGATGAGTTGACGCCGTATTGGGGTAGCTCTTATGTGGAGCTAGAGTTAAGCAGGTCAGATGGTGGGCTGAAGGAGGCTGCTGCTAAGGAAGTGGAGTTGCCTGAGTCACCAGGTGCTCTAGGTTGTTCTAGCTCCGGGGCAAAGGCGTCAGAGTCGGTAAGAAGGGGGAGCGATGCTCCAGGACCTTCTGGCTCAAAGGCGGAGGCTTCCTGTTCAGGAAGCAAGGGGAGCGATGTTCCAGGCTGTTCATGTTCAAGAGGGGAGTCTTCTGGTTCAGGTAGCAGGGGGAGCGTTGCTCCAGGTGCTCTTGGTTCCAGTAAGGAGGCGTCTTGTTCAGGGAACAAAGGGAGCATTGTTCTGGGTTTGACCGGGAACGGAGCTGGTTCAAAAGCAGCGGAGGTGGTTAGCCATGATCAGGTTCTTCGGAGATCGAAGAGGATCAGTAAGCCACCAGCTCGATATAGCGAAGGGAACACGGCGGACTTAGTCCCGTGTTTCCTTGTTAGCCCTCAGGTCGAGCAAGGGACTTCTGGCTGTGATGACCCCACTAGAATCAAGGAGGTGGTTGACACCAAGTCTGATGAGGTGACTTCTCTCAGAGGCAACGAGGCTTGGGCCTCTGAGTCCAAGGAAGTTGGTGATACTCCTATGATGCATGAGTGGAGGTTGAAGCTGAAGAAGGCAGAGGGAAGCATGGCTCCTTTTGGGAGATGCTGGAGGGCTCCCTCATGGTCCATGATATGCGGGGCGAGGACTATGTCTTGGACATCTCTTCATAAATGCTATCGGAAGGACCAGGTGCAAGGTTACGGGAGCTGCTGGAGTTATTCACCACTTCTCACTTCAAGGGGGAGTGTTGAATTCTGTGAAGTGAAAGTGGGTGAATGGAAGGCTTGGGAAACCTATCCGCGCGGACTATGCGGACTGGGTTGGCGGACTGCTAGGTCGGCAGGGATGTTGCAGGCGGTTTGCTCTGTGGCGGCCTGGGCGGTCTGTTCGCGCGGACTACGCGGACAGCAGCGGCGGTCTGACAGGCCAGTGTATGCTCAGCAGGCGGTTTACTCCCAGGAAGTAACCGGGCGGATAGGAATGTTATCCGCGGAGTCCGACTTGAAGCGGACTGAAGAACTGGAGCTCAGCAGACCGGTTTGGCAGATG
Source organism: Platanthera guangdongensis (assembly GCA_039583875.1). Taxonomy (NCBI): domain Eukaryota; kingdom Viridiplantae; phylum Streptophyta; class Magnoliopsida; order Asparagales; family Orchidaceae; genus Platanthera; species Platanthera guangdongensis. Next base: position 138,246,139 of record CM077152.1, read on the forward strand.
CCTTGGTCTTGCTCTAGTGAAGCGGCAAGTGGAAGCTGTGGAGACCGCCGGTCAGCGCGGACAGGAACTGGAGGTCGCCCGGTATGGCGGGCCAGATCCAGTGTCCGCCTCTAAGTGCGGACTGGCCCTTGCGGCCAGTGGGCTGGACTTGGTGGGAATTGAACCAAGTCCAGGATGGCTCAGTCCGGGGAGATCGCGCAGTGGAGCGCGGGCTGGTTTCTCAGTCCGCCAAGCATAGTAGAAGTGCAGTTGCCTTGTTTGCTAGCTTGGGGAAATGCGGACTGGAGAATTGCTTGTGCAGGAGCGTGCGGACTGGAGCCGGAGTCCGCTGAGTCCGGTTGAGCCTTGTGATGAGGTTATGGACTCAGGGAAGCGGACTGGAGTTCGCTGTGTACACGGACTGGATCGACGTGTCCGCTAAGTCCGGAGGTGCCTTAGCAATGAGGTAATGGACTTGGGATATGCGGACGAAAGCCGGGTGTCCGCTGAGTCCGGCAGGCGTCTTGATGGCGAGGCTGCGGGCTCGGGTTTTGCGGGCTGATGCCTTGTCCGCAGAATGGCGGACACGGCTGTTGTGGAGTCCGGCTGTGGTGGTCCTGGCTTGGTCTCTGGCGGCAAGGCGGACTAGATATTGGAGTCCGGCCTTGGAGAAGCTGGGGCGGACTGGCTATCTGCACAGGAGCGGCGGACTGGATTGTGTGTCCGCGGGCTGGCGGACACACTATGTTCTTGCTGCGGGTTGTGGCGGTTATCCTATCGGGAAGGGCGGTGACCATACTCATCGTCGTGCCTATAAATAGGACCCATGTCACATCAGGAAGAAGAGAACCTGGATCGAAGTAAGTGAACAGTTTTTGAGCTCGCGTAAGTTGCTGCGGCCTGGACTTTGTGTCCGCGCGGATAGAGAGTTGACCCGGTTGTGCTGTGCAGGTTGTGCGGATAGCGCTGGAAAGCCAGGACTTGGCTCTGATTGCGGTCAGGGACAGTGCGGACTCTGCGGTTAAGCAACAGGCGGTAAACAGCAGGTCGCGGATAGCGACCAGGCGGTCTTCTCTTTGGCGACTTGGTTCGGGGTTCAGGAAATCGCCTGCTTCAGGCAGACTGTTCCATTCGGTGACGCAGCTTGTGCGGTCTGGCGGCGTGCAGACCGGCGGTGAAGAGCTAAGCATTGGAGTAAGGGTGAGTCCGCGCGGCTTGGGTTGCGGTCTGGCGACCTGGCGGACTGAGCGGACTCCACAGCAGTAGGTCGGCGGCTTGTTGATTGAGTCCGCGCGGCTTGTGTTTTGTTCTTGTCTTTGTAACTGTCTCTGCTCTCCCGGTGTTGGGTTTTGGTGAAGCATGTCTCGCCATGTATGTCTCGCCTTGTAAAGAAGTTCGCTCTTGATCAATAAAGAAGCTTGTGCTGCATGTGTTGCTGGTTTGTTACTGCTTTGTTGAGATAACCCCTGCTAACTCCACGATCCGGGAAAACTTTCAACATATAAGTGGGCGTATTCTCCTTCGGTTTGTTGAGTTTTCAGCAGGGTATCCAAGGGGGCGTCTGCGGTTTGTTGAATTTTAACAGGTTTAAGTCTAATTAATCGAGAAGGAAATAACTTAAACCATAGAAGAGGCGGCACAGGAAAATTTGAAAGCCAAGAGGCATATACACGAGAGATAAAAGAAGTACTCGAGTATATAGGGAGTTACTCGAGTGGGTCTATAGAAGTTACTCGAGTAGGAGAATCTGCAATGACTCGAGTGGAAGAATTGACTGACTCGAGTAGATGAAGTGTACTACACGAGTACATGCATTTCCCTACTCGAGTAAGTTAAATGGACTACTCGAGTGGGTCCTTTGATTACTCGAGTAGGTCAAGTCTATCTCGAGTCAGAGAGAGAAAAAAAACTTTTGAAATGCCAGATTTTGACTAACCCTTTAATTTCTTTGCTTTGTTGAAATCCAACCTTCTCTAATCTTCTTTGTTGAGCATCCCAAGTTGTGTTTTGAAGAATGAGAACTTGGTCTCGTCCAGCAGCTTCGTGAAAATATCTGCAACTTTCCTGTCTGTGGAGACATATTGGAGATCTATGTCCCCATTCTCTACATGCTCCCGGATGAAATGATACCTTAGCTCGATATGCTTTGTCCGGCTGTGCGAAACTGGGTTGTTGGCTATTGCAATTGCGCTGGAAGAGTCGCAAAACAATGGGACATTCTTGAACTTCAAGTTGTAATCCTCAGATTGATTCTTTATCCAGAGTAACTGTGCACAACAACTTCCTGCAGAGATGTACTCTGACTCGGCCGTTGAGATTGCGACACAGTTCTACTTCTTACTACTCCAGGAGATTAGCCTTCTTCCAAAGAATTGGCACGTCCCGGAGGTGCTTTTCCTGTCATCTTTGCTTCCTGCAAAATCTGCATCTGAAAAACCAATTAGTTCGTTGTCATTACTTCTTGGGTACCATAAGCCAAGATTTGGTGTACCTTTAAGGTATCTCAAAATCCGCTTTACAGCAGCGTAGTGAGATTCCTTAGAGTTCACCTAAAATCTAGCACAGACACATGTTGAAAACATTATGTCGGGTCTATTGGCAGTAAGGTAGAGCAAGGATCTAATTATGCTTCTGTACTTGGTTTCATCAAAAGGTTTTCCTTTTTCATCCTTGTCCAGAGACATAGTTGAGCCCATTGGAGTCCTCATGGAGGTTGCGTTCTCCATTCCGAATTTCTTAATCAGCTCTTTGGGGAACTTGGTCTGCGAGATGAAAATGTCATCTTCAGATTGTTTCACCTGAAGCCCTAAAAAATACTTCAGCTCGCCCATACTGCTCATTTCGAACTTCCCTTGCATAAGTTTTGAGAACTTTTTGTAGAGGTTGTCGTCTGTAGAGCCAAAAATAATGTCGTCGACATAGATTTGCACTAGCAAAATCTTACCTTTTATTTCCCTAAGAAATAATATCTTGTCTATATTTTCCCTTGTGAACTTGTTCTCAAGTAGAAAGCTAGACGGCGTCTTATACCAAGCTCGAGGAGCTTGTTTCAGACCATATAGTGCTTTATGCAGAAAATAGACATAATCAGAAAAGTTAGGATCAACGAAACCTGGAGGTTGTTCCACATACACTTCCTCCTTTATGTTACCATTTAGGAAGGCAGACTTCACGTCCATCTGATAGACGGTGAAGCCTTTGAATGCAGCATATGCTAGGAACAACCTTATTGCCTCCAGCCTTGCCACTGGAGCATATGTCTGGTCGAATTCGATTCCTTCTTCTTGACGATAGCCTTTAGCAACAAGTCTGGCCTTGTTCTTTATGATCGTCCTGTCTTCGTCCATCTTGTTCCTATAGACCCATTTTGTTCCAATGGCGTTCTTTACTTTGGGTCTTTTAACGAGCTTCCATACATTGCAGCGCTTGAACTGATTTAGCTCTTCTTCCATTGCCAATATCCACGATGCATCAGATTTTGCTTCCTCAAACTTCTTTGGTTCAACCTGCGAGAGAAAACTTAAATAAAGATTCTCATTAGTTGTACCTCTACGAGTTCTGACACCATCTCGGGGATCTCCTATGATCTGGTCCATGGGATGATCCTTCAAATGTCTGAGCTCTAGAGTTCTTGTATCTGGATTGTCTTCTATCACCGGAGTGATTTCTTCATCTTGGATGACTTCTTCATCTTGATCATCAGCCTCTCTAATAGGGGTTAGAGTGGTGATCTTGATGAACTTTTTGCCTTTGTCTTCAGACGGTTCATCCAAGCTAGTTTCTTTCAGTTTTGCACATGCATCTTCAATAAGCACACTAGACGGATTGCTTTGCAGCAAGCTTGTCTCATCAAATACAACATGTATCAATTCTTCTACCACCAGGGTTTTTCTATTAAATATTCTATATGCCTTACTATGGCTACTATACCCTACAAAAATACCTTCAAAACTCTTTTCGCTGAACTTGGTGGTATGATACTTATCATTGTTAAGTACGAAACATTTACAGCCAAAGATTCTAAAGTATGAGATGGTTGGCTTCCTGCCATTTAGAAGTTCGTAAGGTGTCTTATCGTGGTTTTTGTTTATGAGTGCTCGATTTTACACGTGGCATGCAGTGTTGACGGCTTCAGCCCAGAGTACTCCGGAAGTGAAGCATCACTCAACATTATTCTACAGGCCTCTATGATTATTCTGTTCCTTCTCTCAGCCACTCCATTCTGTTTTGGAGTACAAGGAGAAGAAAACTCATGAAAGATACCTAAGCTTTCACAGAATTCTGTCATGGCCCCAGATTTGAACTCTGTTCTGTTGTCACTTCTTATTTTGACTATGGAGCAGTTGTACTCATTTTGGACTTGCCTGACAAAATTAGTAAAGATGTAGAAGGTATCTGACTTGTGTTTCAGAAAGAACGCCCACGCAAAGCGCGAGTAATCATCAACAATTACCAACGTATAATCCTTACCTCCCAAACTTCTAATTTGCAGTGGACCAAACAAGTTCATGTGCAGTAGATGAAGACATCTATTAGAATCTTTGCCAATAATGCTTTTGAAGGTAGCCCTTGTTTGCTTGCCTTTTATGCACGCATGACAAAGTCTATCTTTGACGCACTTGACATTTGGGGCATCACATACTAAGTTCATTGAAAATAATTTGTTAATAGTTTTGAAATTAATATGTGCTAGTCTCTTATGCCATTGGTCACCAAGAGACGCACTATCGTTTGCTAAAAGGCACACTGGTGTAGAGGAATCTATACAAATGAAATTTAAACAGAAAATATTCCTGCTTCGAGTGTCGGATAGAATCGTTTCCATATTGTCAATGGATTTTATCAAGCACTTATCAGCATGGAATTCAACTATGTATCCTTTATCGCAGAGTTGGCTTATGCTTATGAGATTGTGTTCCAATCCTTCGACATAAGCCACATCTGAGAAGGATACATTGTCGTTAGTAATCATACTATAGCCTCTTGTAATTCCACGGTCTGAACCTCCAAAGATGACCTTTGGTCCGTTCACAACTAGAGTAAAGTTCTGAATGAGGCTTCTAGTCCCGGTCATATGCCGAGAGCATCCGCTGTCCAAATACCAGATTGGCGTTTTGTTGGCCTTTGGACATACCTGCAATCATAATCAGTTTGCCTTAGGAACCTAAACACGTTTGGGTCCTTAGTCTCGGGTTAGAGTACTCCCCCTACGAGTGTTAGCATTATGAGCGATCTTTCTCATTTTGCTGATATGAGGAGTTGCAGCTTTTCTGGGATTGAACCAGCAATCAATGGCGAAGTGACCAACCTTGCCACAGCACCAACAGTCAAATCTATTGTACCTTTGCCTCATGATCTCCTGCTTGACCTTTTGGAGTTGTGGTCTAGCAGGGGCAGCATTCTTGGAGGAAGATGCCTCATGATGATGGCAATCATATGGCTTCTTCTCCTTTATAGGCTTTTCTATAACAAGCTTTGTCTTTGGTGTCGTCGTGGAGTTATGCCCATTATTGAAAGGGTCATAGCTCTGAAGAATAACTTCTTCATAAGGTGCCTTAAAGACACTTTCGCCAAAGTTTCTGGGTCGAGTCCATCCTTGATAGCGTGACTTTGGCTCTACATAAGTAGGCCTAGCAAAGTGCCCGTAGGATGAGTCAAAATCAAACTCATTTGAAGGAAATATAACCTTCTTGAACGTGGTCTGATCGTGAGGGGCTTTCCCCTTCTCTTTGGCTAAGGCCTTTTTGGCGGCCTTATTTTTCCGTTGGGCCTTTTTTCTCCAAGAGGATTTGCTAGGAGCTTCTTCATGGCCTAGCCCATCTCCCTTGGCCTTTGCTGAGAATTCAGCAACAAATGGAAGAACTGTTTTGGGCTTCGAGAAACTTTCAACAAGTTTCTTTTCAGCGGCAAGTTGTCCCTCCAATTCCTTGATGATTTTCTCTTTGAGGTCAAGGTGCTCAAGAGCCTTGTTATATTCTTCAATAGCATTATTGAAGTTTTATTCGAGGGAGTCAGTCTTTGCGACTTTATCTCTCAAGATGATCTCTTCGGCTTTTAGAGATTTGATCTCTTTAGCCTGAGTCTTCATGACTCGACGACATTTGTCGTAAGCCATGATTAACTCCTTGTACTGGGCCATTAGTTCTGACTCATCGTCAGAGGAGCTATCCTCACAATCATGTTCAGAGACTTCAGAATCTGAAAGAGGGGTATGAGAGTTTACCTTCCCAGTGAACTGGGGCTCTTGATCATCATCTGTTTGAGCCATAAGCCCAAAATAAGCTTCTTCTTCTTCACTTGACACAGATGAGTCGGAGTCACTAAGAGTCTTGCTCTTTTTGGCTATCAGGCTCTTCTCTTTCCTCATCTTATTGTACGATGATTTCTTTTCTTCTCTTCTACCACCCTCCTTCTTCTTATGAGGGCAGTCGGCGATGACGTGACCTGGCTTATTACAACAATAGCAAATAATGTCAGTCGAAACATATTTTTTCTGCTTAGAGGAATACCTGTCATGGCTACTTGAGCTTTTTCTTTGCCGATCACCATCGTGTCGTGATCTTCTATAGGAGGCATCCTTGCCTTTCCATTGATTCTTCTTGTTCAAGAATTTCTTGAACTGACGTGAGAGCAGTGAGAACTCTCCTTCTAATAGCTCAGAGCCTGAGGTACTAGGCTCAGAAGTTTCTTCTTCTTCACTAATTTCTGGAGTTGGAGCTGGGGAGGCAGCCTTTGTCTTTCTAGAGGTGTCTGCTTTTAGAGCAATAGACTTTTCTTTGAGAGCAGACCTGCTCTTATCTTCTTCAGCTTTCCTGATGTTGAGTTGAAGCTCGTATGACATGAGCTTCCCGAAGAGATTTTGTGGGTCTGTCTCAGCCAGCTTCCTAAACTCCCTGATGGCACAGACCTTGTTGTCCCATTCTTTGGTCAGGGATCTCAGGAATTTGTCATTCAGTTCTCCATTAGTGAATACTCTGCCATAGACTCTTAGGTCATTTACTATCTTGACAAAGTTCTCAAAGGTATCAGCAATGGTTTCTTTACTTCCCTGTCGGAAGGCTTCGTACTTCTGATTGAGGAGGGATCTCCGATCATCCCTTACTTCCTATGTACCTTCCATCAAGGTAACCAAGGACTGTCACATCTCCTTTGCAGATTGGCAGTGGATTAAGTTCTGCAGCATTGAGTCATCAACTACACTTGCTATAATGTTTTAGCTTTCTTTTCTAGTGAAACAAGTGCAATCTCATCCTTGTCTAAATCCATCAGCTTCTTTGGAACCTTCTTGGTAGGATCTGTAGTGAAGACAGTCATAGGGATATAAGGACCTTCTTCAATTATCATGAAGATCCTCAGATTCACAGCTTCCATAAAGAATTTGATCCTTTCTTTCCACATGGGAAAGTTGTTCTTGTTGCATAAGGGAAGCTTGGCAAAATCCTTTGCCTTGTCCATGATAGGTAGACCTCAAATAACAACTATTGCAGGAACTGATCAAGGTGTTAACCTTTTAACGATCAACCTCGCTCTGATACCAATTGAAAGATAATAGTTGTCGACCTAAATCACCTAGAGGGGGGTGAATAGGTGAGTTGTGCGTCTTTTGCAAAAAAAATTCCAGAACAGAGCACAGATCTATCTACCAAATTATCACACACGAGACAAGATTTATAGTGGTTCCCCGATCTTGGGTACATCCACTTTCCCTCACTGATCTAGCAATATACTAGACTCGGTTACTCCACTATCTCGGATTGAAAATCAATCCTACCCTCGGAACAAAGTTCCTACAATCTCAATCCAACTAACTGGATCTACAACTCGGAAGGCAAAACTTCCTACAAACTCGGAGTTGAAAACTCCTACACTCGGAGAAAACTTCTCCTATAAGAATGAAAAATTGTTTAAGAAAATACAAACAATGATTTCTCTGTCAGATCTGTAAGCAAGCAACCAGGATCTTCTTCTTGTAAGCTTTGCGGCACTTTCAGAAAGATGAAGAAAATCTTGGCAACAGATCTGAAATCTTCTTTGTATTACACGATCGGGAAGAGGATGAGTAGTTGAGAAACGATCTCGATCTGTAAAACCTCTTCAGTGTATTTCCTCTGAAAATCGAAACTCTTGTCGGAGAAGAACAGCGGTGGCGGCGGCGGCTTTCTTTCCATGAAGAGAGAGAGAGAGAGGAAACAGCGACTTGGAGAGAGAGAGATGGCTGCATAAATTTCTCAATAATATTTGATCATGAAAGCTTGTTATTATTAGGGTTTGTCGAATAGACAGGACCTTATATAAGATTTTAACTAACGGTCATAATTAGTCTTAATGATATACACGTGGACAAATCATGTCACGGGATTTGAAAATCTGTCAATTATGGACTTAGAAGAATTTTGGAGAAAAGGAAGTGATATGCACGAGTGAAGAAACGACTACTCGAGTAGGTATAAAACTACTCGAGTGGATAGAGGAAACTAACTCGAGTATATAACTCAGGACTACTCGAGTAGCTAGAAAACAACTACTCGAGTACATATATAATCAACTTACTCGAGTACTTAGAAGATCTACTCGAGTATACAAAAGATTCACGGGAAGTGGAGTTGAACTACTCGAGTACAAGTTGTACTACTCGAGTAGGTGAGAAAAACTACTCGAGTGGTTTGACGAAACTACTCGCGTGATAAGACTTAGAAAAATTTCTGAACACTGGAAAATGAGCTACTCGAGTAGTCAGACTGAACTATTCGAGAGGATATAGTCTACTCGAGTATATGAAAGGACTTACTCGAGTAAATGACTTATAATATATTTAGGAGAAAAGAAATTTAGTTTACTCGAGTATGAAGCTTGAACTACTCGAGTAGTAAGTGAACTACTCGAGTATATAACTTATGCTACTCGAGTATATATAAAATTTACTCTTGAGATAGAAGACAGTTACACGAGTCAGAATCTATAACCACTCGAGTATGTATATACTTACTCTAGTGTTTTACTTAGAAAAATTTGGAGAGCGAAATCTGAGCAACTCGAGTAAGAAGAATGATCAACTCGAGTAGTTAAGTAAGCTACTCGGGTATGCGACAGTCTACTCGAGTATATGGACTTAACTTCACGAGAGGAAGATTTACTTACTCGAGTATAAGAATTTTGACTCGAGTATAAATCAAGTAATTCACTCGAGTAGTTAATGACCTACACGAGGAGAATACTTAGAAAAATTTTCAAAGTGGAAATTCTTTCTTCTTTGGAGAAATCAGCATCCAACTCTATTCACATAGTCCAAGTGCTTGAATATGAAGTGTATCCCAATAGAGAGGCTACACATGAGTCAACACTTTGGGTCATACAATGAGGGATTACATTGTATGGTCCTGTGTTTGGTGACTCCATTGTAGACTGACTTTGGTCTACACTTCCCATTGGAATCCTATAACCACATAACTCAAACAAAGTATCAAATACAACCTAATTCATCTTAGTTCCAGGATGACTTCATCAAATCTGGGTTAATGTGGACATAGGTCCCAACACATCGAATACAATGCTTGGCATTCATAACAGACATGGCGTCGATGTATCGGCGCAAAGTGTCATAGAGACGGCACTCGGCTACGGAATACATCGCGAACAAAAAAAATTTACCTAAAGGGTGCTACACACTAGAATAAAAATAGCACGGACCAGCTTTCTACCAAAAATCTGAAAAGGGATACAAAAAAATAAGCAACAAATTCTAAAAAGTAAAGCAAAGAAGAAACATGCAATGTACAAATGGAAAAGGGCTTCTATCTCGTATCTCCCTCTCCAAAAACTCACACGACTGTGTTCCTCGGCAACGGCGCCAAAAAACTTGATGTGTTGAACGGCAAGTGTACCGGTCGCACAAGTAATATAAAATGGGCGAATGTCCCCAAGTATCGATCTCTCAAGGAACACAAAAAGGTGGATTTAATTTTGAGGAGGACTTGAGGTTGAAGTCCTTAGGTCGGATTTAACGAAGGGGGTTTTGATTGTTGCGGAAAAAGAAAGTAAAACACTAATAAACTACTCTTATGCAATGTCGCTATGCGATGCTTCGCCAGGCGGGATGGAAGACTACACGGGCCGCTATGCACCGAATCATTGGGCGGATGGACGAGTAGGCTGGCGGATGAGGTGGTGAGAATGGCGGAATGAGGGTCGAGAGCACCTCTTCGCTACGCACACCACTAGCAATTGCTAGTGCGGCAATGTGTGGTGGAGGATGAAAATGGCGCACCTCAAGCAAATAATGTAAATACAAAATCACATAGACATGATTGTATGCAAACGCATATCAAATTAAACATACTTCATCACATACAAAGAGATCAACTACACTATCAATCAACAAGAGAAGAAGTGAGTGCGAGATCGACCAAATCGAAGTCTTGCCGAGGATTCACAGAAGGATTCGTCGGGTTGTCAATCTGCATCCTAGCTCGGTCCTTACTGCGTCCGGGGTAGAGGAGGCTGTCACGCACTCCTAATGGACCCGTCTTCTTCGTGTCATGATCCGGTGGAGGATGGCACAAACTTCTCCTAGCTTGATGGAGAAAGCTAGATCAAACTCTTCTTGAAGCTCAAGGATGAAGGAGGAGACATATAGGAAACTCCGGCTTAAATTTGGCGTTGAAAGCTTGTCGGGAACCCTCTTCACGGTGGAGAACGAAGGGAAATGGCGGAACTTTGCCCTAAAAAGGTGGCTGGAATGGCTGAAATCTGATCCTCCCAAATGGAGGAAAATCTGCGCTTAAATAGAAGCAGGTCAGAAAAATAGTCATGCACGGTTTGGCGCACGACCGTGCGCTAACCGTGCGTTATTAACTTTCAGTCCAAGCTTGCAGATGAAGATGCGTTTACCCGTGCGTTTTACTCGCACACGGGCGCTTCCTCCCATGCTGAAGGAAATCGCACGGGTAAATACAGAGCGCATGAAAATAAGATAAGCAGGTGGAACCGCGCGTTTTACACGCGCACGGGCGCTTCCGCCCGTGTGTGAACAAATCACACGATTAACCACAGATTGGTACAAACAAGAAAGCTACAGCAAAACCATGTGTTTCCTTCGCGCACGGTTCCGAAGAAACCGTGTGTTAACCATGCGTGAGGATCGTCGAGCTCAGCTTGACGAAATTCATCGAGCTCCACTCGACGTTTCTCCAGCTCAACAAAACGCATGATCGGGCACAAACCGTGTGCAAGTAAAATGCACGACCGTGCGTTTTCCACAAAATCAGAATTCCTGCCTTTAGGAAAACGCATTACCTACATAATAATGAAACCAAGCTGGAGCACAAGCTCCCAGCACCAAACATACAACAAAGAATAGCCGAAAAGAGCCATGGGGAGCACCATGTGCATACCTCCAACAACAGAATGCACAATTGCACACCCTCGGGCCAAAATAGTGCACAAAATGATCCATAAATGAACGATGTAAATATAACCGATTTCCGGCTGAAATGTGGTGCACGAGTGAGAAAACAAGCCCAAATGTGTCCAAAAAACCGTATAAATATCGGACTCATCAGTATAGTACAATTTGATACATTTTTTAATGTATTAAAATAAAATAAAGTAAATTTGAAAATAATATACATAAAAATTAAAAAAAAATCTAATAAAAAGTATAATACAAAATTAGAATAATTTAAAAATAAAATATAAAGCCGCCGAGGGAGGGCGGAGCTCGCCGCTGCAAGCCAGGTACTGTCGCGCGGGGAACGTGGGGCCTCCGTACACCGTCACTCGTGTGTGTGTGTGTGTGTGTGTGTGTTTTCAAAATTTTTTAAAATCCAGATCCCACCCTCTCGTTTCCGCTCCATTGCGCCCCATCATGCGCCGACTCTCCACCCCCATCCAGTGACCGCAATTCACAAAATGGCGGCCGATAGCTGCGGGCTTGCAGGCCACCGGCCGCCCTGAGCTCGTCGGTGTGGATGGCCGGTGGATGCGGGCTCGCCGGCCGCTGCGCTGCAAAAGAATAAAAAAATTTGATGACCTTAGAATTTTAAAAAAGGTGGTATTGACATTATGAATGCTTCACCAAAGAGGACTTTTTCTTTTTTAATATAGTATAAATATACAAATAGTTTGACCGAGGTTCCCCTAGAGCATAGAGGCTTTTCTCAACGACTTTAACCATCTATAGTCTATATTTATTCATTTGGTTAAACATTCACTTTCGGATTTAACCATCTTTATTAAAAAAATCAGTTTTTAAAATCTGTGTTTTTTCTTTATTTTAAAAAATGTGATCTTACAAAGACAAAACCTCTACCTAGGGCAACCATCGTCTTGACCTCGACCATATCGAAGAACACCTGACAGACCTCATCTCCCTACATGTGGGCCTTGACGGCCTGAGTAGAAGATAAAATCCTATGGGAGATGGGAGTAGCACATTCAAAGGTCGCGAAGGTGCCGTCATATATCAGTATAACCTTCCTTACAGGGCAATCTATCTGGGCATGGTTCTAAGTAAGCCATGCCATTCCTCGAACTAGGTCAAAGTCCGGCATCCTCAAGACCGTCGTCGGGGCCTCGAGTGTCAAACCATCAATAGTCACCTTCAGGAGGCACTTAGCAGTAGCTGAGAGCTCCGTCCCATTGGGGAGACGTACCCTCCTGGCGACTCCCGAATAATGTCTGACTCCCTCTAGTCCCTTTACGAACTCCTTGGAGATGAAATTGTGTGACGCCCCTGTATCCACCAAGGTATGGGCAGGTTTGCCGCACACAATTACTATTCTTGTTTATTTAAGTATGTTTAGGTAACTGAGCATGTTGTTTTCTTTCCTAGTATGCTACTGTTGTTTGTTATTTCTAAAATTCCAAAGGTAAATAACAACATTAAATAAAAATGGATTCTCCCCGCCACTCACAGACCCCCATGCACATCGTAATAATGAGTGATAAGAATAGTATAATATTAAAGAATTTTTGAGTGGCGGGAGCGCCATCACGCTAGGACAATGAGGTGACAGGATAATGCCGTGAGGGCACGGGCTACCATGCACTGCCCCGTTTGAGAAAAAATTTTGGTCCGCCTGAGCGAACCTAAAGGATGGTTCGCTCGGGCAATGAAAACACACGAATTGGTGGGGCCATGGGGCACAAATTTATTGTGCATTGTGGACCCCACAAAATTACAGACTTCTAGTGTATTTGATTAGTGAGGATCTAAAGGAAGGTTCGATTGAGGAAACTTTTTTAGATGTGTTACTCTCACCTACAAATAGGTACAATATTAAATACTGACCGTTGATTTTCCACAGAAATAACTATTTTTAGGTTCGTTGAGTTTCCGCCGTAAGATATCAATCAACGGTCAGTATTTAATACTGTAATTATTTTTTTAGGTAAGATTAAATTTATTTTTACTCCCCTCTTAGGCACTGTTTGGCGCAGCTGCAGCGACTGCAGAAGCAGTGGTGGGAAGCAGTGGTGGAATAATCAACTATTATGCAGAGTGGTGTCATAACCTATTAAACTGTTTAGATGAACAGCTTTTACAGAGCTGTTTCGAACAGAGAAGCTGTTTAATCTGTTTGGCAAAACAGCTTTGCAGTACACAGTTCATTTTTTTTTGAACTTGAACACAATAAACAATAACATAAAAAGAACAATTAACTTAATGCATTCTATGTGCCCATTAACAAAATTGAAAAAAAACAACTGTTTTCAAAAGGATTATTTCAGTCATGAAAATCATAAACGTGCTCTGTCATGCTGATGAAACATATCCCTCGATCATCGATCGTTAACTGTACATCAAAAAATTGTAATTACTGGTCTTTTTATATATGTTTATAGATGTAAACGTCATTATGGTGTATACCTGTGATACTTTGTGAGTTGATATGCAATGTAGTCCCTAATATTGGTCATTTCTGCAATTCTCGTTCCCTCAAATGAGCTTGGTGTTGTGTTCGGATTTGAATCGATAGTTCTCAGATGATTGTTTGGTCGCAACTTATACGCCTCTTGATGAATAAAGATTTCGTTTCCATCACATACATCAAACTCTGGGTCAGCCCTCGATGGATGTCTTCTAATAAAGTTTTGAAGAGACATCGTAACGACCACAACAATACACTGCTTCGGGAATTCAAAATGAGACATTTTGCTAAGTATGGGTCACTTTTTCTTCCATACACCAAAGCTCCTCTCGATGACACTACGCGGCGATGAGTGTGCTTTATTAAATATTTCACGTCGTCCTTCAATTGGCCTATTTCCCCGAGCAAAGTCCGGCAAGTGATATCTTGTTTCCGAAAAAGGTTTCAGGAGCCCCTTCTCCAACAGGTAACCAGCATCGACGAGATAATATTTACCTTCAGTAGTAAGAAAGAGTTTAAACATTTGAAGATATGATCAATAAATCAACATAACGTAAAAGCTCGTGGTACTAACCTTCTGGTGGAAATGGAAATTTACTTAGCGGATCTCGTACTGCACGATGATATATGCGTGTGTCATGTGCAGACCCCTCCCATCCAGGTACAACATATGTAAAACACATATTGAAGTCGCAAACGACCATTATGTTTTGAGTCGTGCTACCATGACGACCAATATAAGGAACTTGATTTTCAACATATATCCGTGCATCAACATGTGTACCGTCAATTGCACCGATATAATCTTTAAAAAATGGCATATATCTATCATCATTTTGTATGTGCGATGGAATTGTACGAAATTGGGGATCAATTGGAGCAATGTCATGCATGGACAAACTTGTCAAAGCTTCTAGACCGATCATAAACAACCGACTCAAAGTTTCTGTGGAATGTTGGAATCTTTCACCTGATTTTTTGAATGTTTCATTATGGCCTAATATATAAATTGTTATTGTCAAAACCTCACTGGCATGTGTCCTCTGTGTTCCTCTTAAACCGTGTTGTTGTTCTAACCATGCTAGCAAGTCAAAAAAAATGAACTTAGTCATTCAGAACATATTGTGAAAACATCCAGGATGTCCTTCAAATAATTCTCGGAGCCATTTATGTCCAGTTTGAGATGATGCATGTGCGCTCCTTGAAGTTTTTCACCAAATTGCTCCAGCCTTTCTTATTGAATGGGTGGTAGGTCTATTCCCTAAATCTATCTCCCAGTTATAAAGATCGCAAAAAAGCAGAACATGTGATGTCTCCCAGTTTGCAAAAATTCCACCTTCCTTTGATATACCCATCTATGAGAAAAATTAAAATTAATGCATACACACACACACACACAAACACATTGACACAAAAATAGACATACATACACTTACACAATCACACACACAAACACACACTTACACAATAATACACACAAACACACACTTACACAATCACACTGTACAATCCCGTATCTGGCGAGTGGAGTCACCAGGAACCAGACCGGTCGGTTCGGATCGCCCAAGCAGCAGGCGAGCTCGACAGGGAAATATGAAGGCTGAGCTCGGCATTAGTCGACCCCGAGCTCAGCACTCGCCGAGCTAAGCCCAGGCTTCGTCGAGCTGAGCTCGAAAGGAAAATCGAAGGGCGAGCATAGTAGCCAGCTCGCACTAGCCCTATGGAGCTCGGCAGACAGCAGGCGAGCAGGATCTTCAGGGGTGACCGAGCTCGCCCAGGTCTATGAGGTACTTTTTACTATTTTGCCCCAATTGGCCTGCCCATAGCCTTTCAGAACAGCGGAGTTACGCTGTTTGCAGGCCAACCTGGACTGCACATAGCAGTTCAGAACAGCGGAGGTTGGCTATTTGCAGGCCATTTTCAGAATTCTATAAATAATACCCCAGGGGTACCTCAGAAAGCAAGCTTCCTGTGCTCTCTTGCTCCGTCTCTCAAGCGCTTTCTGAGGATACCTTAGTTCGGCCTTTGGCTAAGGAGGGGAAGCGCTCTAAGATCTTCCGGGTGTGTGGTGGGTTCTCTCTGTCGAGCCCTTGGGTCAGTTTTTCCTTGTTTCCCTTGTTATTTTGCTTGTAGGAGCGAAGTAGGTACGCGATCACCCCTTCCCCAAGGGTGAACTCCACAGGAGACCATTTTTCGGTTTCAACATTTTGGTGCTGTGAGCGTGGAAACGGTTTCACCCTCTTGGAGTTGGGCTCAGCCGAGTCACCCTGCGGGGACAGCGGGCGGAACCGCAGTCAGGGCAGCTACGCGAGCAGCTGAGGTCTGGCGAACCCGCGCGAGTCGCTCTTGGATCTCCTTTGGGATCGGCATCAAGGCAGGGCTAGAACGCAGGGAATGGTAAGAGTCAGGCAGGTATGCAGGTGTATATATATAGCCGCAGGTGGACCCCACCCGAAGATTCTCTCTGATCCACCCCGTACTCGCCGAACACTTGGGGTTGGATGTTTCTTTCTGAGCTTGGTCAAGCTCAAAAAGAGCGGGGATTGTGTACAACCTCGTATCCGGCGAGTAGAGTCACCAGGAACCAGACCAGCCGGTTTGGATTGCCCAGGCAGCAGGCGAGCTCGGTAGGGAAATCTGAAGGTCGAGCTCGGCATTCGTCGACCCCGAGCTCGACACTCACCGAGCTAAGCCCAGGCTTCGTCGAGCTGAGCTCGACTAATGAAGGAAAATCAAAGGGTGAGCACAGTAGCCAGCTCGCACTGGCCCTATGGAGCTCGGCAGACAGCAGGAGAGCAGGATCTTCAGGGGTGGCCGAGCTCGCCCAGGTCTATGAGGTACTTTTTACTATTTTACCCCCGCTGGCCTGCCCATAGCTTTCAGAACAGCAGAGTTACGCTGTTGGCAGGCCAACCTAGACTGCACATAGCCGTTCAGGACAGCGGAGGTTGGCTATTTGCAGGCCATTTTCAGAATTCTATTAATAGGACCCAAGGGGTACCTTAGAAAGCAGGCTTCCTGTGCTCTCTTGCTCCGTCTCTCAAGTGCTTTCTGAGAATACCATAGCTCGGCCTTTGGCTAAGGAGGGGAAGCGCTCTAAGATCTTCTGGGTGTGTGGTGGGTCCTCCCCGTCGAGCCCTTAGGTCAGTTTTTCCTTGTTTCCCTTGTTATTTTGCTTGCAGGAGCGAAGTAGGTGCGCGATCACCCCTTCCCCAAGGGTGAACTCCACAGGAGACCATTTTTCGGTTTCAACACACACACACAAACACACACACACATTCCCAAACACCCTAAACACAAACACAAACATACACATACAAACACAATCATACACACACAAACACAAATCAAACATGCATACACAAACACAAATCAAACACACACACACATAAACACACACACATACATGCACTTACACAATCACAAACACCAATACACACATACACAATTACACACACACATACACATTGTCACAAAGACAAACACACAGACAAACACACGCACAAACACACACACAAACACACACTTACACAATCACACACACAAACACACACACAAACACACACACATTCACACACCCTCACACACACACACACACACACACACACACACAAACACAATACACACATACACACATTCCCAAACAACCTAAACAAACAAACACAAATCACATACACATACACAAACACAAATCAATTTGCAGAAATTCCACTTTCCTTTGATTTACCCATCTATGAGAAAAATTAAAATTAATGCATACACACGCAAACACATTGACACAAAAACAAACACACATACACTTACACAATCACACACACACACACACAAACGCACACATACACAATCACACACACAAACCCACACCTACACAATCACACACACAAACTCACACTTACACAATCACACACACAAACACACACACAATCCCAAACACCCTAAACACACAAACACAAAACATGCACACACACAAACACAATCATACACACACAAACACAAATCAAACACACATACACAAACACAAATCAAACACGCACACACACACACACATAAACACACACACAAACATACACTTACATAATCACACACACCAACATACAGTTACACAATTATACACACACATACACATTATCACAAAGACAAACACACATACAAACACACACACACAATCACACACACAAACACACACTTACACAATCACACTCAAACACACACACACAAACATACATACACACCCTAAACACACACACACACACACACACACACACACACACACACACACACAATCATACACACATATACACATTCCCAAACACCCTAAACAAACAAGCACAAATCACACACACACAAACACAAATCAAACACACACACACACACACACAAACACACACACACACACACAAACACACACACACACACAAAGATCGCAAAAAGCAGAACATGTGATGTCTCCCAATTTGCAGAAATTCCACCTTCCTTTGATTTACCCATCTATGAGAAAAATTAAAATTAATACATACACACACACACACACACAAACACATTGACACAAAAATAGAGACACATACACTTACACAATCACACACACAAACACACACTTACACAATAATACACACAAACACACAATCACACTGTACAATCCCGTATCCGGCGAGTGGAGTCACCAGGAACCAGACCGGTCGATTCGAATCGCCCAGGCAGCAGGTGAGCTCGGCAGGGAAATCTGAAGGCCGAGCTCGGCATTAGTCGACCCCAAGCTCAGAACTCGTCGAGCTAAGCCCAGGCTTCGTCGAGCTGAGCTCGACTAATGAAGGAAAATCGAAGGGCGAGCATAGTAGCCAGCTCGCACTCGCCCTATGGAGCTCGGCAGACAGCAGGCGAGCAGGATCTTCAGGGGTGACCGAGCTCGCCCAGGTCTATGAGGTACTTTTTACTATTTTGCCCCAATTGGCCTGCCCATAGCCTTTCAGAACAGCGGAGTTACGATGTTTGCAGGCCAACCTGGACTGCACATAGCAGTTCAGAACAGTGGAGGTTGGCTATTTGCAGGCCATTTTCAGAATTCTATAAATAAGACCCCAGGGGTACCTCAGAAAGAAAGCTTCATGTGCTCTCTTGCTCTGTCTCTCAAGCGCTTTCTGAGGATACCTTAGCTCGGCATTTGGCTAAGGATGGGAAGCGCTCTAAGATCTTTCGGGTGTGTGGTGGGTTCTCTCTGTCGAGCCCTTTGGTCAGTTTTTCCTTGTTTCCCTTGTTATTTTGCTTGTAGGAGCGAAGTAGGTATGCGATCACCCCTTCCCCAAGGGTGAACTCCATAGGAGACCGTTTTTCGGTTTCAACATTTTCGTGCGGTGAGCGTGGAAATGGTTTCACCCTCTTGGAGTTGGGCTCAGCCGAGTCACCCTGCGGGGACAGCGGGCGGAACCGCAGTCAGGGCAGCTACGCGAGCAGCTGAGGTCTGGCGAACCCGCGCGAGTCGCTCTTGGATCTCCTTTGGGATCGGCATCAAGGCAGGGCTAGAATGCAGGGAATGGTAAGAGTCAGGCAGGTATGCAGGTGTATATATATAGCCGCAGGTGGACCCCACCCAAAGATTCTCTCTGGTCCACCCCGCACTCGCCGAACACTTGGGGTTGGATGTTTCTTTCCGAGCTTGGTCAAGCTCAAAAAGAGCGGTGATTGTGTACAACCTCGTATCCGGCGAGTAGAGTCACCAGGAACCAGACCAGCCGGTTCGGATCGCCCAGGCAGCTGGCGAGCTCGGCAGGGAAATCTGAAGGCCGAGCTCGGCATTCGTCGACCCCGAGCTCGACACTCACTGAGCTAAGCCCAGGCTTCGTCGAGCTGAGCTCGACTAATGAAGGAAAATCGAAGGGTGAGTACAGTAGCCAGCTCGCACTAGCCCTATGGAGCTCGGCAGACAGCAGGCGAGCAGGATCTTCAGGGGTGGTCGAGCTCGCCCAGGTCTATGAGGTACTTTTTACTATTTTACCCCCGCTGGCCTGCCCATAGCTTTCAGAACAGCGGAGTTACGCTGTTGGCAGGCCAACCTAGACTGCACATAGCCATTCAGGACAGCAGAGGTTGGCTATTTGCAGGCCATTTTCAGAATTCTAAAAATAGGACCCAATGGGTACCTTAGAAAGCAGGCTTCCTGTGCTCTCTTGCTCCGTCTCTCAAGCGCTTTCTGAGGATACCATAGCTCGGTCTTTGGCTAAGGAGGGGAAGCACTCTAAGATCTTCTGGGTGTGTGGTGGGTCCTCCCCGTCGAGCCCTTGGGTCAGTTTTTCCTTGTTTCCCTTGTTATTTTGCTTGCAGGAGCGAAGTATGTGCGCAATCACCCCTTCCCCAAGGGTGAACTCCACAGGAGACCATTTTTCGGTTTCAACACACACACACACACAAACACACACACACATTCCCAAACACCCTAAACACAAACACAAACATACACATACAAACACAATCATACACACACAAACACAAATCAAACATGCATGCACAAACACAAATCAAACACACACACACATAAACACACACATATACATACACTTACACAATCACAAACACCAATATACACATACACAATTACACACACACATACACATTGTCACAAAGACAAACACACAGACAAACACACGCACAAACACACACACAAACACACACTTACACAATCACACACACAAACACACACACATTCACACTCAAACACACACATAAACATACATACACACCCTAAACACACACACATACAAACACAATCATACGCACATACACACATTCCCAAACAACCTAAATAAACAAACACAAATCACATACACATACACAAACACAAATCAATTTGCAGAAATTCCACCTTCCTTTGATTTACCCATCTATGAGAAAAATTAAAATTAATGCATACACACACAAACACATTGACACAAAAACAAACACACATACACTTACACAATCACACACACACACACACAAATGCACACATACACAATCACACACACAAACCCACACCTACACAATCACACACACAAACTCACACTTACACAATCACACACACATTCCCAAACACCCTAAACACACAAACACAAAACATACACACACACAAACACAATCATACACACACAAACACAATCATACACACACAAACACAAATCAAACACACATACACAAACACAAATCAAACACACACACACACACACATAAACAAACACACAAACATACACTTACATAATCACACACACCAACATACACTTACACAACTATACACACACATACACATTTTCACAAAGACAAACACACATACAAACACACACACAAACACACACTTACACAATCACACACACAAAAACACACTTACACAATTACACTCAAACACACACACACACACACACACACACACACACACACACACAACAACATACACACCCTAAACACACACACACACACAAACACAATCATACACACATACACACATTCCCAAACACCCTAAACAAACAAGCACAAATCACACACACACAAACACAAATCAAACACACACACACACACACACACACACACACACACAAACACCATAAAAATAAAATCACATTTGCAGAAATTCCACCCTCTTTTGATTTGTCCATCTATGGGAAAAATTAAGATCAATGCATACACATACATCTACACACAAATAACATTGACACACACACAAATAACATTGACACACAAACACAATCATACGCACACAAACACAATCATACACACAAAACACAAATCACACACACATACACAAACATAAAACATGCACACACAAACACAAGTATACAAACACTTTCAAGAGCTTCACAAGAATTCTACCACAAAAATAAAAACACATAATAATGTTATCATAACAGTCAATAGATGCTACTTCTTTCTTTGCAGGTACAAAAAAAAGGAAAAGGTTATACCTAGCTGGAAGAAAGAGGTTAGCCTAAGAGGAGGTAGAAGTCCTTGTACGCGTTGAAGGAAGATGCTCCTCGCTGTGGTCGCCAGAGAGGAGGAAGGAGAGGCACTTGGTTCGATCGCCCAAAGCAGCGCTCGACAGAAACTGAAAAAATCAGAGAGGAGAAGAAATTGGAAAGAAAAGAGAGGGCTGAAATCGAAGAGGAAAAATCGAAGAGAAAAAATCAGAGAGGAGAAGAAATCGGAAAAAATAGAGAGGCGTGTACCTACAGCTGTAAAAAATGATCGCTGACGTGTTGAGGATCACCTGTTGCCGGAGAAGAAGGAAGCTCGGCGACAGCCTATCGCCCGAGAATAAGGATCACAGAGGAGTCGCAGAAAGTCTCGCTAGGGCCGCGGAGGAGTAGCGGAAATGCTCGAGACAGAAAACTGGCGGAAAGTTTCTGGAGTCACGCTAATCCGTGATTTAGGAGTCGTGAAAAAAATCACGACTCCGAATCGCTCCTTTTTTGCGATTAAAGAGCAGGGATGACTCAAACTGGAGCACACAAACAAATGTTTGGTGCAGTTTGAAACGCGGCGTTTTGAAAAATGCCACGCCCAAAAAGCCGCACCAAACAGAGCCTTAGGTTCTGTTTGGGACAGCTCTGGCGGCTGGAGAAGCTCTTTCCCAGCCGCCAGAGCTGTTAATGTCGTTGTTTGGGAGTGCTCTTTAATGGAATCGCGGTTCGAAGAGCCACTCCCAGAGCTATTTTACATAAGCCAGGCCCTCCCTACGTTCAGCTCTCCCGAAATCGATTTTTATTTCTCCCCGATTCCGTGTCCATCCCGATCCCGCAGCCCTAGCTTCCCTTCCGTCGCATCCCTTCTTCTCCTTCGCAGCCCTTCTTCTCCTTCGCAACCCTTCTTCTCCTCCGCAGCCCTTCTTCTCCTCCGGACAGCCCGCAGCCCTTCTTCTCTCGAACGGCGACATCACAGCCCTTCTTCTCAGACAGCCTGCAGCCCGCAACCCTAGCATCGGTCTTCTTATCCAGCCTAGCTTCCGTCGACCCGGCTTCGCGCTCTCTCCTCTGCCTAGCTTCCGTCGGCATAGCTTCCGTCGGCCCGGCTTCCAGCCTTAGATTCCGCCGGACAACAGAGATCCGGCTCTCTCTTCCTCGTCCCTCTTTAATCGGCGGTAATTTTTCCTCTTAAATCATGTGGTTTTGGGGTTTGAATTTATATGTTTGATTTTTTGGCTTTGTAGGGATGTGTGTGTGTGATTGTGTATGTGTTTTGTGTATGAATGTGTGTGTGTGTATATGGATTTGTGTATGAATGTGTGTGTGTATATGGATTTGTGTGTGTGTGTGTTTGTGTATGTTTGTGTGTGTATAGGGATGGATGTGTGTATGTTTGTGTGTGTGTGTGTGTGTGTGTGTGTGTGTTTTGTGGATGTGTGTGTGTGTGTGTGTTTTGAATTTGTGTATGAATGTGTGTGTATATGGATGTGTGTGTGTGTATATGGATTTGTGTATGAATGTGTGTGTATATGGATCTTTGTGTGTGTGTGTGTGTGTGTGTGTGTGTGTGTGTGTGTGTGTGTGTGTGTGTGTGTGTGTGTGTGTGTGTGTGTGTGTGTGTGTGTGTGTGTGTGTGTGTGTGTGTGTGTGTGTGTGTGTGTGTGTGTGTGTGTGTGTGTGTGTGTGTGTGTGTGTGTGTGTGTGTGTGTGTGTGTGTGTGTGTGTGTGTGTGTGTGTGTGTGTGTGTGTGTGTGTGTGTGTATTTGTGTGTGTGTGTGTTTGTTTTGTGGATGTGTGTGTATGTCTGTGTGTGTGTGTTTGTTTTGTGTGTGTGTGTGTGTGTGTGTTTTGAATTTGTGTATGAATGTGTGTGTATATGGATGTGTATGTGTGTGTGTGTGTGTATATATATGGATTTGTGTATGAATGTGTGTGTATATGGATGGATGTGTGTGTGTGTGTTTAGGGTTTGTGTTAATTTTTTGTTTTTCTTGGTGTTGATGTTGGTGTGTGTGTGTTTGTGTTTGATTGTTTGTATATGTGTACGTGTAAGTGTGTGTTTTTTTGTTTGTGTATGTGTACGTGTGTGTGTGTGTGTGTTTGATTTTTTATGCGTGTATGTTTGTGTTGATGTGTATGTGTATGTGTATATTTGTGTGTGTATTTTTTATTGTGTATGTGTGTGTGTATATTGTTTTCGATTTTGGATGTGTGTATATTTTTATTGGGTGTTTTTGATTGTGTATGTGTATGTGTGTGTGTATTTGTGTATGTGTGTGTGTGTGTGTGTGTGTGTGTGTGTGTGTGTGTGTGTGTGTGTGTGTGTGTGTGTGTGTGTGTGTGTGTGTGTGTGTGTGTGTGTGTGTGTGTGTGTGTGTGTGTGTGTGTGTGTGTGTGTGTGTGTGTGTGTGTGTGTGTGTGTGTGTGTGTCTGTGTGTGTGTTTGTGGATGTGTGTTTGTGTGTGGTGTATGTTATTTTAATAATTGTTATTATAATTAGTATTATGATTAGTAATTGTTATTTTAATTAGGGTTTAGGGTATAGCAAAATGGTAAAACCAAAGGAAGGGGGAATCGTAGTGAGTTGGGAGTCAGGTGAAGTGATGTTATTTTGTGATCTATGCATAAAAGAGATTAGTTTGGGGAATCGGCCCACCACCCACTTTAGCAAAGAAGGGTGGAAAAATTTGATTACGGGGTTTAAAGAACGAATCGGGAAAAGCTGCAATCGATTGCAAATGAAAAATAAATGGGATCATTTGAAGAATGATTGGAAGTTATGGAAGGAGCTGAAACATGGCGAGACTGGTCTAGGTTGGGATTCAAAGAAGAGAACTATTGCTGCATTAGAAGAATGGTGGGCAGAAAAGATTAAGGTTAGAACAAATTCATGTTTGATTTCATAAAATTAGTTTTAATTTTTGACAGATTATAATATTGATTTATTCATTTCAACAGGTTGTTCTAGCGGCGAAAAAATTTCGATACGGAGGTATTGCATTTGAGTTGGAGGAGAAACTGAACACTATGTTCAGTCAGGTTGTCGCAACTGGAGAAGACTCATGGGCTCCTTCAATTTGGAGTTTGCCACCATATGTGGGGAGGATCCAGTTAGAAGATGATGATATAGCAGTAACATGAAAAACAATCAAGGTGGTCCTGAAGATATAAGAGGTGCTTCAACACCTCCCGGGAATGCGTCTTCCTCGGCAAGTAAAAGAAGAAAGATCGGGAAGAACAAAGGAATGACATTTTCTTTGATGTCAAATTTACATCAATTCACTCTAGCTGTGAATCCTCCACCAGTTGTCATAGTCAAAGAGGTGGTGGAGTTGATTTCCAGTAACCCAGAGCTACGGGCAAACCTGGATCTATATTACTTTGCTCTCGAGCACATCAGGGACAAGACCACTAAGGAGATCTTCATGAGTATTCCAGAAGATATGCGGATTTGGTGGATTATGAAGGCGTATGAGAAGAGTGATCAGTGACACGGGCTTAGCTACGATCTATATTTCCTTTTGTGTTTTGCATGAAGAACACAATGATGTTTCTATTTGCTTTTTTGATGTTGTACCGCGTGATGTTTCTGTCTCGAAACTGTAATAGTTGTTTTGTTATTATCTGTATATAGATTATGATAAATGTTTTGTGATGCTTTAATTGCAGCTACTATAATGGAAGAGCATGACTCCTCCCCTGAAGATTCTTGGGGATTCAACAAGTCTTATGCCGGAGCGGATACAATATATAGAGTATTGTCGTGTAGTTATGTCATCGATCGAGAGGATGAATTATCATGTTCGAGACACACGCCCATGCATGAAATCTACCCAAACAGGTGCAAAATGGATCAAAGAGTTACTAGAAGGACATCCAAATAGGATTCATGATGCATTTAAGATGTCGAAACGCATTTCATAGATTTACTTCATAAACTGGAAGCAGATCATGAACTTCAAGGATCACAGTGGACGTCCTCAAGAGAAGTCCTTGTAAGATCCCCTTTTTTTTCTTTAATAACACCGGGGTCTTAGGACCAGAATCGCCGCTTTGCGGTGACACCTTCGCATCCGGGAAGATCATCACTACAAAACGTCGATCCTGCCGGCCAAATTGATCACAACTGTATCAAAATAATAAAGACAAGTCCATAGAAATCACATAAATAGTAAATAAACTCCACGATGGGAGTGTCCACAGATATAATGAAATACTAAAATCATCGGCTCATGCCCAGTACATCAATGCCTCACTACAAATCTCTCATCGCGGAAGCAAAACTAAAGTAACTGGTAGCGAATAGGACTCACAGTCCCTGTCGTCTGAACTCCTGTACTAGACTGCCCGATCTCCAAGCGTGCCGACCTCCGGGGCTGCTCCTCCATGCTGGGCTCCATGGTCCCCTAAAATGATGCAGTTCGAAAACTATTAGTCTAAAAGACTAAGCCCTATCATCCCCCGCCCCTTCCCCCATGGCTCCTAGGCACCGAGTAGGGAGAAGTAAAGGAGAGGGCATGAAAGTGGAGAATAACAAATAAACAGATGGCGTCGGAACTAATCTAGCAGTTCTATAGTATATATGACAGTAAATAAGGTATGAAAAGACTGAAAAGGAAAAGTAACCTTAACTTATATGAAGACACATAAGCCAAGGGATCTTTTGCAGGGCTCCTATCGTTTAAAAAGTCTCATACCAATTTATACGATAGGGTGTCATTTTCTAGCTAGCATATATATATATATATATATATATATATATATATATATATATATATATATATATATATATATATATATATATATATATATATATATATATAATACTGAATAAAAACCTTAACTTATAAGCTCGCTCGCACGAACTTATAAACCAAGGGGTCGTTTTGCAGGACCTATTGTATAAAGCGTCTCATACCACTTATACAATAGGTGTCGGGGTTATATGCAATGATTATGCTATGAAATACAAGTATATCATGATGTGATCATGCAAGTGCAACTCACCCACCCGACTCTGTGTATACATACCTTTAGTTCCCCCTTTCTAGAGCCGAACCTCCCAGGATACCTCCATAGTGGAAAATAGAAGCGGTGGGTTGGGCCTCACCCACCTCTAAACCGGTAATTGCACTACTAGTCTGACCTATCATATGCCTCAACGCTGATGTACTAAGCAGAGCTCCTGTGTACACTTGCCGGCTGGCGCACCAGACTTTATTTGGCCAAGTGCTAACCACACTCGCCGAGTCAACATATTGGTGTCGGTGCATCGACTCACCAATACCGAAGACCCGCCGCCTTATTCTTATGCACATGCAACCTTTTGTATCAGCTACCGAGCCAAAGCTCCCAAGACCATCCCGTCCATCATAAACTACAACCGAGTCAAAGCTCACCGGGCCAACCTGCCCATCACAAACCATTACTGAGACAAAGCTCGCCGAGCTAACCTGCCCATCACCAAAACCACTGGGCCTACTACCCGAGTGTCCCAACCTATCTCTCCGAGACATCGAGGTGTGTGAAGGTGAGACCCTAGATTTATTAGTTACTCTTATATTCCAATTTTTCCTACAGTTTAGGCTTAGCCCAGGACTGCCCAAGGTAGTCCCCGTGAAGGGCTCTCGAATGCACTAGGAACTACGATGAGATTACGCCCAAAGCTCCCTTTCGCAAGGCACTTACTATCATTGGTTGCTATCAAGTTTCCCAAACCCTTACTTGTTTTACTGGGTCTAACCCTAGAGTACTTGACATTTCCTTCTCACGGGAAAGACGATCTTTCTTCGATCCCGAGCACCACCTAACACTAGCCAAACCAACACTCTACTCATCCTAACTTCCAATGATGAACTCACTTTTATGTTTATCCAAACCAACAAAATCTCTAACCCCAACTCATGTACTCAAATTCATATTCCAACGCAATTTCTGCAGTTTTACTAAATGCAGACCACTTGAGCTATATGATGTGTGAAATGAGAGGAACTCAAAATATTCATCCAGTACTACTATAATAATTATTATAGGGTTGTCATAACTTTTTTAGCCTAACTCCAGAATTTCATAATTTTCCCTATTTATCTGATATTTTATTTAATTATCCTAGTCATCCAAAAATCCCAAGTTTGAACATGAAGTACCAATTTTAGACAAGAAAATATTCCACAAAATTTATGATAAATACAATATGAATTGTAAACTTAAAACCCAAAGTCTCCCAATTTTTCAGCAAGGTTTAAGCCTCTAATTCTAATTTTAAATATATTCACAATAAATCACTTTAAGAGATAAGTATAGGAAGTATACCTCCAAAATTTCAGAGAAAATTCCAGAATGATTGTAAGGACATATAAATACTCTAGGTCAAGTTTTATAATTTATTATCAAGTAATGAGCTCTGAACAAAATATTGAACAATTTTCCAAGATGATGAGCTTGTGAAGTAGGTATTACAAATATGTATTCAAAAATGCTAATAAAATTCGTACATAAGCAATAATGTCTAAAACTCCTTCTGCCTAATTTTCATGACCTTCCAATGGGCAGTGCGATCATAATGACCAAATGTTTAATTAGGGCAATCTCATAAGTTACAAAGGAAGTGTTAAGATTATTGATCCAAAATTCCCAATTAAATTACCAGAGGTTCAATCTATCATTATGACCATACTACCCAAATTTCATTATTGCTCAAGGAGTTTTACTAACCTATTATAGCACTACAATGTTTATGCCTTAAACTAGGGTTAGGGTTTTGTGGGGCCTACCCTTTTCCAAATCCCCTAAGATTTTTACCAGAGGGCTTTAGCTACACTAGCACCCTCCCTACCAAATTTGAAGTTCATTCAAGGTCTTTTGGCCTCATGGCCTTCACAAGGCACAAAAGCCCTTCCTTAGGGTTTGGCCTTAGATCTTAGGGCAAATCTATTCCAATCCACCCCATATTCCATGGGGAGGTGCTAAAATCCATGCCAAGCCAGTGGCCCCAATTTTAACCTCTGTTGAGGTGAATTGGCCACTCAAAACCCAAAGTGCACTTTTTGACCAAAATACCATTTTTAGGGCAAGGCTAGGGTTTGCATGATTTCAGTTCAAACCACCTCCAAATGAGATGACATTTTAACCAGAGATTTATAATGACCCCAAGCACCACTCACCAAAATTTGGGTGAGTTCAGAGGTCATTTGGTCCCAAAATTAATTCACCCTAAGGAAATTAAATAATTCCAAAAACTATGGAAACGTTGTCCCAAAAAATTCTCATTTTTGGGCAGGCCTACATATGGTCTAGGGTGACTCCCTGTCCAAATTTCAAGTCATTTGGACCAGAGATGAAGGGTGGGCATCCATTTTGATTTCTGCCTAGCCCTAGGTATAGACCCCACCAAAATGGGTGCCCTGGTCAAACCAGCACCCAAATTAGTTCAAACCAATTTTGCAGTAAACTAGACTCACCGGGCTACAATTTTTGTGTTGACCATATCCTCTGAATTATCTTCTAAGTATTTTTAATATTTAAAACCATTAATTACATTATATGTGATAGAATCATTAAAATGTAAATCATAAACCTATAGTTTAATTTCTATATAACACGAATCTTGGCGCGCCTTGGACGGCATCAGTTGTCTTCAACCTCCAACCGACGGCCTGGATTGGATTTTCCTGGACCATCTTCCACACGCTGTCGCCGGCCATCCGGCCACCTCCCCGGCCGGCCACCACCACCTTCGTTGAGGTGGTGGCTGTCGCCAGGCGGCGGTACAGCTGCCGAAGGGGCTTATTCCGGTGAACCCGACAAGTGCAAAATAACGGAAAAACCAGGAATTTTTCAAATTGGATCGGGCTCAATTGAGCCCGAACCTTGGCTCTAATGATTGCTATGAACTACCCGTGGAAAGAGTGGAGGAGGACCTGTGTGGGTGGTTGTAGCCTTGCCGATCGCCAGATCGTCATGGTGGTGGTGGTGGTGGTCAGATTTCTGCAACAACACTGTGAACTCCCTTGGCTCCTTCAGGTAATGTGTGCAATTGAATCCCTGGAGTCCAGTGAAGCTTTTAAGAAGGAGAGTTGGGGTATTAGGTGGGTGTAAGCTGCATTGCCATTTATGGCCCCTTTAGTCAAACATTTCGGCCATGGTGGGTGGGGGATGAAGCATGGCTCAAACCAGTCAAAGACCAGCTGGTTGAAATGGGATTGCACTCCTTGTCCTAGTGAATTGAATGGAGGGGGGGTTGGGGAAGGGAAAGGATGAGCCCCAAAGTCTTCCCCCATTACTCTCCTCTTTCTCTCTCTTTCATTTGGAGTTTCTTCTCTCTCCTACTCACCAAGCTGAAATTTGACTCCTACCTAACCTAATGGCAGCCCACATGTCCATTTCATCCACCAATACAAGGTTAGCCCAAGTGAATTCAGTTTGAGCTTGAGTTAGCCCATTTGGGCTAGCTTGACCTAAACCTTGACTAGGGTTGACCTTGGTCAATTTGGTCTTTGAGGTTGCCCCTAATGGGTCCTTGGTGACCTATTGGCCTCTCACTAGGGTTAGGAAGGTATGTGTGGGGTCCACTTGGCTAAGGGAACTTCAATTGGCCCTGTGCAGGTCAGTTTGACCCATTGTAGGTCAGTTTGACCCATTTATGGTTAAAGTTGACTTTGGTCAACTTAACCTCTTGGATTGACCCAAATGAGTCCTAAGTGACCCATTGACCTTACTATAGGGTTAGGAGGACATGAGTGAGATCCACTTGGCTAAGGGAAGGTTAGTTGACCCTATGTAGGTCAGGTTGACCCATTTAGGGTTAGAGTTGACTTTGGTCAACTTAACCACTTTGCACTGCCCTCCATGGGTCCTTAGTGACCCATTGACCCCACTTTAGGTCTAGGAAGGCCCTGGTAGGGTTAGTTGGGCTTTACTAGGGCACACTGCCCTTAGTTAGGGCACCTTGCCCAATTTAGACCTAGAGTGATTCTAGGTCAACTTGGCCACCTTAGGTCGACTTCAATGGACCCTTAGGGCTCTAATGGACCTTACAATCGGTTAATGAGACCATGGTGGGGGTCTTGAAGTCTTGGTAAAGCCACATGGTCATCTTAAACTAGGGTTCAAAAATTTACTATTTGCAGACCATAATGGTCTCACCTACATTCCTAGGTTCACTTGGCCCTCTTGGGCTTCCTAGGATTTTATCATGACCTAGTCATGACAAAACCACTCCTAGGGGTCTAGTTGTCTGAGGGATGTTACAGTTCTAGGGATTACATTGTATCACTACAACAAAGTTGTCATACGGCGACATTTTTTATGCCTTTAGTGACGTTTTCAAAGCGTCACGATAGTTTTGGTGACGTTTATAAAAACGTCACTAAATCGTCACGATTGCGCATGTTGCTATAGCACCTTGCGACGCTTTCAAAGAAAAACGTCGCGATTGACATGTACTCTACAATGACGTTTTTCTCAAAAACATCGTAATTGACAGTTACTCTACGATGACACTTTTTCAAAAAATGTCATGATTGACAATTGTTTTACCGCGATGCTTTCCAAAAACATCATTATAAGCAATTACTTTATCGTGACACTTTTTGCAAAACATGAAGATAAATATTAACATTAACACGATGTTTTTTACAAAACGTCACTATAATTAAAACTCTATAATGACGTTTTTAAAAAACGTAATAACCTTTTACATTTGAGAAAAAAATTAAAACAAATTAAATTTATGATAATCTAAAATGAAAAATAATTATGTTTTTAAAATCTTAATTAAAATTATAAATATATTTTTTTATGATTTTTTTTAACATTTAAAATATTTTGAGAGTGGTATTAAGAAATGTTGAGAAATTTTTTACAACTTGTTGTCCAAATAATATATCTCTAATTATATCAAAAATAAAAATAAAAAAATACCCAGATAATACATCATCATTAAATTTGAAGAGTATAAACATGCAAAAGATCACATTTATGATCAACAAACTTGTTCCAAGTGAATATAAACTTACAAAAAAACATAAACATTCAACATATATATTGTTTTCAAAATCATTCAACATTTAAAATTTCCCAAAAAATATTTAATAAGTTTCAAAATCATTCAACATTTAAACTTTCAAAATAACATAATTATTCAACATATATATTGTTTTCATAATCATTCAAGTGAATATAAACTTCCAAAAAAAAACAAAATCATTCAACATAATCATTCAAAATATATATTGTTTGAAGCACCATGCAGCTTCAAAATTTTCTTCTTTAATCATTAGCTTCATTGGCATTGTATTGATGAGCACTCAACTTCTTTCATACATCATCTACCGCTCGCATCATCTTTTTCAAACTTGAATCATAAAAAATAAAACTGTTCAATTACCTGCATAATAAATAAAATTGAAACATGGATTAAACATTTATTGTAATTACATTTAAAGTTAAAATAAATAACAATTGGAAAAAACACAATAACAATGTGACATAAAACAAGAAACTGCATATCTCCACATCAAAGAATAAACATTGCACATAAATCAAACATGAAATGAGCAGGTGGGGTACTTAAGAGTTTAAGCAACTTCCACATAATATAATTAAAAACTGTTGGCGACAGATTCACACAACTTCTTACAGCAATTTGGGCACAAATCTTGACGTTTTGCCAAAATTGTTTGTGTCAAACTACTGCAGCAGTTTGGCACAAACTGCTGCAGCAGTTTGGCACAAACTGCTGCTCCTGCTTGGCACAAACTGCTGCAGGAGCAGCAGTTTATGCACAAACTGCTGTTGAACTGCTGCAGCAGTTTGTGCACAAACTTTGCACAAACTGCTGCAATAGTTTGGGGGCAACTACTGCCAGCAGCAGTTTCGGCCAACTGCTGCCAGCAGCAGTTTCGGCCAACTGCTGTTGTAGTAGCAGGTTGGGGCAACTACTGCTGCAGCATCCTGAGGCCCAACTACTGCAGCAGCAGCCTGAGGCCCAACAGCTGCAGCAGCATTTTGCGCCCATCTGCTGCTGCAGCAGTTTGCGCCCAACTGTTGCACCCAGCAGTTTGCGCCCCACTAGCTTATAGGCGCACACATATAGTTCCCCTGGACTATGGATCGAGCAGTGCGTATTGTGCAGGATAAGCAATAAATTTGAATAACATGAGAAATAACTGCAGTGGAATCTCAAAATTAACAATTTCACAAACTGCTGAAGCAGTTTGTGCAAAGTTTGTGCACAAACTGCTGCTAAACTGCTGCAGCAGTTTGTGCACAAACTTTGCACAAACTGTTGCAGTAGTTTGGGGAGTTTGGGGAGGCAAGAACTGCTGCAGGAGTAGCAGTTTGTGCACAAACTGCTGTTGAACTGCTGCAGCAGTTTGTGCACAAACTTTGCACAAACTGCAGCAGCAGTTTGGGGCAACTGCTTCCAGCAGCTGTCACGACCCGCAATTTCTCCGTATTCAAAAATACGTCAGAGTAGAGAAACTACGTGTCGTGATGCCACGCCAAGCGGGGGACAACTGCCGATGCTCAGGCATCCCGTCCTCACATTTACTTCAAATAAAATATTTATAACTTTTAGTAAAAAAATAATGCATATAAATTAATAGAGTTAATGACCGTGTCCCTCGGTCGGGTAGACTACTGTCCATAGGTGAGAAAATATATATATTTTACGCGGCGAAAATAAAGAGTTAGCTCATTTGTTATCCTACGTGTGAGTGAGGATCCAGTGTCATGAAATGATGATGTGACTTCTACATTTACTAGAGATATATAGAAATCTTTTGTACGCTTAAAAGTAGTAGATTTAGTAGTTGAAGTCATGTCATGCCAATATTCCGGAAATGCAGTTTTGTTTACTTTAAAATAACTAAATGTATCCTAACATAAATCCTTGCCAAAGAGCAAGAACAATCAGGTAAAAAGTAACAACAGTAACAACAGCAAGTAGTCCATCATAGAAAAGTCAAAGTCTATGGGCGTCAACAACTGACACGAACCCATAGTAAAATCTGACAAGTCTGAACAATGACAACTACCTCAAGCTCAGAGGTGGAATCAAACGGCCGTAGACACCAGCAACACCAGAAGCCCAACACTGTTAGCTAAACCTGCTACAGCTCTGGTCCTGAGGCATTCAAAAGAAGAACACCTCAGAAGCAAGTCACAAGTAGTGCAAGAATAAAAAACAGACTACACAAACCTCAAAGTGAAGGAGAATGAAAAATGACTGCAACAAAACGGTCAGCAGAGTAAAATTAAGCAACAGTAAAACTAGCCGAGCAAGAAAGGCTAAACACATTAACAAGGAAGAACCAGCACCAGCAACAGAAGTTCAATCTTTCATTAATAATTACTATGCCGAGGGAGAAACCCCAACGCGCACAGTCTATCTGAGCATTAAGCACTATGCCGAGGGAGGACCCCAACGCGCACAGTTCATCTGAGTATTAAACACTATGCCGAGGGAGGACCCCAACGCGCACAGTTCATCTGAGTATTAAACACTATGCCGAGGGAGGACCCCAACGCGCACAGTTCATCTGAGGATTAAACACTATGCCGAGGGAGGACCCCAACACGCACAGTTTATCTTTGTTTCTTTAGTTACAAAATTATACAAGCAGAGTTCCTTTTTTTTATTCATCACAGACTCAAGGTTAACCAATAAAGTGGACTGCAAAAGTGCATGTCAAGTTCGAGCAGGTGAAGTTTAATCAAAAAAAAAACGGGATGTACAAAGTGTCACACTGATAAAGATGACTCGATGGTTACAACGGCACGACAACCGATTCGTTTACCAATTCTACGGACTAAAATTTTGGGGTTATGGTTTTAGGGACAACAAGTCGAAATCCAAGAGAAAGAGGAAGAGAATTATAATTTCAGGACAAGTTTCTAAATAATTGAAACATGATAACCTCAAATAATTGTAGCAAAAATTTGGAATATAGGAGCAAGAGGGAGAGCAAGAATACCACTTGCCTCGTTTTTACCGGAAAAATCCTCTGAAACACCCCACGTCGCAGATCGGGGCAAAAGAAGACGTTAGGAGTCGAAATCTGAACGAAAATGGCCGAAATAGAGGTTAGGGCCGAAAAACCCTAACGAGAAAACTCAAGCGATGGGAAAAGAAATTACCACGATAGCGTATCTCTCGACGAGAGCTTTCCAGATCTACGATCGGTTGGAAATTTCGAGCACCGGAGCTCCGCCGGCGGCCACCGGAAGATTCACGACTTAGAGTTCTTCGTCATTGTCGCCCTCTGGTTCGGCCAAGAGAAGAAGAAGAAGAAGAAGAAAATTTCTTTCTGTTTGTTTATAACTATCCTAAGCATAAGATTTATATATATATATATATATATATATATATATATATATATATATATATATATATTTATTTATTTATTTATTTATTTATTTATTTATTTATTTATAAAATTTCTTGTCTAAAACGGACGATCTACGGGTGAGTGCGCGGAATACGAAATAAAGTTTTTCGATGGTCTCAAAGCAAAAAGTGCCCAACATGAAAGTTGTAGATCTCGTCGAGACGAACAAATTTCATGTTAACCATTTTTCGATACAACATCGTTTTGACTTTCAAAACGGCACTCGAACGTAAATTGTAATGGGCTACTCGGGAACAAGATTACAGGTACTCGAGAGGTAGAAAAAAGGCTACTCGAGTAAGCAGGAACAGTCACTCGAGTATATAAAAAAGTACTCGAGTATAAAAATATCAGTACTCGAGTATGTATAAACAGTACTCGAGTATATAACAAATCTACTCGAGTAGGTATAAAAATATACTCGAGAGGAACCTGAGTACTCGAGAGTTTGAACAGTGAACCCACTCGTGTATATAGAACAGATGACTCGTGTATAAAAACCAATCACTCGAGTATATGAAACAGTAGACTCGTGTATAAAAACAAATCACTCGAGTATATGAACAGATCACTCGAGTATAAGAACAATTCTTTTGCATATATAACAAATTTTTTGCAAATCTATCCTTATGATTAAACTATACAAATGAATAGTGTTTTTCATTTTTGAATAGTACTTTAATATTAAAATATGCATATGTCGATATTTTTGAACAAGGAAACTACAAGATCAAAACGGACCACCAAACGGGCGCCAAATTAAACGAAACTCACGTCGTAGGCGAACACGGACGCTACGAACACAACGGCGATGTCAAAACCAAAATACGACGAGCCATTCTTGAGATATAAATCCTCAAAGTCTACGACGAACATAAATTCTACAAAATTTCGGAAATTCGCCGAGACTCGAATATCGCTCGGATCGCGACGAAACTTGACGAACATGCCAGAAATTAATCAATTTAATTTTCCAATGTAAAATTTTCCATTTTTGGCAAGGATTCACGAATTTGGCCGACTAGATCAAATAGACGCGGAAACGCACTAACGGCGACACGCCGTCAACTCCACGTTACGTAACGCCCCTTACGTCATCATGACATTAACTAAAGAATTATATAATTGCCGGAAAATCAGGGGCGTTACAGTCATCCCTCTAAAAAGGAAGTTTCGTCCTGAAACTTGGAACACGAAACAAAACAAGAGGGCAGAGGAAGAGACGCGACAGAGGAATTCTTTAAACAAGAATACTAACCAGGGAAGACTAGGAGAACAGCTGAGGATGAGATTCCCTCATTGCGGATTCCAATCCCCAAGTTGCACCCTTAGCATCCTGATTTTGCCGGAGAACCTTAACCATCGGAATTGTTTTCTTTCTTAGCACACGATCTTGCGTCTCCAAAATACGGACAGGCTCTTCGACATACGAGAGGTTAGGCTGCAACTGGGGCACTGAGTCAAGGACATGCCGATCACTATGAACACACTTTCGCAACTGGCTCACGTGAAACACGTCGTGAACACCAGGGAAAGAATTAGGCAATTCCAGTCTATAGGCAGAAACTCCAATGCGCTCTAGAATCTGAAAAGGTCTCACATACCTGGGATCTAGCTTATGCTTCCTTCCAAATCTTTTAACACCTGGCATCGGAGAGACCTTCAGAAACACCAAGTCCCCAACTGCAAACTCCAGATCAATTCTGCGCTGATTTGCATATCTCTCGTATCGCTCCTGAGTTATCCTCAGCTTTTCACGAATATGCATTACTGAAGTACTCATATCCTCCAGCGCTTCCGGTCCGAGCAATGGCTTCTCACCAACTTCTGCCCAAAATAGGGAGTTTGACAACGTCTTCCATATAAAGCTTCAAAGGGCGCCATCTGCAAACTCTCCTGATAATTGTTATTGTACGCGAACTCCATCAATCTGAGCCGTTTATCCCAAGCCCCACCATTGTCCAGAATATAGCATCTAATCATATCCTCCAAGATCTGATTCACTCTCTCCGTCTGACCATTTGTCTGAGGATGATAGGCAGTAGAATACCTAAGGTCAGTACCTAGAGCTCCTTGCAAGCTCTGCCAGAAACGAGACATGAATCGGGAGTCTCGGTCTGACACAATACTCGTAGGTACACCATGAAGTCTGATAACTTCGTCCAGATAAAGCTCAGCTATCTTTTCCATGGAATAATTAATCTTGAAAGGCACAAAGTGTGCACACTTGGTTAGTGGTCCACGATAACCCACACTGCATCATGCCCTCGGGGAGATCTCGGCAAACCAGTAATGAAATCCATGGATAAACTCTCCCATTTCCAAGTCGGTATATCTAAAGGCGTTAACTTACCACCCGGCCTTCTGTGATCAGCCTTGACACGCTGGCATGTATAACATTCAGATACAAATCTTGCGATGTCATTCTTCATGCCTAACCACCAAACAATCTGCTTCAATTCTCTATACATTTTCGTGGAGCCAGGATGATAAGCAACACTTGAACCATGCACTTCAATGCATATTCTTGATCGGATGTCCCCAACAGCGGGAATACAGTATCTGTCACGGTACTTTAGGGTACCCACATCGTCAATTGAAAAGTCAGGCAACTCCCCTTTCTATGTCCTACTGCGGAGGTGCTGTAAGTCAGGATCGTCTTTCTGATGTAGCCTAGTGAGAGTAATCCACGAAGGCTCAACCACCTCTAAGCTACTCGGCGAAGCGCTATTCCCTACAGTTATGCCCATGAGTAGAAACTCTTCAACAAGGGATTGCACCGAGAGATTAAAGATATGTGCGGGCTTCCGGCTCAACGCATCTGCCACTATATTAGCCTTACCGGGATGATAAAGGATATCGACTTCGTAGTCCGCAACATACTCTAGCCATCGACGCTGGCGCAAATTTAATTCCTTCTGAGTGAAGACATATTTCAAACTTTTATGGTCCGAATAAATTTTGCACAACACTCCATACAGAAGATGTCTCCACAACTTCAAGGCATAAATGACGGCAGCAAATTCCAGGTCGTGCGTAGGGTAATTCTTTTCATGCACCTTCAATTGTCTCGATCCATACGCAATCACTTTGTCGTCCTGCATCAACACACAACCAAGTCCAACTCGTGAGGCGTCCACATAAACAGCATACTCTACTCCTTCCACCGGCAATGCCAACACTGGAGCAGAACACAATCTCCTCTTGAGCTCTTGAAAAGCTTCCTCACAGGCATCACTCCAAACAAAAGCTGCGCTCTTTTGCGTAAGCCTAGTCAACGGCGCAGAGAGAACAGAGAATCCTTCCACAAATCTTCTGTAGTAACCTGCCAACCCTAAGAAACTCCTTATCTCCTTAGGCGATGTAGGTCTCTTCCAATCCAAGACTGTGGTTATCTTCGCGGGATCCACTGAGATTCCGTCCTTACTTACAATGTGTCCTAGGAATGACACCTGAGACAACCAAAACTCACACTTGCTAAGCTTCGCATACAGCTTGTTCTCCCTCAGAGTAGACAAGACCAAGCGCAAGTGCAAGGCGTGCTCATCTGCATTTCTGGAATATACTAGGACATCGTCAATGAATACCACCACAAACTTATCCAGAAAATCCTTGAACACCCTGTTCATCATGTCCATAAAAGCTGACGGTGCATTCGTTAATCCAAATGACATTACCAGAAATTCAAAGTGACCATAGCGAGAATAAAAAGTGGTTCGCGGGATGTCTGACTCCCAGATTCTCAACTGATGGTAACCTGAACGGAGGTCAATCTTCGAGAACACGGAGCTACCCCGCAACTGATCGAACAAATCATCGATCCTAAGCAACGGATATCTGTTCTTAATGGTCACCTTGTTTAGTTCTCGATAATCAATGCATAGCCTCATCGTTCCATCTTTTTTCTTCACAAAGAGCACTAGTGCACCCCAGGGGGAAGAACTGGGTCTAATAAAACCGCACTGCAATAACTCATCTAGTTGAGTACGCAACTCCTCTAACTCACGCGGAGCCATGCGATACGGTGCCTTTGCAATAGGGCGAGTTCCTTGCTCGAGGTATATAACAAACTCTACCTCTCTCTCAGGAGGAAGTCCAGGAAGACTAACAGGAAAGACATCCGGAAACTCACGTACCACAGAAACGTCCTCAACCCGAGGCTCAACCGGTGCAGCTCCCAGAGCAGAAACAGAGACAAGAAAAGAATCACAGCCAGACTCTAAAAATTTACAAGCACGTACCGCAGAAATGATCGGAGATTCTTGATGCGGCAAGCCATACACAATCATGGGTTGGCCATTTCTACCTTTGAAATCCAAGCACTTGTGCTTGCACTGAATGACGGCATCATAGCTGGACAACCAGTCCATGCCCAAAATCACGTCAAAGTCTACCAGATCTAGCACCTTCAGATCCGTGAATGCTAAAAATCCTCCTAGGGAGATGGGGCATTTTTGGATACCCTGACTTGACCTCACCAACTCTACTGAAGGAAATTTGACATTTATGGAGGTGTCTAACTGGTCGAGAGTCTAGTGATGTCGGTCTACAAAACTCCTCGCCACAAAGGAGTGAGTAGCACCCGAATCAAACAAAACGCGCGCCCACTTATTCTTCACCATAAATTCACCTAAACACATAGCGCGCAACTAAAATGCAGAAACTATAAATCTACAAAAGAGATTACTAGCCGAGTTATAGACTAACCTGAGATCACTTGATTCGAAGATTGGGCTTCCTCCTTGGCCAGCACATTCAACTTTCCTTTTCGCTTGTCCGCGAGAGGCGGGGGCAGCGGCAGAGTCTGTAACGGAATTGCATACAGCGCAGGCTGGCTCTGCGGGCAATTAGCCTTCATGTGTCCTTTTTGGCCGCAGAGAAAATAGGCTCCAGCCTTCTTGCGACAACGGGCCACATCATGCCCACTCCTGACAATAAGAACAGACAGGACCCCCCTTAGGAGCATCTTGGATCGCATGCACCTGAGACAGCTTCTACGCATCCAATCTCTTAAAGCACTTATCGAAAGGGTGCCCCGGCTTACCGCAGAAGCTACACGCCTCTCTTCTATCCTTCTTTACTGCAGGGCCAGATGCCCTAGCACTTCCTCCATCGTCAGATTTCCTCTTGTCCTTCTTTGCAAGTGATCCCTGATTCTTCGCATTTTCAATCGCCTCAACCTTTAAGGCAGCTTCGACTACTTCTGCAAAGCTCTCAGACTTGTATGCGTAACCAACTGCTGGATGTCATACCTCAGACCACCCAGAAAACGCTTCACTCTGCCTTCTTCAGATGCTATCAAATCTGGGGCGAAACGACTGAGCTTGCCAAACTCGACCTCGTACTCAACAATAGTGAGTTGCCTTTGCTTCAGGTGTAAGAAGTTATTCATTAGGCGGTCTCGCTCGACCGATGGTAGGAACTTCTTCAGTAACATACTCTTGAATGATTCCCACGAGCACCCATCAGAAAGGTTCTCTTTTTCTCTGATCCACCAACTCTTCGCAAGACCCTTGAGCTGATATGCCTCAATCATCACCTTTTGATCGGGAGAAACGCCAAAGTAGGAAAACATTTCTTCCATGGCAATAATCCAGTCATCCAATGCCATGAAGTCTGCCCTACCGTCATAAGAAGGAGGTCCTAATCGCTGGAAGTGAGAAATGAAATTCATCTCAGGCGACAACGTGACTGGGGGAACTAGAGCAGCAGGGGGAGTAGGAACAGCTTGGTCCACAGCAGGATCCTCTACTCTGGTCTGCTGCCTGGCGATGACAGCCAACAACGATTGCACCTGGGACTGCATGTCCACCATCTACCTTGCTAGGGTCTCATTACTTTGCCTCAGCGCTTCGATCACCGCTTCGCTCTGGGCACCAAAAGACTCACCCTCTGACTGGGGAGTCGACCTCGTCGCAATGCGCTTAGGCGACATTCTACAGAACAAACGGATATCTAATCAAACCTTGCCTAAGACCTCACAAACTGGGAAGATATTGCCTTAACAAACTGTTTCGGGTTCATATTTTATCGATACGAACAAGCGACTTATCAAGGTCCTAGCTTACGACACTGAAGCTAGAAAACTCGAATACCCGATCAGGAACGAACAGACACTTGCTCTTGTTGTTACCTTGCTCTGGGAAATCATAAAATGATGTTATGCTTCTAACTTGTGCCTATAATATGAATGCATGGATGTTTAAATTTCATCTCAAATCATGGGTGTACATATGTCATCGTGCAGATCTTTAACTTGGCACGTGTGCTTATGCAATGGTATGTTATGTATGCAGTGCTATGCATTCTAAAAAGGTCTTAGTGCATTTTATGAGCGGCGTACACATACAATGTTATGCATCACATACTACATAATATTGTATGTAACGAAGAAAAGTAAACGTGCTAATGGGCATCCATGTGATGATGGTTATGCACCCCATACTACATAACTGTCACATGTTGCCACCTATGGTGGATCCATATACAAACACATATTATGCATCCCATACTACATAATGTGCCTCGTATACTTCTTATCATGTCATGAGTGTAGTGTTCGTGCTTCCATCAAGATTTACTGATGACATATTGGTGTGTGTATGCAATGAAATGATATGATTAGAGTTTTGCTTAAGGGAAAGTTGTTCAACTAGCCTGCCAAACCAACCAACCCTCTTGGAAAACCTCCCTCTGATACCAACTGTCACGACCCGCAATTTCTCCGTATTCAAAAAT
Source organism: Platanthera guangdongensis (assembly GCA_039583875.1). Classification (NCBI taxonomy): domain Eukaryota; kingdom Viridiplantae; phylum Streptophyta; class Magnoliopsida; order Asparagales; family Orchidaceae; genus Platanthera; species Platanthera guangdongensis. The sequence continues at coordinate 138,288,037 of CM077152.1, forward strand.
ACGTCAGAGTAGAGAAACTACGCACCGTGATGCCACGCCAAGCAGGGGACAACTGCCGACGCTCAGGCATCCCGTCCTCACATTTACTTCAAATAAAATATTTATAACTTTTAGTAAAAAAATAATGCATATAAATTAATAGAGTTAATGACCGTGTCCCTCGGTCGGGTGGACTACTGTCCATAGGTGATAAAATATATATATTTTACGCGACGAAAATAAAGAGTTAGCTCATTTGTTATCCTACGTGGAAGTGAGGGTCCAGTGTCATGAAATGATGATGTGACTTCTACATTTACTAGAGATATATAGAAATCTTTTGTACGCTTAAAAGTAGTAGATTTAGCAGTTGAAGTCATGTCATGCCAATATTCCGAAAATGTAGTTTTGTTTACTTTAAAATAACTAAATGTATCCTAACATAAATCCTTCCCAGAGAGCAAGAACAATCAGGTAAAAAGTTATAACAGTAACAACAGCAAGTAGTCCATCATAGAAAAGTCAAAGTCTATGGGCGTCAACAACTGACACGAACTCATAGTAAAATCTGACAAGTCTGAACAAAGACAACTACCTCAAGCTCAGAGGTGGAATCAAATGGCCGCAGACACCAGCAACACCAGAAGCCCAACACGGTCAGCTAAACCTGCTACAGCTCTGGTCCTGAGGCATTCAAAAGAAGAACACCTCAGAAGTAAGTCACAAGTAGTGCAAGAGTAAAAAACAGACTACACAAATCTCAAAGTGAAGGAGAATGAAAAACGACTGCAATAAAACGGTCAGCAGAGTAAAATTAAGCGACAGTAAAACTAGCCGAGCAAGAAAGGCTAAACACATTAACAAGGCAGAACCAACACTAGCAACAGAAGTTCAATCTTTCATTAATAATTACTATGCCGAGGGAGAAACCCCAACACGCACAGTCTATCTGAGCATTAAGCACTATGCCGAGGGAGGACCCCAACGCGCACATTTCATCTGAGTATTAAACACTATGCCGAGGGAGGACCCCAACGCGCACAGTTCATCTGAGTATTAAATACTATGCCGAGGGAGGACCCCAACGTGCACAGTTCATCTGAGGATTAAACACTATGCCGAGGGAGGACCCCAACACGCACAGTTCATCTTTGTTTCTTTAGTTACAAAATTATACATGCAGAGTTCCTTTTTTTTATTCATCACAGACTTAAGCTTAACCAACAAAGTGGACTGCAAAAGTGCATGTAAAGGTCGAGCAGGTGAAGTTTAATCAAAAAAATAACGGGACGTACAAAGTGTCACAATGATAAAGATGAATCGATGGTTACAACGGCACGACAACCGATTCGTTTACCAATTATACGGACTAAAATTTTGGGGTTATGGTTTTAGGGACAACAAGTCAAAATCCAAGGGAAAGAGGAAGAGAATTATAATTTCAGGACAAGTTTCTAAATAATTGAAACATGATAACCTCAAATAATTGTAGCAAAAATTTGGAATATAGGAGCAAGAGGGAGAGCAAGAATACCACTTGCCTCGTTTTTACCGGAAAAATCCTCTAAAACACCCCACGTCGCAGATCGGGGCAAAAGAAGACGTTATGAGTCGAAATCTGAACGAAAATGGCCGAAATAGAGGTTAGGGCCGAAAAACCATAACGAGAAAACTCAAGCGATGGGAAAAGAAATTACCACGATAGCGTATCTCTCGACGAGAGCTTTCTAGATCTACGATCGGTTGGAAATTTCGAGCACCGGAGCTCCGCCGACGGCCACCGGAAGATTCACGACTTAGAGTTCTTCGTCACTGTCGCCCTCTGGTTCGGCCAAGAGAAGAAGAAGAAAAAAATTTCTTTCTGTTTGTTTATAACTATCCTAAGCATAAGATTTATATATATATATATATATATATATATATATATATATATATATATATATATATATATATATATATATATATATATATAATTTCTTGTCTAAAACGGACGATCTACGGGTGAGTGCGCGGAATACGAAATAGAGTTTTACGATGGTCTCAAAGCAAAAAGTGCCCAACATGAAAGTTGTAGATCTCGTCGAGACGAACAAATTTCATGTTAACCATTTTTCGATACAACATCGTTTTGACTTTCAAAACGGCACTCGAACGTAAATTGTAACGGGCTACTCGGGAACAAGATTACAGGTACTCGAGAGGTAGAAAAAAGGCTACTCGAGTAAGCAGGAATAGTCACTCGAGTATATAAAAAGTACTCGAGTATAAAAATATCAGTACTCGAGCATGTATAAACAGTACTCAAGTATATAACAAATCTACTCGAGTAGGTATAAAAATATACTTGAGAGGAACCTGAGTACTCGAGAGTTTGAACAGTGAACCCACTCGTGTATATAGAACAGATGACTCGTGTATAAAAACCAATCACTCGAGTATATGAAATGGTAGACTCGTGTATAAAAACAAATCACTCGAGTATATGAACAGATCACTCAAGTATAAGAACAATTCCTTTGCATATATAACAATTTTTTTGCAAATCTATCTTTATGATTAAACTATACAAATGAATAGTGTTTTTCATTTTTGAATATTACTTTAATATTAAAATATTCATATGTATATATTTTTGAACAAGGAAACTACAAGATCAAAACGGACGCCCAAACGGGCGCCAAATTAAACGAAACTCACACCGTAGGCGAACACGGATGCTACGAACACAACGGCGATGTCAAAACCAAAATACGACGAGCCATTCTTGAGATATAAATCCTCAAAGTCTACGACGAACATAAATTCTACAAAATTTCAGAAATTCGCCGATGCTCGAATATCGCTCTGATCGCGACGAAACTTGACGAGCATGCCAGAAATTAATCAATTTAATTTTCCAATATAAAATTTTCCATTTTTGGCAAGGATTCATGAATTTGGCCAACTAGATCAAATAGACGGGGAAATGCACAAACGGCGACACGCCGTCAACTACACGTTACGTAACGCCCCTTACGTCATCATGACGTTAACTAAAGAATTATATAATTGCCGGAAAATCAGGGGCGTTACAGCAGCAGTTTGGGCAACTGCTGCCAGCAGCAGTTTCGGCCAACTGCTGCTGCAGCAGCAGCTTGGGCCAGCTGCTGCTGCAGCAGCTTGGGCCAGCTGCTGCTGCAGCAGCTTGAGGGCTAGCTGCTGCAGCAGCAGCTTGAGGGCCAGCTGCTGCAGCAGCAGCTTGAGGCCCAGCTGCTGCTATAGCAGCTTGAGGCGCAGCTGCTGCGGCCAGCAGTTTGCGCCCAACTGCTGTGGCCAGCAGTTTGCGCCCCACTATGCTCTTTTGTGTATATAATATTTCATATTTTTCAACCACAACAGCATGTGGTTTTCTTTGTTAAATGCATCAAAAATTGATCGAAGACATCAATTTTCTTTAATATTTAGTTGGATTTGATAACTCAAAACCTGAATATTTTTCTTGAAACATGCAGCTAGCTCTCAGAATATGATGACATGGTAAGGAGGGAGCAACTCTAGCTACACTCTCCATACATTGATTGAATGTATACTAAACCCTTAACTAAGATAAAATAAGGTGCTGAAAATTATGCATTGATTGAATGTATTGTTACTTCAAACAATGTACGACCCTCCCTTTTCGAGTTCAAAACATGACTAAGGGGAGCCTTATGTTACCAGTAGGTGATACCAATCCGATAGCGATAAATTAGTCTGTAGAATGTGTTCGGAGATGAACATCTCAGCTCATTCTGTGACTGCTGCAGCAGTTTGTGACTGCTGCAGCAGTTTGTGACTGCTGCTGCAGTTTGTGACAACTGCTGCTGCAGTTTGTGACTGCTGCTGCAGTTTGTGACAACTGCTGCAGCAGTTTGTGACAACTGCTGCAGCAGTTTGTGACAAACTGCTGCAGCAGTTTGTCAAACTGCTGCTGCAGTTTGGGGCGACTGCCGCAGCAGCAGTTTAGTAGTGCTGCTGCTGCTGCAGCAGTTTGGGACAGCCCCAAACTGCTGCAGCAGCATTTTGGGGCAACTGCTGCTGCCAGCAGTTTGCGCCCAACTGCTACGGCCAGCAGTTTGCGCCTAACTGCTGCGGCCAGCAGTTTGCGCCCAACTACTGCGGCCAGCAATTTGACAGCTGCAGTCATGTGGTTACTTTATCACTAAGTTTGTTTTGAATTTCAATGTGCCAGTGCTGGGAAAATAATTCCTATCAAGCCTAGATGTGGTGCTGGGAATATAATTCCTATCTGGCCTTAGGATGATAAGTGTATGTGCAATAACCCCTATTCGTCGCATAGCATATAGCAGTAGGTTCGGCCGGGGCCCGACGTCATAGACTATAGAGAGACCGGGTGGTTACTCATGGAAACCATCCAACCAATCATAACGTCCTACACAGAGCATTCTAGCGGAAGCAGTTTATAAATGTTGCAATAAAGAACCCAGCACTAAAGCATGAATGTCCACTAATACCAAATAGGAATGTTATACATACACCGGTACAAGCCTTAAGGCCTTACAAAATTGTTCACTTCATATCACATGTTTTACAAACCTCGGCACGCAGGCCGGTCATACATGAATAAAAATAGTAAACACTCCAATTAGGCCTTCGAGGGCCGGCTTCGTAATTTGGGCTTTCGCCCGCTATTGACCGCTTGGTCCAGCAGCACCTGCAAGCAACAAAATCCACCGCACGGTGGCAAAACAAGGCAACGGTCAGCAATGCTGACCAAATTATAACGATCCCGCCCCCAGCTCGGGGCGGCGATGCTCCTTCCCTGCATTTCATTAGCATAAGCGAGCAATATATCAACTCATTACATCACAGGCGTTGGCACGCATGGCCACACGCCCCGTGCTCTCAGGGCACATTCTCGGTGATCGCAGTCTAAGCTGCTAACTCACCACCATCTCCAGGACGGCAATATCTCGTGAGCAAAATGGCCTTTTAGGCAGACGTTACGACACTTTAATATCATCAACAGCCTATGTCACGACACTTTAATGTCATCGACAGAAAGACCCGACCTCTATGCCCTCCGTATAAAGCAGGAACGGTTCCCACTCAACCCGTTGCTCACTTGCCACGACACTTAAATATCATCGGCACGAGTTAAGTTTCCCCGAAGCCCGTGAATCGAACGTACAATGTTACATAACCCAGTTATGTACTAGTTGGCTCCTAGGCCCACAAGTTGGCAAGATCACGCATCCGCCCAGTTTTCTGGGTGCACCTTTGGGTTAATCCCCAAGGCTCCCTGTTGCAATCTACCAAGTAGAAAACCCGAAAAACAACCAATCGAGCGGAGTCTTCTCCGGCATTTATGCAATGCAACATCACTGATCCAAACCAACATGTCCGGGTAGGCTTCACACATCATGCCTATGTCCGTTCTCGCTTACGGACTCTAAACAACGGGGACTTCACATATCTACCCGAAGGAACGCCTCCAACTCACCGCAAACTCGCGAGAGCGGGCTTCCTATGCAAAGTAGGAGAGCCACACATGCTCAAGAAGAGAATCGTTACCCTAGCGTTCCTCTTTGGCTCCATGGAAAAGTAAGCGGATGAAAAGCACCGCACTAGCTTTGCCTCCGTGGATCCGGAGTCGGCTCGCGATTTGGAGCTTCGAAGCTCCTCCAATGGCCGGATCTAGCTTCTTCTTCCTTCCTTGGCTCTCCTCTCTTTCTAAGATTTAGAAAGACAACCACTCATGAAAAGTGAGGGTTTCTAAGGCCCAATCCTGGGGTATATCCCTTCAGGAACAACCCCTAGCCGTTGGATCATCAATTAAAGAAACGAACGGCTTTGATTCGGGACTGAAATACCCAATCTGGACAGCACACGGTCTGGCACACGCCCGTGTCCAGGGCCGTGTGCCTCATTCGCCGTCAAAATCGACTCGCCTTGAACAACACACGGGCATCGAACACGCCCGTGTTCTACCTGACACGCCCGTGTTCCACCTGACACGGCCGTGTGGCCGGCCGTGTACCCCCATCGATTTCTCCCGAAAACAACCCAAGCACTGCACGGGTTCTAGGACACGCCCGTGTCCTTGCCCGTGTCTACCTCAACACGCCTGGGCTCCAGGCCGTGTACACGGTCTCGACACTCGACACTTCGTCGAGCGAAGATCGTCGACCTCACGACACAGCCTTGGACACACCCGTGTCCTAGGCCGTGTGCCTTGTCTCGGCACATCGTCGAGCAAAGTTCGTCGACTCCCTGAGATGAATGTCAACACGGGTCGACATGCCCTGTGACACACCGTGTTGCAGGCCGTGTGCCCAGTCTCGACACTTCATCGAGCGCAGAGTGTCGACTTCGCGGGCTGAGTGTCGACACGGGTCGACACGCCCTGCGACACGCCCGTGTCGCAGGCCGTGTGCCCAGTCTCGACACAATATCGAGATCAAAATGTCGACTTCGCCGAATAAGTGTCGACACAAGCTTGACACGCCCTGGGACACGCCCGTGTCCCAGGCCGTGTTCCACCTGCCAGAACCCAAAACTGGCTCAGAACGTCCCCTGTCGCTCCTTTGAGTTTCGGGGCGTTACAACTCTCCCCCTCTTAACAGAATTTCATCCACGAAATTATATAAAGGAAAGACATGTACAAAACCAAAATTTGTACCTGAGCGGAACAACTCCAGATACTCGTCAAGCATTATATGCTCTCACTCCCAAGAGAGCTCCTCACGACCGCAATTGTCCCATCGGACTTTGACCATCCTGATCTCCTTATTGCGTAGCCGCTTGACCTCCGTGTCCTCAATCTGCACGGGCTTGACCTTTGTCGTTAGCCCACTATCCACCGACACTTGATCAACTGCGATCACTTGCGTAGGCTCTTGCACCGCCTTCCGAAGCACCGAAATATGGAATACATCGTGTAATCCACCAATCTCCACTAAAAGCTTCAACCGATAGGCCGCTTCACCAACTCGCTCCAGAACCTCAAACGGCCTAAGGTACCTCGGGCTTAGCTTTTTCAATCGCAGCACCCGCGAGACACCCTTGAACGGCTTGATCTTTAAGTACACATAGTCGCCCACAGCGAACTTCACGTTCCTGTGCTTGGCATTATAGTACTTCGCTTGCCGGTCCTGAGAAATAAGCAACCTCTCCTGAATGGTTCTCACCAAAGAAGTAGCATCCTCCACTTCCGATCGCTTATACAACTTTGACTCACCCGTTTCTAACCAAGACAACGGCGTGCGACATTTTCTACCATATAGGGCCTCGAAGGGCACCATTTGAATACTCGCTTGGTAGCTGTTGTTGTATGCAAACTCCACCAAATAAAGGTGGTCTTCCCATTGCTTCCCAAAATCCAAGACACACATGCGGAGCATGTCTTCCATAGTTCTATTGACCCTCTCGGTCTGCCCATCCGTTTGCGGATGGAAGGCTGTGCTGAATTTCAACTTTGTCCCCAACATTTGTTGCACTAGCCTCCAATCATTGGACGTGAACCGCCCATCTCGGTCACTCACGATGCTGCGGGGCACACCATGAAGCCGTACAATGTTATCCACATAAGGTTTTTCCAACTTCTCTACCGGATCATCCTTCCTATGCGGAATAAAATGCGACACCTTCGTTAGCCGATCAACAACCACCCAAATGGCGTTGTTCCCCTTTTGCGACCTTGGCAAACCGTGCACAAAGTCTATAGAGATGTCGTCGAATTTCCACTCTGGAATAGGCAAGGACTTAAGAAATCCTCCCGGCTTTTGGCACTCCGCCTTCACCAAGGCGCAAGTTTGGCACTTCGCTACGTATAGAGCCACATCCTTCTTCAAACCCGGCCACCAAAATAGTTTCTTCACATCACAGTACATCTTCGTGCTCCCCGGGTGAATCGAGTACTTGGTATGGTGTGCCTCGTACAACAACTCCACCCGCAAATTACCCACACTTGGGACGCACAGACGACCATCTTTCCAAAGTAATCTGTCCTCCACGACGAATTGGGAATTTGACCCATCCAGAGCCTCTACCATGAACTGTTTCATATGATCATCCATATCCAAAGCCTGCCTAATACGATCAGCCAGGTCATATTGGACTTCAGTCCAATTCAGAGCTGCTTCAGCACTTGACTGCATATCCACACAAACAATCTCCAGCGCCTCCAACTCCCGCACCAACCGCTCATCATGCACCGATAGCCAATTGGCTTGAGCTGGGGCTCGGCGACTCAACGCGTGCGCAACCGCATTCCCTTTACCAGGCACGTAGTGGATCTTGAATGTATAGTCCCCCAGGAACTCCATCCATCTACGCTGCCGCATATTCAGATCCTTCTGATCAATCAGATATTTCAGGCTCTTATGATCAGTGTAGATATCAATCTTCACACCGTACAAATAGTGTCTCCACAGCTTCAAGGCAAAAATCACGGCCGCTAACTCCAAGTCAAGGACCAGATAGTTCCTTTCATGCACTTTCAGCTGTCTCGAGCCATAAGCTATTACACTTCCGTGTTGCAGTAGCACACAACCCAAACTGCTGCCTGAAGCATCACTGTAAATCTCATAGCCTTCGATCCCACATGGCGAACTCAGCACAGGCGCCGTGGTCAACAGACACTTCAACTCCTCAAAAGCTTGCGCGCACTCCGGCATCCAAACGAACTTATGCTCCTTCCTCGTCAAAGTAGTGAGAGGTAACGCTATCCGCGAGAAGTTCTCTATGAAGCGCCTATAATAGCCTGTTGGAACACCCTATTACTAATTTGGGTCAGGATCACTATGTCTCTAGGAAACCAGTTTTTGACCTCCTGTACAGCTCAAAAGGTCAATTAGAATTGAGTCTAAGGGTTAGAAGTCTAGGTTTGAAAGCTACCCTCAAGACCAAGAATTTTTCAGTTTGAGACTAAGTCATATCGTCGAGCTCAGCACGACGATTCGTCGAACTCCGATCGACGATCGTCTAGCTCAACTTCGACAGATCGTCGAACTCCATTCAACGATCGCTGAGCTCAACTTCCACAAATCGTCGAACTCCATTCGACGATCTGCGAGCTCAGTTCGACGATCTTGACTCAGTATTGGATCTCTATCTCTGAGCTCAGTTCGACGTTCTTTGAGCTCAGATCGACGTTTTCTGTTGTTGTATAAGTCCATATCGCTGAGCTCAGTTCGACGATAGCAGAGCTCAGTTCGACGTTTTTCTGATGACTTCAAGGATTTTCAAGATTCAAAATCAGAACAGTTAAGGAGTTATTCAGCAATTAATTCAGAAAATTTTCTAGCCGTTTTCATTTATTTCTGGACCAAGTTTCAAGGGATTATCAAGGAATGTTTCTTTGGACTTTCCTCCAGAAGACATTTGCAATTAAGTATGCAATTAATGAAGGCCAACGGCTATTCTTGACAGAGGATGTTTTTCTATTCAGTACCAGAGAATAAAAGACAAGAATTTTTGAATCTCTCTCAGACATCAATAATCCTCAGAACACAAACAAGAAGAACAAGAACAAAATATTCTCTGTCTCAAAGAATTCTCTGAAGAACACACATCCAAGGAGATCAAACTTTCTGAAATCTTCTGATCTCTCTTGTCTCAAGTGTTCAAGGCCAACATCTTTCAAGACTCCAGACACCTAACATTTCAGCTGTTGCTGAAATCATCTTTTGCTGGAGATCAACTTCTGAAGGCCTATCACCCTACAGCAAAGCTTCTTTTTCTAAATATATCAAGGACTCAGGGGGAGCTTTGACACCATCAAATCCACATAGTCTTCTCAGCTGCTTTGAGAAAGAGAAGACTTCCATAAATCTCTCATCCCCATCTCTGTAAAGGGTTTCTCAAACTCCCTTCAAAAGTTTGAGCTTGGTTTTTGAGCACCTTGTCAAAAGCTCATTGGTGGCAAGACACCTGATCAAAAAATCTGATTTGGTTTTTGAGCACCTTATCAAAAGCTCATTGGTGCCCAGGACACCTGATCAACTCATCCTGTAGTGGATTCCTACTTAGGGTGGTAGAACAGTGGATGTACCCAAGTTTAGGGGAACCACTATAGTTCCTTGTGTCTTCTGGCTTGCTTGTCTTTATTTTTGTTTCTGGCTGTGATTGTTCTGTGATTATTTTGTGATTAGTTTTGTTCTGTGATTAGATTTAATAATTGCTTCACTGCTCACTCAGATTACAACAATTGTTCTAAAAAGTTTTCAAGCACCATATACTCTATTCACCCCCCTCTAGAGTATATCAGATCTAGCTGCACTTTCAATTGGTATCATAGGGAGGTTGGTTAAATATACCACATCTTGGTGGTTGCACAGGCTAACACATGAACCCAAAGATTCCTAGTTAGATCTGTTTTCTTTTGAGTTTAGTATTAGATTTTGTTTTCACAAATCATGGCCTAAAACAAAGATTATGCTAGCACCAGACCTCCAGTGTGCAATCTATCCAAGTTTGCACTTTGGAAAGCAAGGATCAGATTATACATGAATTCTATTGACGAGGATATTTTTAACTCTGTTTTGACAGTTTGTCCAAGACCTCCAGAGAACTCAAGTACAAATGTTGTACCACCTCCATCAGGAACAGATGTTGATATCAAGAAATGGAAGGTAGCTGATGCCAAGGCTATGAACATCTTAGCCCAGACCATGTCTGATGACATCTTTCAAAAGGTGGCTGAATGCAATTCAGCAAAGGAAATCTGGGATAAACTCTCTGAAATAGTCTCAGGCTCAGCTGATGAGAGAAAGGACAGGAGATCCCACCTCATATCTCAATATGAGAATTTCAAGAAGGGAGAAGCTGAGTCAGTTGGAGACATGTACAACAGGCTCAGTCTAATAGTTAGTGAACTCAGGACCTTGGATAAAGAGATCTCACTAACTGAACTCAATGACAAAATTCTAATGTGCTTCCCTAGCACTTGGGATTCAAGAATCTAGCTAATCAAGGATGCCAGAAGTTTGAATGAGATCACCACTGAAGCTCTATTGGGTAAGCTCAAATCTTATGAGCTACTCATCAAGAATAGAGAAGAAGAACAGAAGGCTGCCTCACCAGCCACAAGAAAAGAGAAAACAATAGCCTTCAAGGCAACTGAAGATCTGCCTGAAGACAAAGTCACAGGCAATGATGAACTGCTCAGTGTGTTGGCCAAAAGATTTTACAAGATGGCCAGAAAGGACTTCAGAAGGAGATCATACAAGGAGCATGATAAGCCAAGGTATGATAAGTCAATTAATAATAAGGAAATTATCTGCTTTGGTTGCAGGAAACCAGGGCATATTGTTCCTGACTGTCCAGAAAACAAAAACAAGGACAGAAGGGACAAGAAAGAAAGAAGAAATGAGAAAGACTCCAAGAGGAATGGCAATGGCAAACCCTCCTCAAGCAAAAACAAACACACAAGAAAGGGGTTTGTTGCTGAATCCTTTAGTGAGACTGAAGAGGAATCAGAAGCCTCTTCCAGCTCCAGTGATGATGAAGATGATGCCGAAGAGAAAGAGTTCTGCATGATGGCAATCAATGCCTCACAACATAACTCAGATGAAGAAGAGTCAGAGTCAGATTCAGAGACTCAACCTGAAGAAGATCAGGTAATTAGTTCATTTGATTTTAATTCAGAGGACTTTAAATCTGAGTTTAAAGCATTATGTTTAGACCTGCTAAAATCTGAGAAAGAAATTATCTCCCTCAGAAATCATTTATCTGAACATAATACCTTAAAGTCAGAAAACCTCAAACTCTCTCAGGAGTTGGAGTATTGTAGGGAGAAGATAGCTTCACTGAAAAGTGAGCTATCTGAGGCCAAGAAGCTTGAAGAATGCCTTAATGGGAGAAGCATTAAGCTGATGGACATCACAAGCACAGTGAACTCCAGATTTAATAATACACTGGGCTTGGGTGCTTCATCCAGCCAACCCATAGTTTTAACAACTCCAATCAAATTCATTTCTGATAAAGAAAAGGGAGTTGTAGAGGTAGCTAGGAAAAATTCTGATCTGCCCAAGAAAACTAAGTCCCAGCAGAAATCATCGAACGGAGATCGACGATCGCCGAACGCAGATCGACGATCTCAGGCAAAATCGTCGAACTCAGGTCGACGATCTCAAGTTCCTGAACTCTGCCATAGTCGACCGTCGAACGGAGCTCGATGATCTGACCCAAGATCGTCGAACGCAGCTCCACGATCGTCGAACAGAGGTCAGAGCTCTGGAAAGTCTTTCAAGGGCAAATCAAAATCCAATCCTAAGGGTCTTTCATCCCAAATCTTTAACCCTTATACTGAATGGATTATACCTCCAAGAAGATATCATCCTGAAGGTTATAAGAGTCAACCTGGGATGTCTTTTATTTCAGAGTTTAAAGGTTATCAACCTAGGCCCAAGGTAAACTGGGTCAAAAACAAATAAATTGTCTTATGTGCAGGTGAAGACCTATCCAACATCTAACCAGCAATGGTACTTGGATAGTGGGTGCTCTAAGCACATGACAGGAAACAAGGACAACCTCACATCCTTTAGAGCCAAGCTTGGACCCAAAGTTATCTTTGGTGATTCAAACTTTGGACAAACTAAACGATATGGTGCAGTCCAGATTGGATCAGTAACATTCAAGAAGGTAGCTTATGTGGAAGGACTGAAGCACAACTTAATAAGCATCAGTCAGCTGTGTGATGAAGGCTACCAGGTGACCTTCAGCAAAGCATTATGCAAAATCAAGTCAGAGGATAATACAACTATGTTGACAGGTAAAAGGAAAGGTAACATCTATCTAGTAGATTTTCTTTCAACGGATGTAGATATTTGCCTGTTCAATTCTGTTTGTAGACCGAATATTTTATGGCATAAGAGACTAGGACACCTAAACCTTAGAAATATTGCTAGGCTATCCAAGGACAACCTTGTTAGAGGACTACCTTCTGGCCCTTACAAGAAGGAAGGACTCTGCAGGGCTTGTCAATTAGGCAAGCAAACTAAAAACAGTTTTAAGTCACTTAATAAGAGTGATTCACCTAGGATATTGTATCTGTTACACATGGATCTTTTTGGACCCATCACAGTACAAAGCCTAGGAGGGAAATCTTACACTTTGGTAGTTGTAGATGACTTCTCTAGATTCACTTGGGTGTTCTTTCTGAGGAAGAAGTCTGATAACTTTAAGTGTTTGACAGAGTTTCTCAAATGTATACAGATTGAGTTCAATACTCACATTGCCCTGATCAGAAGTGATTATGGGACAGAGTTTGATTCTCTTCTTATGCAATAGTTCTGTCAGAGTGAAGGGATCAGGCATACTTTCTCAGCTCCTAGAACTCCTCAACAAAATGGGGTAGCTGAAAGGAAAAATAGAACCCTTATTGAATCTTCCACTACATTGTTGTCAGATGCTCACCTTCCCCTATCCTTTTGGGCAGAGGCAGTGAACACCTCCAACTATGTGTTGAATAGAAGTTTGATACATAAACTAAAGGGAAAGACTCCCTATGAATTACTCAAAGGGAAGAAACCTAAAGTTGATTATTTTAGAGTTTTTGGTTGTATTTGCTACATACATAATAATGACAAGAAATATTTAGCAAAATTTCAAGCTAAAGCTGATGAATGAGTGTTTTTGGGATACTCCATGATCAGCAAGACTTATAGGGTCTATAATAAATCATCTCTAAAAATTGAGGAATCTGTTCATATATCATTTGATGAATCTAACATGTCTTTCAAGTAGAAGATCCCTTCTACCATAGAACCTTTGCAGGAACATTCTCTTGTTGAAGACTTGAACAAGTTACAGGTTACCCAAAAGGATGAAAGCAGTGAAGATGAAGAAAGTATTCAACATATTGAAGAACAACTTGAAGAGCCAGTTGTTGTACCACAATAGGAAACAACAACACAGGTTGGTGAACAATCAACACCCCCTGTTGATTTAGTAATATCAAGAGACCATCCAATTTCCCAAATAATTGGAGACATCTCAGCTGGTGTGCAAACCAGAAATCAGGTCAACCAAAACCTGTTGCACACCTGCTTCCTATCTCAAATTGAACCTCAGTCCATTCAAGATGCAGAGCAAGATCCACACTGGATCATTGCAATGCAAGAAGAGTTGCATCAATTTGAAATGAACAAAGTGTGGGAACTAGTGCCAAAGCCTAAGGATCACTTCATTGTTGGAACAAAGTGGGTGTTCAGAAACAAACTGGATGATCAAGGAGTAATTGTAAGGAACAAGGCAAGGCTAGTTGCTCAGGGATATTCTCAAGAAGAAGGAATAGACTATGACCAGACTTTTACACCAGTTGCAAGATTGGAAGCCATCAGAATATTTTTGGCTTATGCAGCACATAAAGGCTTCAAGGTATATCATATGAATGTCAAAAGTGCATTTCTAAATGGAGACATCAAAGAAGAAGTATATGTCAGACAACCTCTAGGTTTTATCTCTCCAACTTATCCTGATTATGTCTTTAGATTGAACAAAGCATTATATGGTCTCAAGCAAGCTCCTAGAGCATGGTATGAGACCCTAGCATGCTTTCTTTTGGAAAATGGATTTATAAGGGGTAGAGTAGACCAAACTCTTTTCATTAGAACCCATAAGTCCCATACCCTACTAGTACAGATTTATGTAGACGATATTATTTTTGGTTCTACTGATTTAAAATTGTGCAAAAGGTTTTCCAACCTGATGCATTCTAAATTTGAAATGAGTAGCATGGGTAAGCTATCCTTCTTCCTAGGATTGCAAGTCAAATAGCATGCTGAAGGCATCTTTATTTCTCAAACGAACTATGCAAATGAATTGGTTAAGAAGTTTGGCATGTCTGAAGCATCTTGTATGAAAACACCTATGTCTACTAATGTTGTATTGGATGCTGATGAATATGGGAAACCTGTTGATCAGACAACATATAGAGCAATGATTGGCTCTTTACTGTACCTTACAGCTAGTAAACCAGATGTAATGTTTGCTAAATGTATATGTGCTAGGTTCCAAGTAAGCCCTAGAGAGTCACACCTAACACTAGTAAAGAGGATTCTCAGGTATGTTAAAAGTTGTCCAAATCTAGGCCTCTGGTATTCAAAAGATTCAGCATTTGATTTAACTGGATTTTCTGATGCTGATTATGCTGGATGCAGAATTGACAGGAAAAGCACCAGTGGAACTTGTCAGTTCCTTGGTGACAGACTTGTCTCTTGGTTTTATAAGAAACAAACCTCTGTGTCAACTTCAACTGCTGAAGATGAATATATGGCTGCAAGCAGTTGTTGTTCACAAATCTTGTGGATTCAAAACCAACTCCTAGACTATGGCTACAACTTAGAGAAGTCTAAAATCTTTTGTGATAACATCAGTGCTATTTTTATAGCTCAAAATCCAGTCCTCCATAGTAGGACAAAACACATAGAGATTAGGCATCACTTCTTAAGGGATAATGTTGAAAAGAATAAAATTGAACTACAATATATCCCAACTGACTTACAAAGGGGAGATATTTTCACCAAGCCCTTGGATGAAAAAAAACACACCTTCTTCCTAAATCAGTTAGGAATGTTAGATGGAGGAAGTCTTAAATAATATCCAAGATTTTACAAGTTTAAAAATTGGCCAAGACTAGGCAAACATCTTGATTTTTCCTTAGTGTCTAGAGTTTTTCTGGTCTCTGAACTGCACTCGACGATTTTCTCCCAGATCGTCGAACGGAGATCGACGATTTCCGAAATCGTCGACCTGAGTTCAGCGTTTCTCAGATAGTAAGAACTATCTCTTCCGGTCAGCGATCGTCGAACGGCGCTCGACGATTTTGTTCTTTGAACGATCGTCGAACAGAGCTCGACGCTCTCCAATATCGTCGAACGGAGATCGACGATATTGAAGACTCTTCAGATTCCTTTAGAAGCCCCGATCATCGAACTGAGTTCAACGATCTTTCCATTTCTGCGTAGAACCCTAATATAAAATTCATTTTTCGCCGTCGTTCTCCTTTTGCGCTTTCGATTTCTCTACAAACACTTTCTTTCCCTCCAAACATTTCTGCACTTGGTCGTTTTGTTTGTTGATTCTTTGCAGGTAACTATGGCCGTCTCTGTTGCTGTTCTCGCCGCCATGAAATTTGATGCCGGTTTTGACATTGACATGGAATCCTTCAGCACGACAGATCAGGTTTTCTAGGACATCTTGGAGTTGCTCAAAGAGTAGAAGCTTGCTACAATCATGACAACCAGGATTAAACTTGTTGCTGATGAAATTAAAGAGTGGGTCTACACTGCCCACAATCAGGATCAAAACACCATTGTTGGATCAATCTCTGGCACACAGGTACCCTTGACCCCAGCAATTCTAACAGAAGTTTTTGAGTTAAGTACTGGTGGAGATTCTGTTGATCTATCTGGAGAAGAATATGCTGACTTGCTTGCAAGAATGGGTCATTCTGAGGCTAACCCTAGCAAGCTGTTGAAAAAGAATCTGTCTGTGGAATATAGATTCCTGGCTGATGTAGTTGGAAAGGTCCTATTGGCTAAGCACTCTGCCCATGATACAATTTCCAGGTATCAGCTCTGCTTAATGGGAGCCATAGTGGACAGGAAGAATCTGAACTGGGGAGAGGTCTTCTTTGACCTAATTAAGAAGAAAATTAACAAGAGCTTTGTAAATTTTGGAAGGATCTTAGGCATTTTTCTACAGAATAGATGCCCTGCATTGCTAGTATCCTCTGGGATACACATAAATGCATCCAAGAGACTGTCATGTGCCCTATTTAGTAAATGGGACAGGCAGATCATCAAGCCTAGCAGGCCCTCTTCCAGCACACCTTCAGGCACCAGGACTGTCAGAGTCACTTCCCCTCAGGTCTCTGCCCCTGCAGCTGACCTGCCTGCTGATGCCTCTCCTCCTCCTCCTCCAATTCCATCTCTTCTAATTCCATCCACCATTCAAATTCCATCCACCATCATCATCTCCAGCCCCTCTCCAACATCTATACCATCTCCAATCCCTACTCTACCAACAATAGAAGAACAATTCCATCCATTATACTCCTACCCTCAACCAGATATTGTCACTTCATCACCCTCCATTCCCTCATTCAATCTCATTGATGATTCCTTCATGGATGACTCACCCTCCTCACCTCCTGAGCTACCCTCATCTTCAACCTCTTATCAAAACCTTCTGTAAGAGATCATTGATCAACCCACCTTCACACCATCTATTTCCATCCCACTGTCCTCCATCACCACTTTACCCACACCTCAACCATCTCTTCCCCAATACACTAGCTCTCCACTACCATCATCAACAGCTACTCCATCCTCTACCTCTGCTCCAGTCACTACTGAGCAAGTAGATCTTCCAGCCCTTGCTGACAGGATTTATGAATTGCTAGCCCCCAGGCTATCTCTTCTCTTGGAGACCTCCTTGGCGCCATTACTCCAGTCAGTGGCAGCTCTTTCTTCCAGGCTCTCCTTCTTATTCCCTAAGGCAGCCCCTTCAGCAGTGTGTCTTGATCCAGCCTTGTCTGAATCTAGGTAGGGGGAGATGCCCTATAAAGTGAGTCTGTCTGCTGTGTCTGCTGTTTCTTTAGCTTTTGTTGTTGTTGCTGCTGCTGTTCTTCAAGATCCAGTTCCACCTCCTGTTGCAGTCTTTTCAATAGACCTCAGGTCTCTGCTGTCAGCATTTGATTCAGCCTACCTTAGTTGTCTTCCAGAGACAGTTGCACTCCAGCCCCCAGAGGATTTGTCCAAGGCCCTTGTGCCCTTCTCTTGTTGTGACCCCAGCATCATAACTTCCTTTGTTAACTCAGTTTATGCTGTTGCTACTCCTGCTGAAAGCATAGTTGTTGTTTCTGATGCTGCTGTCCCTCCTGCTGAAGATAGTGTTGATGTATCTGTTGCTATTAGTGCTGTCAGTGCTGCTGCTACTGCTGTTCCAGTCTCTGCTGATATCCTTATGACAGAGGCACATGATTTTGAGCCCTCTATGTTTTCTGATGATATTCCTGCTGCTGATATTGCTGTTTCTGTAAGTGACACTGTTGCTGCCACAACTGCTGTTATTACTGCTCCAGAACCCTCAGTATCTGTCGCTGTTACTGCTGCTTCAACCTCTACTTCTGTTTCAACTTCAATTGCTACTAGTTCTGTATCTACTACTGCTCCAACCTCTGCTGCCTCTTCTGCTTCAACCCAGCTCAAGCAAAATTTGATGAAAAAGATTGATGCTCTTTATGATGCTCAAAGTTCTGAAAGTGATGAGTTCAAGACAGATTCTGATGATTGTTCTGCTACCATTGCCAGAAAGAGAAAGGCAAGGAGCAAAGCCATGAAGAGAGTACCTCCAGCCAAGGTCAAGGACAACAATGACATACCATATTATATTCTTCATGATTGCCCCATAACTGAGCACTGGATGCAGTACTCAAAGAATCAACTCAAAGCAATGAAGAAGAAAAGGAAGTATGAGAAAGGATCCTCTCAATTTCAACATCCTCATCCTCCTCCACCACCTCCTCCTGATGCAGGTGCAAGTGGAAGTTCAGCTGCTCAACCCTCAGCTAGAAGTCAAACCCCCTATCAGCCACATGCCAGATCCTATCATAGGGGAAGCCAGTCCAGGGGCTCTCAATCCAAAAGAGGAAATTATAGAGGCAATCAAAGAGAATTCCAGGTTTATTCTAAAGGATATTCAAGGTAACATCCCTACTTCAGGGAAGGACAAATCTCATCTGACACAACCTCTGGTCATTTTCCCTATAAACTAAAGGAAGTAGTTTCATCCAGGCCTCCTCAAGATAACCCTTCAAATAGATATGAGCCACCAGTGCCATTTGAAGATCCTGAAAACAATCCAACTGCTTGGACTGCAAGGATGAAAGAGCTTGCTGCACTGGATCAGATTAAGAAAGCTAGAGAGCAAGGCAAAGACTCCTCCAACATCACTACATTATCTGAACAGAGAAAGAAAGAGTTGGAAAGATATGGTTCAAGCAAATTCTTTGATTCTGATAGATACATGGAACTGTATCCTGAAGCTGTAGTTCACAGGCCCAGACAGCAAACCTCTTTAGATGCAGCAGATGATACAAGATCAAAGAAGGAAGCTCTCAACCCCAATAGAGAAATCAAACTCATTAAGAGCAAGGAGAAGAAATGATTATGTAAGGTGACAATCACTCTGATCTCTGATTATTATCTGGGATGATATTTATCTGTGGTTCTGCAATGTCCATCTTTTTGTTTTTCTGTATTATTGCTTGTATGTTGTTATTTTAATTTTTCCAAATTCTGTAAGTAGTAATCCTAACCCAAATAGGGGGAGATTGTTGGAACACCCTATTACTAATTTGGGTCAGGATCGCTATGTCTCTAGGAAACCAGTTTTTGACCTCCTGTACAGCTCAAAAGGTCAATTAGAATTGAGTCTAAGGGTTAGAAGTCTAGGTTTGAAAGCTGCCCTCAAGACCAAGAATTTTTCAGTTTGAGACTAAGTCATATCGTCGAGCTCAGCACGACGATTCGTCGAACTCCGATCGACGATCGTCTAGCTCAACTTCGATAGATCGTCGAACTCCATTCGACGATCGTCTAGCTCAACTTCGATAGATCGTCGAACTCCATTCGACGATCGCTGAGCTCAACTTCCACAAATCGTCGAACTCTATTCGACGATCTGCGAGCTCAGTTCGACAATCTTGACTCAGTATTGGATCTCTATCTCTGAGCTCAGTTCGACGTTCTTTGAGCTCAGATCGACGTTTTCTGTTGCTGTATAAGTCCATATCGCTGAGCTCAGTTCGACGATAGCAGAGCTCAGTTCGACGTTTTTCTGATGACTTCAAGGATTTTCAAGATTCAAAATCAGAACAGTTAAGGAGTTATTCAGCAATTAATTCAGAAGATTTTCTAGCCGTTTTCATTTATTTCTGGACCAAGTTTCAAGGGATTATCAAGGAATGTTTCTTTGGACTTTCCTCCAGAAGACATTTGCAATTAAGTATGCAATTAATGCAGGCCAACGGCTATTCTTGACAGAGGATGTTTTTCTATTCAGTACCAGAGAATAAAAGATAAGAATTTTTGAATCTCTCTCAGACATCAATAATCCTCAGAACACAAACAAGAAGAACAAGAACAAAATATTCTCTGTCTCAAAGAATTCTCTAAAGAACACACATCCAAGGAGATCAAACTTTCTGAAATCTTCTGATCTCTCTTGTCTCAAGTGTTCAAGGCCAACATCTTTCAAGACTCTAGACACCTAACATTTCAGCTGTTGCTGAAACCATCTTTTGCTGGAGATCAACTTCTGAAGGCCTATCACCCTACAGCAAAGCTTCTTTTCCTGAATATCTCAAGGACTCAGGGGGAGCTTTGACACCATCAAATCCACATAGTCTTCTCAGCTGCTTTGAGAAAGAGAAGACTTCTATAAATCTCTCATCCCTATCTCTGTAAAGGGTTTCTCAAACTCCCTTCAAAAGTTTGAGCTTGGTTTTTGAGCACCTTGTCAAAAGCTCATTGGTGGCAAGACACCTGATCAAAAAATCTGATTTGATTTTTGAGCACCTTATCAAAAGCTCATTGGTGCCCAGGACACCTGATCAACTCATCCTGCAGTGGATTCCTACCTAGGGTGGTAGAAGAGTGGATGTACCCAAGTTTAGGGGAACCACTATAGTTCCTTGTGTCTTCTGGCTTGCTTGTCTTTTTTTTTGTTTCTGGCTATGATTGTTCTGTGATTATTTTGTGATTAGTTTAGTTCTGTGATTAGATTTAATAATTGTTTCCCTGCTCACTCAGATTACAACAATTGTTGTAAAAAGTTTTCAAGCACCATATACTCTATTCACCCCCCTCTAGAGTATATCAGATCTAGCTGCACTTTCATAGCCGGCAAGCCCCAGAAAGCTCCAGACTTCCGCTACCGTAGCAAGCTCAGGCCACTCTCGTATCGCTACAATCTTCGCCGGATCCACAGCAATACCCTCTCCACTCACTATATGACCGAGGAACGCCACTGAGGATAACCAAAACTCGCACTTCGAGAACTTGGCATACAGTTGATTCCTCCTTAGAGTCTCCAAAACCAAATGAAGATGCTTGAAGTGATCTTCCTCACTTTGCGAGTACACCAAAATATCGTC
The DNA here is from genome assembly GCA_039583875.1 of Platanthera guangdongensis. Lineage (NCBI taxonomy): Eukaryota > Viridiplantae > Streptophyta > Magnoliopsida > Asparagales > Orchidaceae > Platanthera > Platanthera guangdongensis. The sequence goes on from CM077152.1 coordinate 138,309,161, forward strand.
GATGAAGACGATCACAAAATGGTCCAAGTACTCCCTGAAAGTCCGGTTCATCAAATCCATGAACACTGACGCCGCATTAGTCAGCCCAAACGGCATGACCGTAAACTCATAATGCCCGTATCTCATACTGAACGCTGTCTTCGGGATGTCACTCTCCCTTATTCGCAGCCGATAGTACCCAGCCTTGAGATCCAACTTCGAGTACACCGTCGACCCTACCAACTGATCAAAAAGATCATCAATCCGGGGGATCGGGTACTTGTTCTTCTCCGTCAGCTTGTTGAGCTCCCGATAATCAATACATAGCCTTAAGCTTCCGTCCTTCTTCTTAACAAAGAGGACCGGTGCGCTCCAAGGCGAAGAACTCGGGCGCACATACCCTTGCTCCAACAACTCTTGCAGTTTAACTTTCAGCTCCGCCATTTCCTTAGGCGCTAGCCGATAAGGAGATCATGACACAGGCTTTGCACCTGGCACTAGCTCAATCGTAAAATCTATCTCCTGTTGAGGCGGGGCTCCAGGAAGATCTGCGGGGAACACATCAGGGTATTCTGATACCACTGAAATACAATCCAACGTGGGCTTCGGCTTTGCAACCTCCACTAGCGTAAAGAACAGTTCTGCACCGGCACGAACCGCCTTCACCACCTGAAGAGCAAACATCAACGTCTTGCTCGACAACTTTAAGCCCGTAAAAGTCGTTTCACGACTTGCTCCCAGCTTGACTTCCTTGCTACCGCAATCTATATGGGCCTGCTGCTCTGAGAGCCAGTCCATGCCAAATATGACGTCGAACTCCACCAATAGAAGTAACGACGCCTGCAGATCGAACTCCTGATTCCCAATACGAATCTTAACATCGCAGATCCTATCCGCGCGCATCGAACACCCATTGGGCAACAACACATCCAGCTTATCCTTCGCCATCGAAGAAGGGACTCCGATGCGTGATATAAATCCCTCGGACAATAAGGAGTGTGAAGCTCCCGTATCGAAGAGTGCTCTTGCCGGATTTTCACAAATCAAAACAAATCCTAAACAAGCAGTGGTAAGGTAACATGTGCATAACAAGTATTTAAAGAAATTGACTTGCTATAAATTAAACCGTACCTGTCACCACATCAGCCTGTTTGGTGGCCTCCTGTTGGCCAAGATTATACACCCTTGGTTGGGCCGGAGCATAGTGGGATGCGGTCGACTCCACCGTCTTGCCCTTCTCTTCATAAGTCGCTCCCGGCCTCCTTTCGGACTTGGGAAGTCCGCTCCGGCACTCACGGGCATAATGCCCCAACTTCCCACAGTTGTAACATGCGCCCGGGGTCCGACCCGTAGTCGCCCCAGAAGCACCAGTAGAGAGGGCTAGACCCGAAGTCTTAGCTTTCTTGTTCCACTTTCGGAACACAGATTTTGAGGTGTTCGGCCCTCTGAACTCCGACCTCTTCTCGCCCAATCTTTTCTTTGCCTGCACATTCTTCATGTCCTTCTCCAAGGACCGGGCCGTGTTGACCAAGGTCAAGAAACCCTGAGTCATCGGCCCCGAGAGTAGTAATCTTAACTCATCTCTCAAGCCTTCGTAGAATCGATTCGTCTTGCGCTCCTCATCCGCGATGGTGGAGCTAGCATAACGACTCAAACGAGTAAACTCGTGGAGATATTCATCCACGGTACTGTCTCCTTGTACCAACTTCAGGAACTCATTCTCCAACGCTATCCTCTGCGCCGAAGGGAGGTATCTAGCCAAGAACAATCTCGAGAACTCCTCCATCGAGACATCAACAAGTTGCCTACCTCTCAATAGGTGCAGCTCCAATCCTTCCCACCATATTCTCGCTTCACCATCCAGAAGGAACGTAGCGATGGTGGTCATTTGCCACTCCTCCGTCTCCGTTGCTGTCATGACTCTCTTCACCCTGGAGAGCCAGTCTTCAGCTTGAGATGGGGTTCCCAACCCCGAGAATACCGGAGGGTTAAAGCTCATTACATGCTTAAGCTGCCTCTCTGTTGCCCTCCTTGGCACCAACGGTTCCACTACCACTTGTTCCACTCTCCACGGCTCAGCCTCTTGCAGCGGTACCTGCTCCATCGCAGGAGCGGGCTGCTGTGTTTTCCTTGCAGGTTGCGCATTAATCACGGCCAACACTGCTTCGGCCACCAATCGTATGTTCTCAGCCGATAGAGGTGTTGCAGGAGCAACATCTGGTGCACTGCTAGCCTCAGAAACTCGACGTTCCGACAGCCCAACACCACTTCTGGTCACCTATAATGGTACAAAACATCGTTAAGCGACCAAAAAATTGCAAACAACAATTATAGGAACATGCAGGTTCCTCAAACACGTGTATTTTCATTCCTAAGTGGACATTCATGGGTTCTTTTACTGTTATAACGATGACGCACACAATGTGCTCACCACCCCTTAAAACGAATTCGCCCACGAATTCATGTTAAGCCCGACCAAAACCAGTAGTCTGATACCAAATTGTAACACCCCCTATCCATCGTATAGCATATAGCAGTAGGTCCGGCCGGGGCCCGACGCCATAGACTACAGACAGACCGGGTGGTTACTCATGGAAACCATCCAACCAATCATAACGTCCTACATAGAGCATTCTAACGGAAGCAGTTTATAAATGTTGCAATAAAGAACCCAGCACTAAAGCACGAATGTCCGCTAATACCAAATAGGAATGTTATACATACACCGGTACAAGCCTTAAGGCCTTACAAAATTGTTCACTTCATATCACATGTTTTACAAACCTCGGCACGCAGGCCAATCATACATGAATAAAAACAGTAAACACTCCAATTAGGCCTTCGAGGGCCGGCTTCGCAATTTGGGCTTTCGCCCGCTATTGACCGCTTGGTCCAGCAGCACCTTCAAGCAACAAAACCACCGCACGGTGGCAAAACAAGGCAACGGTCAGCAATGCTGACCAAATTATAACGATCTCGCCCCCAGCTCAGGGCGGCGATGCTCCTTCCCTGCATTTCATTAGCATAAGCGAGCAATATATCAACTCATTGCATCACAGGCATTGGCACGCATGGCCACACGCCCCGTGCTCTCAGGGAACATTCTCGGTGATCGCAGTCTAAGCCGCTAACTCACCACCATCTCCAGGACGACAATATCTCGTGAGCAAAATGGTCTTTTAGGCAGATGTTATGACACTTTAATGTCATCAACAGCCTATGTCATGACACTTTAATGTCATCGACAGAAAGACCCGACCTCTATGCCCTCGGCATAAAGCAGGAACGGTTCCCACTCAACCCGTTGCTCACTTGCCACGACACTTAAATATCATCAGCACGAGTTAAGTTTCCCCGAAGCCCGTGAATCGAACGTACAATGTTACATAACCCAGTTATGTACTAGTTGGCTCCTAGGCCCACAAGTTGGCAAGATCACGCATCCGCCCAGTTTTTCGGGTGCACCTTTGGGTTAATCCCCAAGGCTCCCTGTTGTAATCTACCACGTAGAAAACCCGAAAAACAACCAATCGCGCGGAGTCTTCTCCGGCATTTATGCAATGCAACATCACCGATCCAGACCAACATGTCCGGGTAGGCTTCACACATCATGCATATGTTCGTTCTCGCTTACGGACTCTAAACAACGGGGACTTCACATATCTACCCGAAGGAACGCCTCCAACTCACCGCAAACTCGCGAGAGCGGGCTTCCTATGCAAAGAAGGAGAGCTACACATGCTCAAGAAGAGAATCGTTACTCTAGCGTTCCTCTTTAGCGCCATGGAAAATTAAGCGGATGAAAAGCACCGCACTAGCTTTGCCTCCATGGATCCGGAGTCGGCTCGCGATTTGGAGCTTCGAAGCTCCTCCAATGGCCGGATCTAGCTTCTTCTTCCTTCCTTGGCTCTCCTCTCTTTCTAAGATTTAGAAAGACAACCACTCATGAAAAGTGAGGGTTTCTAAGGCCCAATCCCGGGTATATCCCTTCAGGAATAACCCCCAGCCATTGGATCATCAATTAAAGAAACGAACGGCTTTGATTCGGGACTGAAATGCTCAATCTAGACCGCACACGGCCTGGCACACGCCCGTATCCAGGGCCGTGTGCCTCATTTGCCGTCAAAATCGACTCGCCTGGAACAACACACGGGTATCGAACACGCCCTTGTTCGACCTGACATGCCCGTGTTCCACCTGACACGGCCGTGTGGTCGGCCGTGTACCCCCATCGATTTCTCCCGAAAACAACCCGAGCACTGCACGGGTTCTAGGACACGCCCGTGTCTACCTCAACACGCCTGGACTCCAGGCCGTGTACACGATCTCGACACTCGACACTTCGTCGAGCGAAGATCGTCGACCTCACTACACGGCCTTGGACACACCCGTGTCCTAGGCCGTGTGCCTTGTCTCGGCACATCGTCGAGCAAAGTTTGTTGACTCCCTGGGACGAGTGTCGACACGGGTCGACACGCCCTGCGACATGCCCGTGTTGCAGGCCGTGTGCCCAGTCTCGACACTTCGTCGAGCGCAGAGTGTCGACTTCGCGGGCTGAGTGTCGACACGGGTCGACACGCCCTGCGACACGCCCGTGTCGCAGGCCGTGTGCCCAGTCTCGACATAATGTCGAGATCAAAATGTCGACTTCGCCAGCTAAGTGTCGACACAAGCTTGACACTCCCTGGGACACGCCTGTGTCCCAGGCCGTGTGCCTCCTGCCAGAACCCAAAACTAGCTCAGAACGTCCCCCGTCGCTCCTTTGAGTTTCGGGGCATTATAGTATGCAATGAGAGATCCAAGAGTAATTACAATTAAAAAATTAAAACATAAAATCTGAGAGGTTAACATAAGCAACTGCAATTGATTCAATGACAAACAGATTAAGCTTTACTCTGCTTGGATGGCCAAAAGCTAACACACACAAGCGATAAGGATCCTGCAAAGGGTGATCAATCTGCTGCTACGCTACAACAATGCTGAAATAAATAACATAATACAACTAAACTCACGAGTGAGAGGCCGTAGGCGAGGGCGAAGAAATACGGCGGTCGTAGATGCGGTGGTGGCTGTCTCGGGTGATGAGGAAAGTAGTATGGAATCTGTATAAGTGGATGGGAGTGGTGAGTGGGACAGGATCTGCTGCTGCGCTACCAGGACATGATCGGGCTCGATGGGGTCGGCCAGGCTCTGCTGGGCCTGGGAGGGCTTGGGCTGCAAGATATTGGTGCTGGGAGGGTCAGCCAGGCTAGAAGCAGGGCTGCTTGTGGTTGTTCTGGTTGTTCTTGCAAGAGGTAGGCTGGTTGGCTGCCAAAGCAGGGAGTATTTTGGGTCTAGATGGGCTAGAGAAGTGGACCATTGAGTAGGATGGGTATTTGGAGGGAAGCGGCGGCCATGAGGTGTTGTTTGAAATGGTTCGTTAAACTGCAGGACATACGGGAATCGGCGCCTAGGGTTGCAGATCGACATCGTGGACAATACCTTTGAAAACGTTATTAAAGTACAAATATAGAGACTTAAATATGATGCAATCAAACGATCATGATGAATTTAATGATATAATACCTAAACAACATTTTCTTTTACATAGTACGACATCAAATATTTTCTTGAAATTCTATCAAACACTTGCATGCCTCGCCAAGTTTATCACTGAAGTTCTGAAAAGCCTTGGTTGTGGTTTCAAAATGGACTTGATTGAGTTGATTGAGAAGTAGATGCGGTTGTATTACCCAGTTCAAAATGAAGAAAATCAAGATCTATTTTTTAAACTTGTTGCAAGAGTAATCTTGGATCTCAACATATATAATAGATCTACACATGATCCAAATACAAAATTTTGCTCTTGCGAAAAGCATGACAGCAAAAAGATCAAATTTCAAGTACAATACTATATAGCATAAAAGAGTATGGAGCCTCCATGTCAGTCCTTTTCTAAATTGTACTCTCTTTTCTTTTTTTTACTCCAAATGCATGGTGACATTTTGTTCAAATTAGTACCAAATAACCAGCCAGTTTCAGAAGAATATAAGTCGATCAATCTAACTTTAAATCATGCACATATATGAAGCTGTGAAGCAGTGGTGCTAAGAGGAAAAAAATGAGTAAAGCAAGTCTTTTCAGCAAATTAAAAGTAGTCCTTAAAAACAAAAGAACCATGGTAATCATTATCATATGAAATACATCAATATAGGTCATCCATAAGTAGTCTAAAAGCAATTATACGTACCAGGAAATCAGTTTATCAGAAAACATTTCGACCAGGCTGAAAGCACAAACTGAGGCCAAACTGCGTCCAACAATTTTGCACAAATTGCGGCTAGACTGCGGCCAGATTGCGGCTAGACTGCGGGTAAAATTTAATATCATTTTTCATTCAATTGAATCTCAAAAAATAATATAAGAAGGTAGAAATCAAACCTTGATTCGAATTGATATTTATAGTAGGAGATGGTGTTGTGGTGTTGTTAGGGATAGACTCATTTATATTTGATCTTCCAATAGAAGCCATCATTCTCAAAAACTGCACAAATAATACATATTTATAAAACTATTGCAATTAAATTAAATATTATTACTTGGATTTAAACACAATTATTACTTGGTCCGGTGATAGATGTATCCCTGGTCCTATTGATGTTCCAGGTGAATCTTCCCTAGAATTTTGTTGCGACCTGTCAGCCACAAGACTATCTATGGTCTTCTGCATGATAGACATTTGTAATTTCAATTGTTCAATCTCCCGCAACTCTTCTGGATTTGTAGATTTCAAGCCAGTTGTTCTTGAGCGACGTGATAAATCAGGGTATATCTGAATTGCAGTGACACCCAATCCCATACCACGACATCGATCATAGTATTCTTGTCCAAATGTGGATCTAAATATATATATATAATTATATATATTGTGCAATACTCTAAATCGAATCAAAATGTTATAAAATACTTTTTTACCTAAATGCACCTTCATGTATTTCATTTATTAGTGTGTCAAGAGGATGCTGTGATATTTGTTCCTCGATAGCCTTGTCCAAGGCAACCTAAAAAAAAGTGCACAGATGAAATTTTCAATAAACAATTTGGATATTATTATAATTTAATGAAACGCTTACTTTTTTTGATATTGCATCATCATTCACCAAAGTTTTCCAATTTTTCTTGCTTGTGCGACTATCTAAGAACAACTCAATGCGAGTTGGCTCTCTGCCCAATTCAATTTCCTTATAAAAAATCAATTATTCAGCTTTATGTACTAAAGTAAGAAATAATAAGGATATATATTTATATATATGTATATATGTATACCAAGTCCTTTTTTTGATTAGCAAGACTCATCCGTCCAAGAGTATGTGCACCAATATTTTTTTGGCGACATGCTTTATTTCTTTCACTTATACTCTGCCACATCAGAAAATTCATTCTAAATCTTTTAAAATGTTGGAAATTAAAAAAAAGATTGGAAGAATAAACAAATAAAGATACAATACCCTTCCTTTTGTAGAATACCAATATTTCACAATGTCAACAAATTGGCTTTCTGGCATATCTGTAGGGCCACCTCGTGCAATAAGTGCTTCTGGAGTATCCAATGGGTCATAATATCGTTTTTTAAAAGTTGACTTCCAATTCCTAAAGATTTATCTTATAATTTCCATGATAAGCTTTTTGTCAGTCTCAAATACGAGAAATCTTTGCTGCATGAATAAACAAAAAGCTTATAAATTTTATTTAATATTCAATAAAATCATGATGCTTATGTGCACTCACCTTAACCATACTCCATGCAGTTTCCTTGCTATACTGGGACACATGCGTCCAAGATAAAGGAGTCATTGGAAATAATGATGTATTTCGTGCAAGTGTGCCTAAGAACGATGAAAGTTGTGGTGCGCCATTTCCAACAAATTGCTCATGTTTGTTTCGCTCCAATAAGATAATTTTATCTGATGGCATAAGATGAATATCCTTACATGTTGTTGCTCCTCGTAATTTTTTACTTCTATTTTCACCTACGTATACAAAACTTTGATTATTGTACTTGCATTTATAGCAAATCATACAAAGAAAAACATTTATTATTTACCTGAGCTCCCTAGGACTTCATTACTAAGATTGATAGCTTCTTGATCACTATGTTGATGTTCATCAGAGCTTTCATCTGTTGAAAAATAATGTGTAGTTGTTGGATCATGTAGTGGTTCCTTGTGGGCATTTGAAGTGATCACATGAGGGCCACCACTTACACCTTTTTGTTGATCTTTAGCTAGAGAGTTATCCCTTGAAACAAATAATTTTCTTGGAGCAAATGTTCTCTTAGGAGCCATCAAATATCTGCATGATAACAAAATCAAATATTTGCAAGATAACAAGATCCATCCATTGTTATACACTAGTAATACAACAATGTGTAGTCATGGAATGGACAATGTGTAGTTGTTATGCACAAATCAATCAGAATAGCAACACAGAATTGAAAAATAAGAAATTACTTTGATAGGATAAATCTCCAACAATGACAGGAGGATACAAAAAGTGCTTTATTATATTGGTAATCATGGAATGGACATAATCGGCCCACTTGGAGTTTATAAATTTGCTTCACAACCCAAACTGCATTACATCTACTGATGAACAGGGGGCTGGAAGCAAATTTGTGAACTGGGTGTAGAACTAGTTAGTTGGAAGCAAAACCAGGGTGATATGAGAGTAGAACTAGTAAATTAGAAGCATCATATGGATACCTGGAAGGGAGTAGAAATAAGGGTACTCTTGAATTGCGGATAAATGCACATGTGAATGCTCAACATCTTGATTTATACTTCTCTTTGCAAACCAGTATTCGCAACCCAACCGTAAATTTATTCCTCTCTTTGTACAACTGTAGGCTCAACATCTGTTCTAACCATCTCGGTGTCTTCATCATCTTGATATAAATTTGGAATATTATGTATGTCATCACTAACACATTGAATGAAGTTTTCATGATCATCAACACTTGCAGCTTCAAATTCTCCCATTTCATACTCATCTCGTGGTAACATCCTCATGACCAATTCCCAATTTGATTGTTTAGGATCACGAATATAATATACCATTCTTGCTTGAGAAGGGAAAATATATGGGTCATGTTCTAGTGTTGCTCCTGTATGTATCAAATTTGTGAAATTAACCAATGTGAACCCATATAAATCTTTCTTCACACCCACATTCTTTGCAGGATTAACCCAATCACATTTAAAAAGCATCACTTTAGCAAAGTCAAAGTAATCCAGCTCTACGATCTCAGTTATTCTACCAAAATAATTGATATCCTCTTGAAGCCCAACATGGTTAGACATAACTTCAACCCCACTATTTTGCGTCCTCTTGTGAATCTCACTGCCTACAATTTGAAATGAAAACCCATTTATATTGTATCCTTTGTAGCTACGAACAATAGAGTTTGGTCCGAGGGCTAATTGTCGTAACTAAGGGTCATCAACAATTGCACCATCCTGATTAACCTGTTATTATAAAATGGAAACATAATTCATTTCATAGTCATTCTTCATTTGTAGATCTAGGTATGAGCACAAGCATACGTAAATTAATGTACATGCATATGATGATTCTTACTCTTTGCTTAAACCATTCTGAGAATTCTTTATGAAGTAGATTCTCCAAGCGGTCCACATCAATACATTGGGGTTGGTGGCGATTCTTCAATTCTTCTCGAAGTTCGTTATTAAAAAAATATTAATTAATGTACATTTCAAGAATAAATAATCTTTAACATAGTTTTAAAGTTTATTAAAACTTACCTTCAAAAAATTTCAAGCTCTGCACAGTTGAACAAAATATATCGATGAGCTTGCATAAGACTAATTGGATCTAGTACCTTCAAGATAACTCCCCGTGTTGCACTCCCAATTTGTGGAAGCATCCTAAATGCTGGAGTTGGAGACGTAGAATTTGCACTATTACGACTTGATCGATTAAATCGAGTCTTTATCCCTTCTAAGAACCGAGAACAAAAGGTCAAAGTCTCCTCCGCTATATAACCCTCTGCTATAGATCCTTCTGGTTTTGCTCTATTTCATACATATTTTTTATAATGTCCAAGTTCCCTCTCGATGGGATACATCCATCTAAATTGTACTGGGCCACCCAAAATAGCTTCTTGTGAAAGATGAACCATAAGATGAATCATTACAGTGAAGAATGAAGGGGGGAAAATTATTTCGAGTTGACATAAAGCCACTATTATGCGATCTTCAATCTTAAACAAATCAGAAACATTTAGTTTTTTGGAACATAATTCTCTAAAGAACATGGAAACCTCCATCAATGGTGTCACTATATGCCTTGGTAGCACTGATCGTAAACCAATCGACAACAATTGCTGCATTATAATGTGATTATCATGGCTCTTTAAGCCTTGTATTCTGCATTGCTTCAGTTTTACACAGCGTGATATATTAGAGGCATATCCATCAGGAACTCGTAATGACTTTATCATTCCTAAAAAGATATCTTTCTCCATCTTACTCATGGTGAAGCAAGCTGGAGGAATAATCTCTGTGTCATCATCTCTTTCTTGGATCCATAGATGTTTTAGAACCCCAAGATCCTTGCAATCCCTTCTAGGGCGCACATTATCCTTGGATTTGATCGGGTCACCCAATATAGTGTTCAAAATATTATCACACACATTTTTTTCTATATGCATCGTATCAAGACAATGACGGAGTAAATTTGTCTTCCAATAGGGAAGTTCAAAAAATATACTTCTTTTTTTCCAATACTTAGTAGGTCCTCCCGAATTATTTTCTCTACCAAACACAACATGAAGATGTTTGGTTTCCTCTGATACTCTTCATCCATTAGGAGGTTTTTTACTACAAATACGCATTTCATGTCGACCAAACTTTCTTGCTTTCCGATATGGATGATCAACTGGCAAGAATCGGCGATGACCGTGATAAACAATTTTTTGACTATTCTTTAGCCAACATGATTGAGTGTCCAACCCGCATGATGGACATCCAAGTTTGGAATGTGTGTTCCATCCCGATAGATTACCAAGCGCGGGAAAATTGCTAATAGTGCATAATAGTGCTGCATGTAGTGTAAATTTTTTCCCATCTAAAACATCAAGCACTTCTACACCCACTTCCCATAACTCATTCAACTCTTTTATTAATGGTTGTAGATACACATCGATGTTATTTCTTGACATCTTTGGCCCAGGTATCAAACCCGACATGATAATAGATCTTTTCTTCATGCACTCCCAAGGTGGCACATTGTATATCACTAACATAATTGGCCACGTACTATGTGTGCTGCTAAGATCACCAAATGGATTGAATCCATCAGTAGCAAGTCCTAAACGAATATTTCGAGGATCGTTTGAGAAATCTTTGTGGCATTGATCAAATTCCTTCCATGCCAAGCCATCTCTAGGGTGATGCATTAAACTGTCATGATTAAGATCTTTGGCATGCCACTGCATCATCTCGGCAGTTTCCTTGCAAAGAAATAGTCGCTCCAAACGTTCTTTCAATGGAAAATACCGAAAAACTTTTTTAGGTGTCTTCTTCATAATGATCACATCTTATGGCTTCCGTTTTCTCGATCGGTGAGTCAATTGATCGTCTTGTACATCAACCCATCGTGATTGTCCACATATTTGACAAGAATTGTCATTTTTATGTATGTCCCAAAATAATGAACAATCATTTTCACATGCATCAATCTTAATATATTTGTGGCCCAACTTAGATGTGACTTTCTTGGCCTCACGATAGTTAGCCGGCACTGATTTATATCCGTCTGGCACTACACCTTGTAGAAATTTCAACAACATATCAAAATGTACATTACCCCAATTTCCAAGTGTCTTAATATGCAGGAGATTCAGTAAGAAGGATAGTTTTGTGTACTCTTGACATCCTTCCCACAATGGCTTATTTTCTTCTAAGAGAGCCGTGTATAGATTATCTGCTTCTGCATTAAAGGGACCTTGAGGATTCTCGAAATGTGTGTTTACGCCGCTATCATCATCAAGTAATTCTTGTTCATACAAACTCTCATTGTTTGTTAAATTAGGAATAGCAGCATGCAGAAGTTCATTCATCGGATCACTAGAGTTGTTAGTATGATTCAAAGATCCTATAATTAAAGGACGATTATTATTTTGTAAAACTCCATTATTAATTAAACGTCCATCATGGTATATCCATTCTGTGTAGTTCTCCATAATACCATTCCATACAAGATGCCCCTCTACCACATCTCTATCCCACTTCTTTAGATTTACACACTTTTTACAAGGACATGGGCACTTCTCACCAATTGGAGTATATGAATAGTATGAATCTAGCAAATATTTCATGCCATCTAAATAAGTCTTCGAATGTCGTAACTCTCTCATCCATCTTCTGTCCATTGTTAATAATAAATCGGATTGGTACCTATATACAAAAATAACACAATTAATAAAGATTATAAATCAGACATGGAGATTGTGTTTTACAAAATTGAATGATCCACTCTACTGCTTACAAAGGAAAACTGTTGGTCACACATGAATTAAAAAATGATAATATAAAAATGAATATAAAATGAAAATGAAAAATACAACTTAAAACCAAAAAACCTAAATCACTACAAAACCTTCCTTCTAGTATTTCCAAACGAAGTTGTTGTTTTTTGAGAATTGGTCAAAAGAGGAAATGTAAAAGTTTGAAGTCGGATATGGCTCTAGAAACTGAAGTTCTTTTGGAGCCTGAAAGAGAGGTTGAACTTCGGCCACTTGAGGGAATGGTTGGTGATAATAAATGTGTTATTTCAGCAACTGCTATAGAAAATCTTCTTGGCAAGGGTAGAAAGAAAAATACTAAAAGTTTGAAATATGATGGTGTTTCTGATATAGTGTCAAAAATAGCAGGTTGTGTAGAGCCTAAAAGGGAGATTAAATTTCAGCAACTTGAGGGACAAGTTAGTGATAGACTGATAGTACATGTGTTATTTCAGCTTCCACTTGTAAGGATTTTCCTGGTGTAACAACCTCATCCGTTCATATGGTATATTCTAGAAGGTCCGGTCGGGGCCCCACAGTATATATCACAAAACAGACGGTGAAGGTACAGGATGATACCAGAGTAGCGCATCGCACCTATCACAAAGCATTCTAGCAGAAGCCTATCCTACAACTTGAACTCCTCATGAATTTCCAAATATAAAACTCCACATTTTATATGAATAGGAATGTCTTACAACAAGTAAAAAGAGTTGGCCTTATGGCCTTACATGGCTGTCACAAAGTGGCTTCAACTATGGGCGTGCAGGCCGGCCACAATAAAAGACAACATAACAACATGCAACACCTATAGCCTTCGAGGGCTAGCTAGCAGCAGCAGCAACAACAGCAGGAACATCAACCTTTATATGTCCCGCTCGGCACTCCAGCACCTGTACAGGGACAATCCACCCAACGGTGGCAAACAAAAGCAACGATCAGCATTCAGCTGACCAAATTATAACGACCCTACTCCTTTTCTCGGGGCAGCGGTATTCTTCCCTGTAGGCATATCAGATCACAAATATGGCAATATATATCATATAATGTGATTTTACGCACACATGCCATCACAATCGTTCGCCACCCGGCCCAACGGTCCGTGCACTCAGGGCACACTCTTGGTGTTCTGGCAAAGCTCTTGCCCACCATCGTATCAGGGTTACAACCCAACGGTAAATCTCTTGAGCATTTACTCCATGGCGTGCAGCCGGAGTTTTATAGTCTTGCTACACCGGGATGGCCCGTAGCCCCCCATTGTGTCATGGCGCGCAGGCCTAAGACTCTTGATATGCGCTCTAACAGACCGCACCTTTTGGTCTCACATCGGACGGACATAGCGCAGGTCGGATCCTCCACCCCCCGTTGCTCAATTCGCTTTGCCTTCTCCGAGTACAGCGTACTCATGGCTATATCAAAGGCGCGGGTCGGTCTCACCAATCCTGTTCTTGGCACACAGCCTGGGTATTTCTCTATACCCATTTCCTTATCACAACAACGGGTCTTTCCTGGGCCTCCCAGTACTTCCTGTGACTCTCTTCACAGGTGGACACCGCAAAATCACAAATGTCAGGGGTCTTTCCTGGCTACCATGCCAGTACTTCCTGTTACTCGCTTCACAGGTGGACACCCTACGACATCAAGCATCACAAAGGGCCTTTCCTGGTCACACCAGTACTTCCTGTGCCTCATTCACAGGTTGGACCCAAAAACATAACATGGCTATTTTTCCTGGGCTACCACTCTAGTACTTCCTGCTACTCCTTTTCGCAGGCATAACCCGTTGACTCCTTAAACTACACGTTTATCACGGAGTCTTCTCCGGTTCGTATGCAACATCACCAATCCAGACCAACCTGTCCAGATGGGCTTCACACAGCATGCCTATTCCGTACTCCATTTCCGGACCTATATGCCAACAAAGGGGATTTCATGAATCACCCAAAAGACTCCCAAAATCAGCCACCTATTGGTGGGGGAATCACAAAGATATGCCAAAAGGAAGCCTTCACATGGCTAGGAAGAAAAGTCGTTACCCTTGACGACCGCTTCGGTGCCATGACCTCCAAGCTAGCTTGAACGAATCACATGAACTTTTCCTCCGCAACAACGGCTTCGGATCTCTTGTCGGTAAACCACAGCACCACCAGCAATCATCCCCCTTTCCTCCTCCTCCTTCTTCCTCTCCCTTTCTCTCTTTAACTTCTAAAAAGATAAGGCTTAAGCAAATGAGCATATGTTCTCAGTTTTCGGCCTTTAGGCAAAAGAGGAAAGAAGCTCAGCCCTTGGATCCAGGTTGAAGGAATGGGCGGCCACAAAAATGCCAGAAAAGCTAAATTTGACCTGGCACGGCCTGTGACACGCCCGTGTCCAAGGCCGTGTGCCTCAAGCGGTCGTCAACCGACTCATCCAAACCAGTGACATGCCCATGGAACACGCCCGTGTCATGGGCCGTGTCACCCAACACGACTCCAGACACGCCCGTATCTGTGGCCGTGTGCATCCGCGAAAATAATCCCAAAACAACCTGAGACTTCACGTGGCCTGTGACACGCCCGTGTCCCAGGCCTTGTGCCAACACACGGTACGAAGACACACCCTGTCGAAACTTTTCGTCGGGCTGAGTTCGTCGATCCGAATTGACACGCCCTGTGACACGCCCGTGTCACAGGCCGTGTTCAACTTCTCGACACTCGACACCCACATCTCGACACTCGACGATCGTCGAGCAAAAGTCGTCTAGCACACGACACGACCGGGAACACGCCTGTGTCCTTGGCCGTGTGCCTTCTCTCGACGCACCGTCGAGCGAAAAACGTCGACACCCAGGCCGATTGTCGACACGGCCTCGACATGCCCTGAGACACGCCCGTGTCTCAGGCCGTGTCTACTGTTCGACGACCGTCGACCCCAAATTTCATCGACCTCGCGGCCAAATCGTCGACCCCAGCTTGACACGCCCTGGGACACGCCCGTGTCCCAGGCCATGTTACCAAAAAAATGCCTGCTGAGAAAATTTGGGTTGTTACAATCCTCCCCTCCTACAAGAAATTTCGTCCTCGAAATGCAGACACAGGAATGCAAGAAGTAACCAGCAAGAAAAATGTTATAACATGCACCTTTTTTTGTTACAACAACAGCTTACAAAACAGATTGCAAAAACAGCTCAGGGAACTCTTCTCGCATGGTTTGCTCTCGCTCCCATGTCAGTTCTTCACGGCCGCAATTGTCCCATCGGACTTTCACCATGCCGACTGTCTTGTTCCGCAACTGTTTCTCGGCTCGATCTTCGATCTGAATGGGTCTAACTTTCGTTGTTAGCCCATACTCCACCGGCACACGATCATCCGCGATCACTTGAGCTGGATCTTTCACGGCCTTCCGAAGCACCGAGATGTGAAATACAACATGTAATCCACCCAAGTCTGCCGACAGAGCTAGCCGATAAGCCGCTTCGCCAACTCGCTCAACCACTTCAAAAGGACCCAAATATCTTGGACTCAACTTTTTCAATCGTCGAATCCGGGAGACACCTTTGAATGGCTTGATCTTCAAGTAGACCCAATCGCCAACCGCAAATTCCATGTTCCGGTGCTTGGCGTTGTAGTACTTCGCTTGTCGATCTTGAGCAATAAGTAGCTTCTCTCGAATCGTGCGTATGGTTGAGTTTGCTTCCTCAACCTCATTTGGTTTAAAAACCCGAGCTTCACCCGCTTCTACCCAAGCCAAGGGAGTACGGCACCTCCTTCCATACAACGCTTCATATGGTGCCATCCCAATGCTCGCCTGGTAGCTGTTATTATATGCAAACTCTACCATATAGAGATGATCTTCCCATCTCTTTCCGAAGTCAAGGGCGCGCATTCGGAGCATGTCTTCCATTGTTCTGTTGGTACGTTCAGTTTGGCCATCCGTTTGGGGATGAAAGGTCGTACTGAAAGTCAACTTCGTGCCCAACAGTCGGTGAATTAGCCTCCAATCATTTGACGTGAAGCGCCCATCTCGATCACTGACGATGCTCCGAGGAACACCGTGAAGCCGGACAATCTGGCCAACATATAACTTTGCCAAACTTTCAACCGAATCATCCCGCCTGTTCGGGAGAAAATGTGCCACTTTAGTTAGCTGGTCAACAATCACCCAAATGGAATCATTTCCTCACTGTGATCTCGGCAATCCGTGCACAAAATCCATGGAAATATCATCAAATTTCCATTCTGGGATCGGCAGTGACTTCAAATAACCGCCCGGCTTTTGGCATTCCGCCTTCACCATCGCACATGTTTGGCATTTGGATACATAAAGGGCAACATCTTTCTTGAGCCCTGCCACCAGAATAGCTTCTTCATATCGTTGAACATCTTCGTGCTCCCGGGGTGAATGGAATACTTTGTATAATGCGCTTCATACATCAGTTCTTCCCTCAACTTCCCCATATTTGGGACGCACAAACGGCCCTCTTTTCGCAAAAGGCCGTCATTCCAGGAAAATTTGCCCTCTGGCCCTTCATTCACATAGCGTAAGAGATCTTCATCCAACTCCGTTGCCCGTCGAACTCGGTCTGCAAGGTCACATTGCACCTCAGTCTAGTTCAAACATGCAGTGGCAGTGGAATTCTTGTCAACACAATAAATCTCCAACGCCTCCGGCTCCTGTATAAGACGTTCATCATGCCTTTGTAACCAATTTTCTCTAGTCGGAACCCGCCGACTCAAAGCATCCGCGACAACATTCCCTTTCCCAGGCGTATAGTGAATCTCAAAAGTGTAGTCCCCAAGGAACTCCAACCACCTTCGTTGTCGCATATTCAAATCTTTCTGCTCCAATAGGTACTTTAGGCTCTTGTGATCTGTATAGATCTCCACCTTCACTCCATAAAGGTAGTGTCGCCACAACTTGAGTGCAAAAATCACCGCCGCTAGTTCCAAATCATGGACGGGATAATTTCGCTCGTGCACCTTCAGCTGGCGTGAGCCATAAGCAATAACCTTTCCATTCTGCAGAAGAACGCAGCCTAAGCCGCTCCCTGAGGCATCACTATAAATCACAAATCTATCGGTTCCACGTGGCGAAGACAACACCGGTGCCGTGGTCAACCGAATCTTCAGCTCTTCAAAAGCTTGTGCGCACTTTGGCGTCCAAACGAACTTCTGATCTTTTTGCGTCAATGTGGTTAGCGGCAAAGCGATCCGCGAGAAGTTTTCCACAAATCTTCTATAGTAGCCCGCAAGTCCAAGAAAACTCCTGACCTCAGCCACGGAAGACAAGATTGGCCACTCCTGTATGGCCCTGATCTTCGCTGGATCCACTGCAATGCCCGCTCCACTCACCACATGGCCCAGAAATGCCACCGACGATAGCCAAAACTCGCACTTCGAGAACTTGGCATAGAGCTGATTTTGCCTCAACGTGTTCAACACTAACCGCAAGTGCGTTTCATGTTCCACCTTTGACTTCGAGTACACCAGGATGTCATCAATGAACACGATCACAAACAGATCCAGGTACTCGCGAAAAATACGGTGCATCAGATCCATAAACACCGAGGGTGCATTGCACAGTCCAAATGGCATGACTGTGAACTCATAGTGCCCATAACGCGTTCCAAATGCAGTTTTGGGAATGTCACCTTCTCGAATTCTCAACTGGTAATAACCAGACTTCAGGTCCAACTTCGAATAGACGGTCGAGCCCACCAGCTGATCGAATAACTCATCAATCCGGGGTATCGGATACTTATTCTTCTCGGTCAGCTTATTCAGTTCACGGTAATCGATACACAACTGCAACCCACCGTCTTTCTTCTTTACAAAAAGCACAGGCGCGCTCCAATGTGACATGCTTCGGCGTATATAACCTTGCTCCAACATTTCTTGTAGTTGAACCTTCAACTCCGCCATCTCTTTAGGCGCAACGCGATATGGCGAGCGGGCCACAGGTTTCGCACCTGGCACCAACTCGATCGTGAAGTCAATCTCCCGCTGGGGTGGTAGCCCAGGGAGATCCGTGGGAAACACATCTGTAAATTCCGCCACAATCGGAACCTCACAAATATGGGCCTTAGGCTCAACAGCCTGAATCAGTGCAAAGTAACACTCCACACCCTTCCGAACAGCCTTGACTACTTGGAGTGCAGACATCAACGTCCCGCCTACTCCGCGCATACCCACGAACTTTGTCTCTTGTTCGGTATTTTGGCCCAACGTGATTTCTTTCGACTGGCAATCAATCATAGCATGCAGCTCCGCAAGCCAATCCATCCCAAAAATCACTTCGAATTCCGATATTGGCAAAACAAATGCAGTCAAACTGAAATCCCGACTTCCTAACTGAACCGTCACATCACAAGCTTGATCCGCAAGCATCCAACAACCATTCGGCAACACGACTCTGACGCTATCTGTCTTTGCACGACTAGGTATCCCAAGCCGCGCTATAAACTCGCTAGACAGAAAAGAATGTGATGCACCCGTATCAAACAGTGCTTGCGCCAGCGTGTCCCGAATCATCACAAAGCCTGTGACAAACATGTCACACACAAACCGCAAACATAGATAGACTAAGCAAAGCATACAAGCAATAGTATATGCAAAACTACACTCATACCTGTGACAACGTCACTCTGCTTGATGGCCTCTTGCAGGCCAAGATTGTAGACCCGGGGTTGCGCCTGCGAGGCAGAGGAATCCACCACCGCCTTTCCTTTTTCCGCATAAGATGCTCCCGCCTTATTTTCACTCTTTGGCGGCATCCGACAATCTCGCGCAATATGCCCCATCCGGCCACAATTGAAGCAGATACGAATATCTGGCTTGGAGGTAGCCCCCGATGTTGCTCCCGTTGCAACTGATGAAGGAGCTTGTCCACTTGTCTTGGACTTCTTGCCCCATCTCTTCTTATAAAATGGTTTCCCCGATCGGGGCGCCTTCCACTCCGGTTGCGATACAGCCAAAGCTCTATTCCCCTGCACCCTCTTCATATCCTTCTCCAACGCGCTCGCAGTGTCAACCAACGCCTGGAAGCCTTGGTTCACCGAACTTGACACAAGGAACCTCAGCTTGTCCCTCAGTCCTTCATATAACCGATTGGTCTTCCTCTACTCATCCGCAAATATAGAACTCGCATACCGCCCCAAGCGAGTAAATTCATGCAGGTATGCGTCAACACTGCCATGACCTTGTGTCAGCCTTTGGAATTCATTTTCCATGGCTATCCGTTGAGCCGCAGGAAGGTGCTTTGCTAGGAAGAGTCGGGAGAATTCTTCCATCGATACTTGGGTTAAAGGACGACCCACCAAGTGATGCAACTCCATCTCATCCCACCACAATCGAGCTTCTCCTTCAAGCAAGAAGGTAACTAAGGTCACTTTCTGATGCTCCGTCGTTCCAATCGCCGTCATCACTCGCTTGACGCGCGAGAGCCAATCCTCAGCCTGTGTCGGAGTTCCCGCTCCCAAGAACATAGGCAGATGGAAACTCATAAACCGCGTTAGCTGCTTCTCAGCCGCTCGAGGAGCCACATCCACTACAGGTTCAGGCCTTGCCGCCACCTGTTCTGGCCTCACAGCCGCTTGTTCCTGCCTACGTGGATGGCCTTGGATCATGGTAAATAAAGCTTCCGCAACTAAACGCACATGTTCCGCAGACGGAGGAGGTGTAGGCACCTCGGCTGGTGCCGTACTTTCATCAGAACGCTGGGGCTCGGACGGCCCAGCTCCACTTCGTGTCACCTAAAGGTGGACAAGACACACACATTAGCGGTCGTACCCAAGCAAACAACATAAAATAAGAACACGCAGGTTCCTCAAACACACAAATTTGCATTCCTATCATGGACATTCAGGAGTTCATTCGTAGACTTTGGTTTGCACAAACATGTGCGCGCCACCCCACAAAAGAAGTCGGCCACGACTTCGAGAGGGAAAGACCAAGACAACCGATACCAAAAATGTAACAACCCCATCCGTTCATATGGTATATTCTAGAAGGTCCGGCCGGGGCCCCACAGTATATATCACAAAACAAACGGTGAAGGTACAGGATGATACCAGAGTAGCGCATCGCACCTATCACAAAGCATTCTAGCGGAAGCCTATCCTACAACTTAAACTCCTCATGAATGTCCAAATATAAAACTTCACATTTTATACGAATAGGAATGTCTTACAACAAGTAAAAAGAGTTGGCCTTATGGCCTTACATGGCTGTCACACATTGGCTTCAACTATGGGCGCGTAGGCCGGCCACAATAAAAGACAACATAACAACATGCAACACCTATAGCCTTCGAGGGCTAGCTAGCAGCAGCAGCAATAGCAGCAGGAACATCAACCTTTATGCGTCCCGCTCGGCTCTCCAGCACCTGTACAGGGACAATCCACCCAACGGTGGCAAACAAAAGCAACGGTCAGCGTTCAGCTGACCAAATTATAACGACCCTACACCTTTTCTCGGGGTAGCGGTAATCTTCCCTGAAGGCATATCAGATCACAAATATGGCAATATATATATCATATAATGTGCTTTTACGCACACATGGCATCACAACCGTTCGCCACCCGACCCAACGGTCCGTGCACTCAGGGCACATTCTTGGTGTTCTAGCAAAGCTCTTGCCCACCACCGTATCAGGGTTACAACCCAACGGTAAATCTCTTGAGTATTTACTCCATGGCGTGCAACCAGAGTTTTATAGTCTTACTACACTGAGATGGCTCGTAGCCCCCCATTGTGTTATGGCGCGCCGGCCTAAGACTCTTGCTATGCGCTCCAACAGACCGCACCTTTTGGTCTCACATCGGACGGACATAGCGCAGGTCGGATCCTCCACCCCCCCCCCCCCCCCCGTTGCTCAATTCGCCTTGCCTTCTCCGAGTACAGCGTACTCCTGGCTATATCAAATGCGTGGGTCGGTCTCACCAATCCTGTTCTTGGCACACAGCCTGGGTATTTCTCTATACCCATTTCCTTATCACAACAGCGGGTCTTTCCTGGGCCTCCCAGTACTTCCTGTGACTCTCTTCACAGGTGGACACCGCAAAATCACAAATGTTAGGGGTCTTTCCTGGCTACCATGACAGTACTTCCTGTTACTCGCTTCACAGGTGGACACCCTACGACATCAAGCATCACAAAGGGCCTTTCCTGGTCACACCAGTACTTCCTGTGCCTCATTCACAGGTTGGACCCAAAAACATTACATGGCTATTTTTCCTGGGCTACCACTCCAGTACTTCCTGCTACTCCTTTTCGCAGGCATAACCTGTTGACTCCTTAAACTACACGTTTATCACGGAGTCTTCTCCGGTTCGTATGCAACATCACCAATCCAGACCAACCTGTCCAGATGGGCTTCACACAGCATGCCTATTCCATACTCCATTTCCGGACATATATGCCAACAAAGGGGATTTCATGAATCACCCAAAAGACTCCCAAAATCAGCCACCTATTGGTGGGGGAATCACAAAGATATGTCAAAAGGAAGCCTTCACATGGCTAGGAAGAAAAGTCGTTACCCTTGATGACCGCTTCAGTGCCATGACCTCAAAGCTAGCTTGAACGAATCACACGAACTTTTCCTCCGCAACAACGGCTTCGGATCTCTTGTCGGTAAACCACAGCACCACCAGCAATCAGCCCCCTTTCCTCCTCCTCCTTCTTCCTCTCCCTTTCTCTCTTTAACTTGTAAAAAGATAAGGCTGAAGCAAATGAGCATATGTTCTCAGTTTTCGGCCTTTAGGCAAAAGAGGAAAGAAGCTCAGCCCTTGGATCCAGGCTGAAGGAATGGACGGCCACAAAAATGCCAAAAAAGCTGAATTTGACCTGACACGGTCTGTGACACGCCCGTGTCCAAGTCCGTGTGCCTCAAGCGGTGGTCAACCGACTCATCCAAACCAGTGACACGCCCATGGGATACGCCCGTGTCATGGGCCGTGTCACCCAACACGCCTCCAGATACGCCCGTGTATGTGGCCGTGTGCATCCACGAAAATAATCCCAAAACAACCCGAGATTTCACACGGCCTGTGACACGCCCGTGTCCCATGCCGTGTGCCAACACACGGCACGAAGACACGCCCTGTAGAAACTTTTCGTCGGGCTGAGTTCGTCGATCCGAATTTACACACCCTGTGACACGCCCATGTCACAGGCCGTGTTCAACTTCTCGACACTCGACACCCACATCTCGACACTCGACAATCGTCGAGCAAAAGTCATCGAGCACACGACACGGCCGGGAACATGCTCGTGTCCTTGGCCGTGTGCCTTCTCTCGACACACCGTCGAGCGAAAAACGTCGACACCCAGGCCGATTGTTGACACGGACTCGACACGCCCTGAGACACGCCGTATCTCAGGCCGTGTCTGTTGTTCGACGACCATCGACCACAAATTTTGTCGACCTCGCAGCCAAATCGTCGACCCCAACTTGACACGCCCCGGGACACGCCCGTGTCCCAGGCCGTGTCACCAAAAAAACGCCTGCTGAGAAAATTTGGGTTGTTACACCGGGTACCCGTCTTTCTAAAAGGGGCAAATCTACTAAATCACAGCTTAGTTTCTAATGAGCGGCGGCTGGCGGAAAGAGAAGTTCCTATCTAAAAGAACTAGTGCCTAATCACTTAGAGGGGGGTGAATAGGTGACCTTTACCTTTTTAACTTTAAAGGCAGAAATATTGTACAGTAAATGCAATTCTACAATTATCATAACACAGCAACCATACAATCAAACATACACAGAGTGCACACAGTATTTATAATGGTTCCCCAAGGTCTGGGTACATCCACTTTCCCTCTTCGCCTATCTAGTAGTGTACTAGATTCGGCCTAACTTCTCCACTTCTTCTCAGATCCTCAGATCTTACAACTCAGAACCCCAAACAGGTTCCTACAACTCAGAGTGTCCCCACTCCTACAACTCAGGCACAAAGCCTTACCACTCAGTCTTCACCAAGACCTACACTCAGGCTAAACAGCCCTACCTCAGCCTTCAATCAAGGCCTACATTCAGAGAATAGAATCTCCTACACTCAGGCACAATAGCCCTACCTCAGCTTTTATAAAATAGGCTTACAGCTCAGATCCCTTAGGATCCTACAGAAAATAAAGTTGACAAAGTGTTTAACCACAACTCTGAAAGAGAGAGATGAGTTGACTGGCTTCTTGATGAGTTCTTGGAAGAACTAGGCAGAGATCAACCACCCTTGGCTTTCTTCAAAGCTTCTTGAATTAGAACACAGTAGGGTTGAGTCTCCTCAAAAGATGATCTTCTATCAACTTCTGTCTTGAGAATCAGATCCCAATCTGAATCTTACTTTTCAGCCTGGTTCAATAGTTGTTCTTCTTAGAAGGAGCTCTCTCTCTCCAACTTCTTAGATCTTCTCTTGAAGGTCTTCTTCTTTGTTTGTGTTGTTTTTCAATTCATTGATCATCCCTTCTGTTGAAGTAGAAAGGTCTTTAAATAGTCTTCCTCCAAGGTAACCGGCTGATCCGGTTTCTAACAACCTTCTGACAGCTCTGACAGTTGCAGTTGACCGGTTGAAATGGCAGCTGTCAAGTCATCCAGTCACTTCTTGAAATCTCTGTCACTGTCTGAAAGTGTCGAGACAGATAGTCATTATGTGTCGACACAAATAGACTAAGTGTCGACACAAGTAGACTAAGTGTCGACACTAGCCTTGATGGTGTCGACACAACTCCTTGTGTTGTTGTAACAGCTTCTCGACACTGCTTCTTCAGAATGTGTCGACACTGATTTTGTGTGTCGACACAAGCCTTCTGTAGAATGTGTCGACACTGATTGAGTGTGTCGACACAAGTACTTCTTCTTCAATACTTAGTTGATTTCTGCTGTGTGTCAACACAACTCCTTTGTGTTGACACATCTTCTTGTGTTGAAACTTGCCATGTGTCGACACATCTTCTTTGTGTCGACACATGCCTTCATGTGTTGAAACTTTGCAGAGTGTCAATATATCTCCTTTGTGTCGACACATGTCTTCATGTGTTGAAACTTTGCCGAGTGTCGACACATCTCCTTTGTGTCGACACATGCCTTCATGTGTTGAAACTTTGCTGAGTGTCGACACATCTCCTTTGTGTCGACACATGTACTTTAACTTTGTTGAAGTTTGCTGAGTGTCGACATAGCCTCCTGGTGTCGACACTTTTGTTGTCGACAAAGGTGTCGACACTGCCTCTAAGTGTCGACACTGATTATGTAGACAATTTTTCACTGTGTGTCGACACTGCCTGTATATGTCGACAATTTTCTTCTGGTGTCGACTCTGCCTTCCTGGTGTCGACACAATTACTCCAAGTGTCGACACTTTTCTTCTGGTGTCGACACAAGCCTTCTTAAGTGTCGACACTTTTCTTCTAGGTGTCGACACATGGACTTAGAAACTTTTCCTGCAATCCTGCAGTTACTTAACCTGCACAAATAAACTCAAAGCACATCAAATACACCTTGATGTATATCATTGAGTAAGGTGAGGCTTCTTCAAATCTGGTACATATATTCCAATGTACCCAACAATCTTCCCCTATTTGGAGAAGTCATAACCCTTAGTCAATGATATACACCATACATAACAAATACTCAATATGATGTATAATAATATTAAATGACAGGGTAAATACTAAACATGTATAAACAAAACATGTATAATCAATCATTATAGAATACAAATATAACAGATTAAACATTATTTTGTTATAACTTCCAATAGTTTCATTAACCAAAAGTTTACATTGATTTTAATGTAAAAGATTACAAAGTTGTAAACTTAAGAAAATTCTAATCTATGGCTGCTCTGGTTCCTTGATAACAATGCCCTTTCTAGATTGAATCTTTGCTTGAACAGGAGCTTCATTGTCATCAGCAGGCTTCTTTCCCTTAAGATCTTTCTTTTTCTGTTCTTCAGCTCTAATCTTCTGTCTCTCAAAATAATGATAAGGCTTAGGGAAATACTTGCTAGGCACCTGTGCATTAGGAGGTAGCTTCCCTAATTTTGCCTTCCTTCTGTATTGTACTATGGCCTCTTATCTAGCTTCATGCTTTTTCCATTCCTGGTCAGAATACCATTTGCCCCTCTCTAGGAAATTATCCTTAGCAGCCTTCCAAGCAGTTAATATGATATTCCTAGAGGTTGGGCTCCATTGCTCAAAGTCTGGCCTTAATTCAGCCTGCTCCCTGAACCTTTTCTTAGATAATTGGGCCTCTTGTTCTTTTAGGACTGCCTCTAGCACAGGCTGTACAATTTTCTCAAGAATAACATTCTGATTACCCTCAGGGGGACTATACATAGATTGTACCTCCTGATGTATCATGTCAAAATCTGCAGGAGGATATATCATTTGAGCCACTTCAGCTTGCTCTCCTCCAAAATATGCAGGATTTATGTCAGACTCTGCAACATTATCATCATCACATAAAGGTAGATATCCAAGGGTGGCTCTGATGGAGTTTGAAATCCACTTTGCATGATCAGAGCCGGCTTTGACTAACACTCTCTCCCCCTTTATGACTTCTCTTTCTATATGATCCCTAAGATCGTCTTTCTGGAATATGATTTGAGCATTCAAATAGTTAACTCCATCTTTATAAAAAGGTTTTAACCTTTGTAGCTTGTCAGTAATTATCTTTTGAGAATCTGCAATGGCAGTGTGAACTGCATGTAGGCTTTCTTGTAGTTGCTTATCAAACTCTTCCTTGGCAGTAGCACTTGCTGCAGTCTGAGCAGCTGCAAGATTCTTCATTTCAGTGACTATCACATTATGTGATTCAGTTAAATTTTTATTCATTCTAATCTGATTTTCAAGAATATATCCTTGTTTGACAGTCATGTCATCAACTTGTGTTTTTATCTACTCTTGATGTGTAGCCAGATATACCACTGCATTGCCTCCTTTATGGAAATAATCAGTCATTTCCTTTTTATGTTGATTAACTTCAAATCTAATAGATTTGATGTCTTGAGCTAAGGACAATTGTAGCTCCTTACGGTGCTCATCCATATAAGTTTCCATAGCCTTCCTTTGCTCATCTAGCTTTATTTGCAATGCCACCAACAGAGAACTATAATCAGTAGTTGGGGCATGATGGCGACGTTGTTCCACCATTTGCTCGTGATGATCGTGACCGTTTGATTTGTGGCGATGATGTCCCGCCATTTGTTCATGATGTCGTTGCAGATGGTGCTGACGAGTTCTTTGGCGAGCTTCATGGTGACGCCGTGTACATGCATTATATTGATCGTCGCCGCAACCGTACGTTTGAAGACTCGGATGGACGATGCCGCAACAATAATTTCGATGCACGCCATCGCCGCTATAATGCCATCACCGTGACAATTATTTTGTTACAACACCATCGCCGCTACAACGCCATCGTCGCGACAATAATTTCGCTACAACGTCATCGCCGCTACAACGCCATCGCCGCGACAATAATCTAATAATTATATTATTATATTATATTTATTAATTTTCTTGTTGCATTGTTTTAATTTGAGAGATTTTATTTCATGCATTTAGTTATTGTATTTGTTATATCATGTTTATGATTGGTGCATATAACCATCATGTGTTTATTTTATTTGAATGGAGGAGATTGAGTGGTGTAGGCTATAAAAGGCCATGTATATGAAGGATTTAAGAGAAGAATGAAAAGAAAAAATCTAGAATTCAAGTTTTGAATTTTCCCCCTCTTTCCTCTTTCCCTCTAAGGCAAATTTTGGCCCCTCCTTGTTTCTCCTCCTCTCTTGGCCGCCGGCCTCATCTTCTTCCCCTCTCCTCCCTCCTCTCGTCTTCTCCACAAAATCCTTTCTCCTCTCCACTACGAGTAACAAATCAAAGAACCCCTCCCCTTGAAGAATTTGGCCAACATCCTTTCCCCCTCCTTGGGTGACTTCGGTCAAGGACAACAACTTCGGCGATGACGAACCTTCTCCGACGTGAAGCAAGGAAGGTGGACGAGTTTCTCTCCGTTCGGCGTGACTCTGGTGGAGCCGTGGAAGAGCGAACCATTTTTCATCGGAATCATCTATTCTGATTGGGGTAACGAAAATTACTACTCTTGTGTGATTCCCTCTTAGATAGATCTTGTGGTGGTTTTCTTTGGCATTGCTTCCGAACTCTTGAATTCATCGTGGTTTTGATCCGAACGATATTGTTATCTTCTTTTGATCTATTTTAAGTTCGTGAGCATTGGCGGACCTCGTTTTCTTTTTGTTGGGAGAGATCTACCATTTCCGAATCGTTTACTTTTGGTGGATCTCTTTTGGTACAACACACGCTCGAACGGATCGGGTCGATCCATTTCGCTTGAGAGAATATTGGTTCATCGCCTCTATTTGATCTATAAGGGTGTAGTGAACCCGTGCGTTAGCATTAGATTGATATTATTGTGAATCGGGTGCGCTGCGTTTAAATTGTGCGAGCGTAGAATTGAAACGAGTGAGAACAATTCGGTGTCTTTGTCCGTTGCGGCTCGCCAGGAGACGTAGCATGCATCAATTTGGTATCAGAGCGAGGTTCTCGTCAATTTCCTCATTGGCACTCCTCCCCCTCTTCAAACTAAAAACAAATAAATTTCAAATTTCAAATTTCAAAATTCAAAATTTAAATTTCACATTTCAAAATTTCGAATTTCAAATTTCAAAATTCAAAATTTAAATTTTAAATTTCAAATTTCAAAATTTCAAAATTTAAAATTTCAAATTTCAAAAATTCAAATTTCAAATTTCAAATTTCAAATTTCAAAATTCAAAATTTAAATTTCAAATTTCAAATTTCAAAATTTCAAATTTCAAATTTCAAAATTTCAAATTTCAAATTCCAAATTTCAAAATTCAAAATTTAAATTTCAAATTTCAAAATTCAAAATTTAAATTTCAAATTTCAAAATTTCAAATTTCAAATATCAAAATTTAAATTTCAAATTTCAAATTTCAAAATTTCAAATTTCAAAGTTTAAAATTCAAATTTCAAATTTTCAATTTCAAAAAAATCCAAAATTATGGCCTATGACGTTCACGTTTCCCGGTTGGACTTTTGCTATGAGAAAGCCATGACTAAGTTTCCCCCTAGGCAATGTCACACTTGTCCTACTTATGACGGTTTAGGGTGTCCTAAAATTTTTAGGGATTGGCTTAAGGGTATAGAACTTCATTTTAAGTGTTACGGATGGGATGACCCCCAAAAGATTCACTTTGCCCGAGAACGGTTAATAGGTCAGGCCCGGTTATTTTGGCTGAACGAAGAGCGGCGTGTTGGTGGTTATCAATATAATTGGCAGGCGATGCGTAGCCTCCTTTCAGATCAATTTGATCCCGCCTATCTCCGTACAACCAACACCGAGCATGTGAGTGAGTACAGCTTACTACATTATTGTCACACCGACCTAGACCTCACCTTTAGTACGGCTTTGGAGATTGAGAAGCGTCGATCTCCTAGGAGAAAGGTTCACTCACATCAGAAGATTATTACCTTTGAGTCTAGTGGCGTATCTAATCTTGGTTCTATTGTGTGTCCTCCCATGACTACGCCCATAAAACCTTTTGAGTCATCCCATGAGTTGCCTGCTCTAGTTATTGACTCCTCTGATGAGTCAAAGGAAAGGCTTAGGATGGTGCCCGCCACTGAGGACGAGGCTCATGTCCTTGACGCTTATAGCGACGATGAGGATATTGGTTACCCTACTGACCTAGATGAGGATTCCAACATTGAGGAATCATCCCCACTCCCCGTCGATGACATTTTGAAGCCTGAGGTTACTCCAGCTGAGATTACACCTGAGTCGGTAGGCATTTTACCTGATGATGAGAGTTTACTTAGTTGTGACTTAGGAGATGATTTGTTCGGACTCGAGCTGGATCCTCTTAGACCGAGATATATTGAGGACTGTTCTGATGATCCTGATATATTGGACGTTCCGACTGATTGGGAAGACTTACCGTTGGTGAACGAGTTATGCTTGAATGATTTTAGTACTATGAGCCCGAACGATATTTCTTTAATGCAAACACCTTTATCTGACGTTCCCGATTTAAAGCTTTTGTCGGGCTCAATTCTACCCTTGTCCGAGACCATAATTGATTCTAAATTAAATAACTTGGATAGTGTGTCAGAAGAAATTGTAAGCAAAGAAGTTGCATTATTGGATGACTTTTTGGATTGTACCCCGAGTTTGATTTTACCGACTCGTCCCCCTGACCCGTTGACTCGACGTACTGATCATTTGGGACATGAGTGTGGTACGATTGATTTCAGGAGTTCTACAGTGCCCCCTGGGTTCATTCTGCCAGTTCCCCCAGATAAGGTCTCGCTAGTGCCCCAGATCTCGTATCATTATTGCCGACCTATGACCCGACCACTGATTTTGAATTACATGATATATCTAATGAATTGGTAGACATGTCAGGCGAATTTTCTGTAAGGGCGAATCCATTGTTTGAATTTTCATATGACTTTAATGGTTTGCACCCGGAGGATTTTACTTGGACGATAAATCCATATTTTGACATTGGGCATGACTTAGCCCCTCCTCCAGAATCTATCGATGCTCCCATTTTTGAGACCTTTACTGATTCTGATTTGGATGACGTATCTAGTGTGTTGGAAGAATTTCCTAGCGAGTGAGTTGTCCTTTTGGATGACGTTATTGATGTATACCCGGATGAGCATCCTTTGATGTTGTCTCCATTGCATGAAGTTCATGATGATTTTGATTCTCTCCTGGGTGTGATTTTACCAACCCGCCCTCCCGCTCCATTGACCCAATTAGCACATATTTTAGGACACGAATTTATTATATCTAGTCCAAGACATTTGGTATTGTCTATGTTAGTAACCCCTCTGTTGGGCAGGTCTCGTAAGATAGGTATTAGTGTGTTGATAGAATTCGTGTTCAGTCTTGTCACAAATTTTTGTAGTTTTGTATCCTTCAGACTTCCTATGAATAATCAATTCTCTGATTTCATGCTTACGATGAGGACGTCTATTGTGCCTATTTCAGATTTCGTGATGGGTGTGCGCATTGGTTTGTGTCCGCTAAACTTTCAATATAAATTAAATCAATTAAACTATTTAGCACCGATGCCACCTGATTTAGTTTTGTTACGTCCAACGTATAACTCAAGTGATTTTGCACAAGAATTTGGTCTCCAAATTCACAATTTACATAAGCACATTCATGAAACGTTAGTCGCCCAACATGCATTTTATAAATCTAATGCTAACGTACATAGAAGAGTATCTCACTTTAATGTTGATGATTTGGTCTTGGCGCATCTCATCCCTAAACGGTTGCCTTCGGGCTCCCTAAAAAAGTTAGCGAATCGGCGAGCTAGTCCTTTCCGAATTTTAAAGAGGTTAGGAGAAAATGCATATCTTTTGGAGATACCCACCGATTGGGGTATATACCCCATTTTCAATGTTTTGGATTTAACGTCTTATGTTTCTCCACACTTGAATTATCTGGCTCTCTGTTTATTTCGTCCACTATGTTTTCTAATGGGTTGAGGGGTGAGCTGGGTCCTGGATCGCGCTCTCTTACGATTTCCACCGGAGGTATGTTGAATGTTGATGTCGAAACTTTTCCACCTTCTTTGACTAATGCTTTTCCAAGGTTCCCGAAGACCTTCTTTTTGCCTGATAGGTGTTATTTGATGTGGCATGATCACGCTATTACAACTTGGATTATGGGGCCAGATTTGCCCCATGTTGCTGCTGTTTTCGACTGTTCTCCCCTCACGGGCCACTCATCGGTGATCAGTAATTTTGAATGGGGGAGAATTGATGGCGACGTTGTTCCACCACTTGCTTGTGATGATCGTGACCGTTTGATTTGTGGCGATTATGTCCCGCCATTTGTTCATGATGTCGTTGCAGATGGTGTTGACGAGTTCTTTGGCGAGCTCCATGGGGACGCCGTGTACATGCATTATTTTGATCGTCGCCGCAACCGTACGTTTGAAGACTCGGATGGACGATGCCGCAACAATAATTTCAATACACGCCATCGCCGCTACAATGCCATCACCGTGACAATTATTTTGCTACAACACCATCGCCGCTACAACGCCATCGTCGCGACAATAATTTCGCTACAATGTCATCGCCGCTACAACGTCATCGCCGCGACAATAATCTAATAATTATATTATTATATTATATTTATTAATTTTCTCGTTGCATTGTTTTAATTTGAGAGATTTTATTTCATGCATTTAGTTATTGTATTTGTTATATCATGTTTATGATGGGTGCATATAACCATCATGTGTTTATTTTATTTGAATGGAGTAGATTGAGTGGTGTAGGCTATAAAAGGCCATGTTTATGAAGGATTTAAGAGAAGAATGAAAATAAAAAATCTAGAATTCAAGTTTTGAATTTTCCCCCTCTTTTCTCTTTCCCTCTAAGACAAATTTTGGCCCCTCCTTGTTTCTCCTACTCTCTTGGCCGCCGGCCTCATCTTCTTCCCCTCTCCTCCCTCCTCTCGTCTTCTCCACAAAATCCTTTCTCCTCTCCACTACGAGTAACAAATCAAAAAACCCCTCCCCTTGAAGAATTTGGCCGACATCCTTTCCCCCTCCTTGGGTGATTTCGGTCAAGGACAACAACTTTGGCGACGACGAACCTTCTCCGACGTAAAGCAAGGAAGGTGGACGAGTTTCTCTCTGTTCGGCGTGACTCCGGTGGAGCCGTGGAAGAGCGAACCATTTTTTATCGGAATCATCTATTCCGATTGGGGTAACGAAAATTACTACTCTTGTGTGATTCCCTCTTAGATAGATCTTGTGGTGGCTTTCTTTGGCGTTGCTTCCGAACTTTTGAATTCATCGTGGTTTTGATCCGAACGATATTGTTATCTTCTTTTGATCTATTTTAAGTTCGTGAGGATTGACGGACCTCGTTTTCTTTTTGTTGGGAGAGATCTACCATTTCCGAATCGTTTACTTTTGGTGGATCTCTTTTGGTACAACACACGCTCGAACGGATCGGGTCGATCCATTTCGCTTGAGAGAATATTGGTTCATCGCCTCTATTTGATCTATAAGGGTGTAGTGAACCCGTGCGTTAGCATTAGATTGATATTATTGTGAATCGGGTGCGCTGCGTTTAAATTGTGCTAGCGTAGAATTGAAACGAGTGAGAACAATTCGGAGTCTTTGTCCGTTGCGGCTCGTCAGGAGACGTAGCCTGTATCAATTTGGTATCAGAGCGAGGTTCTCGTCAATTTCCTAATTGACACTCCTCCCCCTCTTCAAACTAAAAACAAATAAATTTCAAATTTCAAATTTGAAAATTCAAAATTTAAATTTCACATTTCAAATTTCAAAATTTCGAATTTCAAATTTCAAATTTCAAATTTCAAAATTCAAAATTTAAATTTTAAATTTCAAATTTCAAATTTCAAAATTTCAAATTTCAAATTTCAAAATTTCAAATTTTAAATTTCAAATTTCAAATTTCAAAATTCAAAATTTAAATTTCAAATTTCAAATTTCAAAATTTCAAATTTCAAATTTCAAATTTTCAAATTTCAAATTTCAAATTTCAAATTTCAAAATTTAAATTTCAAATTTCAAATTTCAAAATTCAAAATTTAAATTTCAAATTTCAAATTTCAAAATTTCAAATTTCAAATTTCAAATATCAAAATTTAAATTTCAAATTTCAAATTTCAAATTTCAAAATTTCAAATTTCCAATTTCAAATTTCAAAGTTTAAAATTCAAATTTCAAATTTTCAATTTCAAAAAAATCCAAAATTATGGTCTATGACGTTCACGTTTCCCGGTTGGACTTTTGGTATGATAAAGTCATGACTAAGTTTCCCCCTAGGCAATGTCACACTTGTCCTACTTATGACGGTTTAGGGTGTCCTAAAATTTTTAGGGATTGGCTTAAGGGTATAGAACTTCATTTTAAGTGTTACGGATGGGATGACCCCCAAAAGATTCACTTTGCCCGAGAACGGTTAATAGGTCAGGCCCGGTTATTTTGGCTGAACGAAGAGCGGCGTGTTGGTGGTTATCAACATAATTGGCAGGCGATGCGTAGCCTCCTTTCAGATCAATTTGATCCTGCCTATCTCCGTACAACCAACACCGAGCATGTGAGTGAGTACAGCTTACTACATTATTGTCACACCGACCTAGACCTCACCTTTAGTACGGCTTTGGAGATTGAGAAGCGCCGATCTCCTAGGAGAAAGGTTCACTCACGTCAGAAGATTATTACCTTTGAGTCTAGTGGCGTATCTAATCTTGGTTCTATTGCGTGTCCTCCCATGACTACGCCCCTAAAACCTTTTGAGTCATCCCGTGAGTTGCCTGCTCTAGTTATTGACTCCTCTGATGAGTCAAAAGAAAGGCTTAGGATGGTGCCCGCCACTGAGGACGAGGCTCATGTCCTTGACGCTTATAGCGACGATGAGGATATTGGTTACCCTAGTGACCTAGATGAGGATTCCACCATTGAGGAATCATCCCCACTCCCCGTCGATGACATTTTGAAGCCTGAGGTTACTCCAGCTGAGATTACACCTGAGTCGGTAGGCATTTTACCTAATGATGAGAGTTTACTTAGTTGTGACTTAGGAGATGATCTGTTCGGACTCGAGCTGGATCCTCTTAGACCGAGATATATTGAGGACTGTTCTGATGATCCTGATGTACAACCCTGTGTCCGGCGAGCGGGTCCCACCAGGGAGGTTGAACAGGCCTGCCCCCGCGACTCGCACCCAAGCGGCAGGACGGGCTAAACGACTAAAGGGCTGGCCCGCTCCTGCCCATCTCAGGCGAGCGAGCTGGCGACCCGCAGCAAGCGAGCCGGACCCGAGCTGGCGACCCGCAGCAAGCGAGCCGGACCCGAGCTGGCGACCCGCCGCAAGCGATCCGGACCCCGAGCGCGACCTGACCGCCGATCCGCCCGGCAAAAGGCAGGCGGCTCGCCCATATCGGCTCGCACTCGCCCAGTGAGGGTAGGCGAGCCCCAGAGCCGGGTCGCACCCGCCTCCTGCGGGAGAGCTGAAGGCGAGCTGACCGCCCGGGGGTGCGGATAGCTACTCAGAACAGCGGAGCCTCGCTGTTGGCAGGCCAGGTTGGACTGCGCATAGCTGTTCAGAACAGCGGAGTTTGGCTGTTGGCAGACCCATCCAGGGGTCTTTTGGTACTTCCAGGTCAGTCCTTTTGGTTATTGGCAGTTCAGATTCTGAAAATCTATAAATAAGACCCAAGGGGTACCTCAGAGGACACGCTTTCAGTGCCTCCTTGCTCTCATTTTCAAGTGTTCTCTGAGAGTACCTTAGCTCGGCTCTTGGCTAAGGAGGGGAAGCGCTCAGAGATCTTCCGGGTTTGTGGTGGGACCTCCCTGCCGAGCCCTTGGGTCTGTCTTTCCTTGTCTCTCTCGTTGTTTTTCTTGCAGGTGCGAAGTAGGCGCGAGACCACCCCTTCCCCAAGGGTCGAACTCCACAAGAGGCCGGTTTCCGGTTTCAACATTTTGGTGCGGTGAGCGTGGAAAGTGGTCAGTGCAGAAAAGCTTCGGCGAGCTCAATGACGGGAGGTCAAGGATCTGACAGGCAGAACTCGCCGCCCAACCCACCTCTCGCGACAGTGGGGATGTTTGAAGACTTCAGGAACGAGGTGCTGGATCTCGTCAAGATCGCACTCGGCGTGCGGGCCGAGTGTTCGACTCCGGCAGCCCAGATCGCAGCCGCCCCCTCTCTGGGCGAGGACGCTCCTGGCAGGCGAGCCGGGAAGGAAGTGGCTGAGGAAGGTCGGGGGAGCGAGCTCTCGGGGCGCGAGCTCTTCCCCGGCTCGGCAGGCCGAGGCCGATTCGGCGAGCTGGGTCCGCGTGACTCGCCGGCCCGCCAGGTGGGGGGGGGCAGCCCTTTTAGCGAGCTGGTCTCCTCAGCTCCAGTACCAGACGGGTTCAGAGAGCCCGAGATGACCTACTACACCGGGAAGGGAGACCCGGTTCAGCACGTCCAGTGGTTCGAAGACGTGGTCTCCATCCGTCAGATGTCGGACGGATTCAAGTGCCGTCTCTTCGCCATCACCCTCCGGGATAAGGCGAGGGAGTGGTTCCACCAGCTGCCGGCCAGTTCCATCTATTGCTTCGAGGACCTACGCCGAGGGTTCATGTTGAGGTTCACAACCGCAAAGAAGAGGAAGAAGGAGTCTGAGTCCCTGTTCCACATAAAGCAGGGGGTAAACGAGACGTTGGGGAGCTACGTCGATCGGTTCCAGGAGGAGGTTACCCAAGTTCAGGAGATGCCGGGCCACAGTCTGATGATGGCCTTCACACTGGGCCTGCAGCAGGGTTTTTTCCGCATGGAGCTGAAGAGGATTCCCCCCCTCTCCTACGAGGAGCTGATGGAGAGGGCGGCGAGAGAGGTCGACGGGGAAGCGTCGAACCCAGAATTTGCGAGAAAGTTGGCCAGGTGGGCGACTGAGGAGGAGAAGGAGTCGAGGGGAGGAAGAAGACAGGAAGAGAGGAGGGAGGAGCCCAGGCAGAGGGAGCAGAGGCAGCTCCAAGGACAGCAACCGGGATGGGGGCGTCAGGAGCCCGACCGTAGGCTGGGCTGGAGACCAGAGTGGCAGGGGCAGGGGCCACAGAGGGGATACTACGGGAGAGGCCACTATCAGGGGAGGCAGGACCAGTTCCACCCCCCAGGCTGGAGGCAGGGTCAGAGGCCGCGGCTCCCCGATCAGGAGGAGGCCATGGCCATAGCTCTGGGAGCAAGGAGAGGGGTCATGAGGAGGAGGAGAAGGGAGTTCAGGGTGGAACTGCCCTACTGCGACTTCCATCAGGAAGAGGGGCACGCAACGGCCACGTGCCCGGAATTCTTGGAGATGAGAGAGAACAGGGGGCGGCAGCAGCAGCAGGAGGAGGTGCGGCAGGAAGTGAGGATCGAGGAGGTCCTGCCTCGGACGGAGGAGGATCGCTGTGAAGACCGGGTGGATGTGGGGACCCGAGGAATGATCGGAGTGATCCACGGGGGAGTAGGGGTCGAGGCTTCCCGCAAGGCAAGTCTCCACACCATGTATCGGCGGAGCGTCGCCTCTACGTCCCAAACCCCGCCGCCAGAGGAGAGGATCACTTTCTCTAGAAGTGATATGCCGGACCACGAGGATCCGTTCTGTGATGCGTTGGTCATCAAGGCCGCCATCGAGAACTTCACTGTCTCTCGGATCCTAGTGGACAATGGGAGTTCCGTGAACGTCGTCTTCAAGAAGGCGTTTGACGCGATGCAGGTGGAAGCTAAGAGGGTGCTGGCCTCGGACGGGCCCTTGTTCGGGTTCTCGGGAGAGAGGAAGGAGGTAGAGGGAGGAGTCGGCCTCCACGTAACCCTGGGGGGGCAGTCCCGAAACTGCAAGTTCGTCATTGTGGACGCCCCCAGCAGCTACAGCGCAATCTTCGGGAGGCCCCTGATCAGTGCCTTCCGTTGCGTCCCCTCATCTTTCCATCAGTGCTTGAAGTTCAACGCTGAGGGGGCGCAGGTCAGGGTTAGGGGAGACCCCAAGGTGGCACGGGAATGCTACGTCACCGCGGTGAACACCATCTCTTGGCAGGAAGGGGCCGAGGAGATGGGGCGGAGGATGGAGGCAAACGAGCAGGGAGCCGGAGAGGTGGAGCTGGAGGTGAAGGGCTGCGCAGGAAAGGCGGGAGGAGGAGGTTTGGAGGAAGTGGTCGAAGTAAGGGCCGTGGCAGGGGAGATGGAGGTAGAGGTCCCCGCTCAGGAGGAAGGGGATGCCGAGGGATGGGGGGAGCAGTCCAGACTGGAGGCCGCAGAGGAGGTGGTGGAGCTGGAAGTGCTCACCCGCGGAGGCAGGGTGGAGAAGATCCGCGTCAGCGGGGGGCTGACCCCGGAGGACCAGGGCAGGATGCTGGAGTGCATCCAGAAGAACGTGGACATCTTCGCCTGGAGCGCCGCGGAGATGCCGGGGGTTGACGCGGATGTGGCTTGCCACCGCCTCAACCTGGACCCGGGAACACGCCCCGTCCAGCAGAAGAAGAGATCCACGGCGGACAAGCTAGCGGAGCCCATCAGGGAGGAGGTGGCAAAACTTCTCAAAGCGGGCTTCGTGTCCGAAATTCAATACCCCGGCTGGGTCTCGAACGTTGTGATGGTCAAAAAGGGAGACGGCCGCTGGCGCCTGTGTATCGATTTTTCCCTTCTTAATAAAGCTTGTCCTAAGGATTGTTACCCCTTGCCTCGGATCGACGCGCTGGTTGACTCAGCTGTCGGTTTTTCTGTAATGAGTTTTTTAGATGCATTTTCAGGTTACCATCAGATCAGGATGCACCCCCCGGACATAAAGGATGTCTCATTCATCACAGGGGACGGCTGCTATTGCTACAAGATGATGCCGTTCGGGTTGAAGAACGCTGGTGCCACCTATCAAAAAATGATGGACAGGGTCTTCAAGGAGCAAAGGGGGA
This sequence comes from Platanthera guangdongensis, assembly GCA_039583875.1. NCBI lineage: Eukaryota > Viridiplantae > Streptophyta > Magnoliopsida > Asparagales > Orchidaceae > Platanthera > Platanthera guangdongensis. The sequence continues at coordinate 138,347,161 of CM077152.1, forward strand.
GAAACTTGGAGGTCTACGTGGACGACCTCATGATCAAGAGCCGAGACGTGGACTCCCACCTCCGGGACCTGGAGGAGACGTTCACCACCCTGCGCCGATACAAGATGCGGCTGAACCCCCTTAAGTGTGTTTTCGGGGCTAGCCGGGGGAAGTTCTTGGGGCATCTCCTCACCCCCGCGGGGGTCGAGCCGAATCCCGATAAGGTCAAGGCAATCTTGGAGTTGGGGTCCCCGCGGAATGCGAAGGAGGTCCAACGGTTGACGGGGAAGCTAGCAGGACTGAGCCGCTTCCTCTCTCGGGCAGGGGAGAAGTGCTCCCCCTTCTTCAAAACGCTGAGGGGGGGCCAGAGGTTCGAATGGACTAAGGAATGCGAGGAGGCGTTCCAGGCCCTCAAGGCGCAGCTAACACAGGCCCCGCTGCTCCAGGGGCCGAAGGAGGGTGAAGACTTGTTCCTATATCTCGGGGTCGGGGCAGAGGCCCTGAGCTCCGTCTTGGTTCGAGAAGAGGGGAAGAGACAGCTCCCTATCTATTACGTCAGCCGGGTCCTGAGGAAGGCCGAACTCCGGTATCCGATCCTGGAGAAGCTCGCGTTCGCATTAATCATCTCGGCCCGGAGGCTACGGCCTTACTTCCAGGCGCACTCGATCCGAGTGGTGACAGACCATCCTCTCCGCAATATCTTCGAGGGGGTGGAGCACTCGGGCCGGCTGGCCAAGTGGTCGGTGGAGCTAAGCGAGTTCGATGTCTCCTTCGTGCCACGGCTCTCGATCAAAGCTCAAGCGATGGCCGACTTCCTGGCCGACTACGTGGTAGAAGTAGCAGAGGAGGAGCTCACTTGCCCGGCTCCTTGGAAGGTGAGGGTGGATGGAGCCTCAGGAAGGCATTCACTCGGGATAGGAGTGGTCCTGGAGAGCCCCCAAGGGACTCAGATTGAGCAGACGGTGGTGGTACATTTCCCCATTACTAACAACCAGGCCGAGTACGAAGCAGTGATAGCGGGACTACGCCTGGCCAGAGAGTTGGGGGTGCTGGATGTGGAAGTTCTGACCGACTCCATGGTGGTGGCTTCCCAGATCAACGGGGAGTTCGAAGCAAGGGAGCCCGCTTTGAAGTTATACTTGGCCAAAGTGAAGGGGGTCATAGGGACCTTCCAGACCTTCTCCATCCAACACGTGCCAAGGGAAAAGAATGAACAGGCCGACCAACTGGCGAAGCATGGCCCCCGGATGGGGGGCACCATCACCGACCTGTTCCGCCCCTCCATCGAAGAGGGGGAGCTCATGGAGATCGATCAGCAGCCCTCGTGGATGGACCCGGTAATAGCTTTCCTCTCCACGGGAGAGTATCCGGAGGGAGTAGACAAGAAGAAGTTGAGGCACAAGTCCGCCTACTACCTCCTCAAAGACGGGCAACTATACAGAAAGACCCTTTCCGGGATGCTGGCTCGCTGCGTGTCCGAGGGCGAGGCGCAGAGGATCTTGGAAGAAGTCCACTCCGGGGAGTGCGGGAGTCATTCCGGGAGTTGGACCCTGGAGGGGAGGATAGTCCGGCAGGGGTATTTCTGGCCCACCCTGGGCCGGGACGCCGCGGAGTTCGCAAGAAGATGTCATAAGTGCCAGCTATTTGCCCCCCTCCAGCTACAGCCGGCCCAGCAACTCAAGAGCATCACGGCCCCCTGGCCCTTTGCAATCTGGGGAATGGATTTGGTCGGGCCGTTCCCCCAGGCTAGCGGCCAGAGAAGGTTCCTCCTGGTAATGATCGACTACTTCTCAAAGTGGATGGAGGTGAAGGCGTTAGCAAAGGTGACCTCCCAGGTAATCAGGAACTTCGTTTGGGGGGAGATCATCTGTCGCCATGGGCTGCCCCAGGCCATCGTCACAGACAACGGGCCTCAGTTCGCCAGCGCCGAGTTCACCAGTTTTTGCGAGCAGCTAGGGATCGACCTCAGATTCGCCTCGGTCCACCACCCCAGGAGCAACGGGCAGGTGGAGGCGGCGAACAAAATCATCGTCAATCTCCTCAAAAAGAAGGTGGAAAACCTGAGGGGGAGCTGGGTGGAGCAGCTCCCCGCCGTCCTTTGGGCCCTTAGAACCACCCCGAACACGGCCACGGGGGAGACCCCCTTCAAGCTCTCCCATGGGTGCGAGGCGGTGCTCCCCATAGAATTTGAAGTTCAAACGCCGCGGGTCGGAACGGCCAGGGAAGGCCGAGAGGAATGGCAAGCCGAGAATGGGGAGGAGCTGAGACTCTCCCTCGACATGGTAGAAGAGTTGAGGGATCTTTCGGCCGTCCGACAGGAGGAGGTCAAAAGGAGGATGGCGAAATACTTTGACAAGCATGTCAGGGTCAAGCAGTTCACGGAAGGGGACCTGGTACTGAAGAAGGTGGACGCGGCAGGGCGGTCAGCGCCTGTAGGGAAACTCAACCCCAGCTGGGAGGGGCCATTCATTGTGAAGGAAGTTTTGAAGTCGGGGGGCTATCGGCTCCAAAATGTAGAGGGCGAGGCCCTGAGTCTCACCTGGAGTGGAGACGACTTGAAGAGATTTTTTCCCTAATTTTCTGTAAACAACCTGATTTCTCATAATGAAGCTTTTCTTCTCCTCCCCCCCCCCCAGGAATGTCATATCTATGCTTGCTCAGAGAGATGGAATGAACTTGGACCCCGAGAAGATCCCGCTGCCAGGCTCCCACCTAGCTGGCAGGGCCGGAAGTCACTCGGTGTCATCCCTAGCCTCGAGAAGATCCCGCTGCCAGGCTCCCACCTAGCTGGCAGGGCCGGAAGTCACTCGATGGAATGAACTTGGACCCCGAGAAGATCCCGCTGCCAGGCTCCCGCCTAGCTGGCAGGGCCGGAAGTCACTCGGTGTCATCCCTAGCCTCGAGAAGATCCCGCTGCCAGGCTCCCACCTAGCTGGCAGGGCCGGAAGTCACTCGATGGAATGAACTTGGACCCCGAGAAGATCCCGCTGCCAGGCTCCCACCTAGCTGGCAGGGCCGGAAGTCACTCGGTGTCATCCCTAGCCTCGAGAAGATCCCGCTGCCAGGCTCCCACCTAGCTGGCAGGGCCGGAAGTCACTCGATGGAATGAACTTGGACCCCGAGAAGATCCCGCTGCCAGGCTCCCACCTAGCTGGCAGGGCCGGAAGTCACTCGGTGTCATCCCTAGCCTCGAGAAGATCCCGCTGCCAGGCTCCCACCTAGCTGGCAGGGCCGGAAGTCACTCGATGGAATGAACTTGGACCCCGAGAAGATCCCGCTGCCAGGCTCCCACCTAGCTGGCAGGGCCGGAAGTCACTCGGTGTCATCCCTAGCCTCGAGAAGATCCCGCTGCCAGGCTCCCACCTAGCTGGCAGGGCCGGAAGTCACTCGATGGAATGAACTTGGACCCCGAGAAGATCCCGCTGCCAGGCTCCCACCTAGCTGGCAGGGCCGGAAGTCACTCGGTGTCATCCCTAGCCTCGAGAAGATCCCGCTGCCAGGCTCCCACCTAGCTGGCAGGGCCGGAAGTCACTCGATGGAATGAACTTGGACCCCGAGAAGATCCCGCTGCCAGGCTCCCACCTAGCTGGCAGGGCCGGAAGTCACTCGGTGTCATCCCTAGCCTCGAGAAGATCCCGCTGCCAGGCTCCCACCTAGCTGGCAGGGCCGGAAGTCACTCGATGGAATGAACTTGGACCCCGAGAAGATCCCGCTGCCAGGCTCCCACCTAGCTGGCAGGGCCGGAAGTCACTCGGTGTCATCCCTAGCCTCGAGAAGATCCCGCTGCCAGGCTCCCACCTAGCTGGCAGGGCCGGAAGTCACTCGATGGAATGGATCTGGACCCCGAGAAGACCCCGCTGCCAGGCTCCCACCTAGCTGGCAGGGCCGGAAGTCACTCGGTGTCATCCCTAGCCTCGGGAAGATCCCGCTGCCAGGCTCCCACCTAGCTGGCAGGGCCGGAAATCACTCGATGGAATGATCCAGAAAGCAATGGCCTGCGACCTAGAGCAAATTGCGTTGTCAGACTCCCACCTAGCCGGCAAGGCCGGAAACTGCCCGAAAAGCGTGCGCAGCAGGACGGAATCGCAAGAGTTAGCCAGAAAAGAAGGAAAGGGTCTAGCATAGCCCCACCCTCAAGCCCCGGGAAAGGTGGTCGAGTAAACACAAAGGCCTGGGCAAGAGTCCACAGAGATTTAAGCATGCGGCCGAGGGGCGAGCCAGCTCACCTCGCTCGGCAGACGAGCAAGCTCGCCTCGCTCGGCAGACGAGCAAGCTCGCCTCGCTCGGCGGACGAACTAGCTCGCCTCGCTCGGAGGACGGGTCAGCTCGCCTCGTCAGAGCCGGGCCGCTGGGACGGGTCACGCCGTCCGGCAATGACATCGTTAGAAAACAAGACAGGCGAGAAGTGTAAAAAGAACAGTGTGTAAAAGGAACAATAGACAGAAATATAGAGTATAAGCGCAACTCGCGCATACAACACAGACCAGATTTTTACACATAATGTTCATCTACAAGGCAGATTACAAAAAACACGAGACCTAGAAACCCTAAAGCGTCTGGAAGCTTCTGTCGCCGGGCTCCGGCACGGGGAGGAACAGCGCCGGCACCACGTCTTTGGCCGAGAGTCCCGCTGCCTCGCTCGTAAGCAGATCCGCGCGCCTCAGCGTCTGCATCGTGTATCTCGCTGTGCTGGCCGCGTTCTTCTGCATTAGCACTTCCAGGTCGTAGTCGGAGAGGTGCTCGCGCGGGCAGACCCCGCTGGCCGGAGGAGGGACAGCGGCAGCGGCCTCCAGCTCGCGTACCCGGGCCTCCAGCGCCGCCTTCTCCTGGCGAAGGGTGGCAATCTCGGCGCCCATCCGGCTCGCCGTCGCCGCGTCCTGAAAAACGGAATAGGAATCATCATAAGCTGCGTTCGCAAGAAGAAGAGATTAGCTCCGGTTGAGAGCGTACCACCCCGCCCAGATATTGCGCGAGGGTCTCCTCGGCGGCGGCGGCTCGCCCTCTCTGAAGATCCGCGTCCTCCCGAGCGAGCTTCCGGGCCTCTTCCTTCTCCTCCGCCATCTTTTGGATGGACGCGGCGTTCCGCTCCACCTGGGTACAGCGTCGCCCCACCATGTGCGCCAGCTCCAGGCCGCGCAGCTGGGCCCGCGCGCTCTCATGGATCAGCACCCGTGTCTCCTCCTTGTCGAATATGGTGGCGTCTTCGTGCGAGTACAACCCAAAGGAGAAGCTGTACGCCTCCCCGCCGATTGTGTCCTGTTCCATCCAGCTCGGCAGCAGGGTCGAGATCGTTGCGCGATTCGACTCCTTGTCCCAAGCCAGGAGCGGGACGCCGAGCTCGTCCAGGTACCTCTCGCCGTAGCCGAAGTTCCGATGCCCTCTCGGCACCGGCTCCGCAGCGGCTCCAGACCCGCCCGGCGGCGCGGAGGTGCCCGCCGCCCCGACCGGGGAATCGCTGGTCGAAACAACCAGCGGGGGCGAGGGGGCCTCAGTCGGCAAGACCGCGGTGGCCTTGCCCTTTCTTTGGCCTGCGGATGGTTGCTGATCCGCGGTCTTCGCCGACTTCGGCGGAGGCGCTGACTGCCCACCGCCCGGTCGCTTCTTGGCCGGGACCGATGAGATGTCGCGCTGAGCGGCATCCACGGCCTGGGCGCGGGCGAGAACCCCGGGGGGAATCCGGGCGCTTTCGTAAGGAGGATGAAGGGGAATGTCGCGTTCGCCTGCGAAGAAGGGAAGGTGAGATGAAAGAAGAGTGGGAAAGTAAGGACTAATGGAGACGAGTAGCAAACCTCCCCCGGCGGGACAACCGCGAGATCGTCAAGGTGGCGGCGCAGGAACGCGACCTCGAAGTTCTTCCCGACGAAGAACGCGAACAGGTCGGCTTCATGGCCGCCTAGGTTGGGTGGCCGGTAGCTCGCCTCGCTGAGCTGCACCGACGAGAAGGGCACGTTGCCGAAGTCCCCCTTGACGAACAGGAACTTCTTCAGCCAGTTGTGGCTCTTGTTGACAGTCTCCCGCACCTTGAGGTGGGCGCTGGAGAAGTAGGCCATCCCGTCTCGGTTCGCCCTGAAAGAGAACAGCTTCCGGAATACTGCGAGGCTGAACTCCACCCGCTCCTCTCGCAAGAAGCAGGCGAACCCCATCATGACGGCGATGGAGTTCGGGGTCATCTGGCCCAGGACGACCCCGAAGTATTTGAGCACCTGGCGCACCTCGGGCCACAGGGGAAGTCGCAGGCCCACCTCGAAGTGAGCGAGGGGGATGGCGAGTTCATCCCCAAATAGGTCGTTGATCTTCTCCCTCTCATCAGGTCGCCTCGCAGAAAACCCGGCCGGGATGTGGTCGCCTAGAGCTTCCAAGTATTCGCGCTCTGTGATGACGGCGCGAGGGAAATCGTGCTCGGAGAAGGTCCAAGCGCATTTGCTTCGGCCGTCCGCGTCGCCGCCGCCTCCGCCCATCCCCGTTGATTCGCCGCCGAACGCGAGACAAAAAGCCGGGAGGCGAGCTAGAATCGCACTTCGCGAGAAAAGGGGAAGCGAGAAGACGTTTTGGAGTCGGTGAAGAAATAAGGGCCGGCAGGACCTATTTATAGGAAAAGAGAAGGGGCGGGAAACTTCCCGCCAAAAGATGGGGTGCGGATAGCAAAAATTAATCCGACGGTTCGACTTCCCGCGCGCGAGCACACCTCAAAGGTCGAGCCGGCACGGTTCTCGCCCGGCTGCAGCCGTGGGAGACCGGTGCGGGCGAACCAACCCCAACCCGCACCCGCACGGCGTGCCGCGCGAGACGGGAGATTCCCCGTCTAGCGAGCTCCTCGGCTCGCCCCCGCCCCGATCAGCGCGAAGAGAAGAATGGACCTTTCCCCCTAACCCGCACACAGAAGACCAAAGAAGAGCAGCGCAACAATTTCAATACATCTCAGCAACAAAATAGTTAGGCCCATAGGCAGGCTAAAAGAGTCGCAAGCAATTACAAATACAAATACAAGATAAATTCGAGATGACGGTAACCCCGCGGTATCACGCGAGCGAGGGGCAAACAACTGGGTCAGTACTCGACCCACTTCCACCTGTGCCGCCTCTTCGTTCCCGCCCGAGGCGGCACGCGGGGATCGTGGTAATCGCGAACCGCCACCAGCTCCCGCTGAGCCCGGCCGACCTGCTCCACGGCGCTCTTAAGATGCCCCTCGGCTCGCGTTATATGCACGCCCGGCGAGGTGACGTCGTCGTCTTCCGCTTCACGCCGAGGGCCCTCCAAGGCCGCGAGCCGGGCATCGGTCTCGGCCTTGTCGCCTTCGATCCTCCTTATGGCCTCCTGCAGCAGCATTGTGTGTTTCTGGAATAGCCGCGTCACCTGCCTCTTCATCCCCGCCGCATCGTTCGGGTCGCCCAGATAGTCAGATACACTGTCCACGTCAGGCGGGGGCGAGTACCCTTCGCTCATCTCGGTCTCAGGCGAGGCCCTGCGAAAGCCTGCGAACGGGGAGGGGTCAGAATGAGCGAGCAAGAGGCAAAGTCAACGATAAAAACCAGCTCACCAGGGGTGGGCACATCGCCCGCACCGACAGATGGGCGGGAAGAGCCCGGCCGATCCCGAAAGTCCCCTCCCTCGAGGGTCTCAAGAGATTTCCCCAGCCCATGGGAGACCGCTGGACGGGGAGTTTCCGGAGGTGGGCGATCCGGACCTGGGGAACTCGCGATCTTCTCAGGCGATGGAGGCGGAGGACGATCCTCTCCCCGGTTCTCCACCTCCTCACAGGGAATTACCTGCAAAACAGGGAGTCAGACGAATAGCGATAATCGGCGGAAGGCCACGCACCCCGGGGACTACCTCAGCACCCGCCGCCGAGCTGGAGGCCGGGCAGTCGCCCGCCAGAGAACGCTTAACGATCTTTCCCTTCGCCGGCCTGAAGAGAGGGCCGGAGGATCCGCGAGCTAGCCATGGGGCGGCCTCAAGGGCCTCCTCCTGAGTCTGCAGGACCGCTGCCGCCAGGCGAGCTCGCACTTCTTCGCTAACCGGCATCGAGGAACAAAAGTCTGCTCAGAGAAAATAAAGGGATTTGGGGGGCCTCCTACAGGGGTCAGCGGTATGTATTTATAGCAGAACAATGGGCCCCCACCAGAAGATTCCCTGCCAGCTCAGCACAGGGGCTCGCCGAACACGCGGGTTGGATGGTTCTTTCCGAGCTTGGTTCAAGCTCAAAAAGAGCGGGGATTGTGTACAACCCTGTGTCCGGCGAGCGGGTCCCACCAGGGAGGTTGAACAGGCCTGCCCCCGCGACTCGCACCCAAGCGGCAGGACGGGCTGAACGACTAAAGGGCTGGCCCGCTCCTGCCCATCTCAGGCGAGCGAGCTGGCGACCCGCAGCAAGCGAGCCGGACCCGAGCTGGCGACCCGCAGCAAGCGAGCCGGACCCGAGCTGGCGACCCGCCGCAAGCGATCCGGACCCCGAGCGCGACCTGACCGCCGATCCGCCCGGCAAAAGGCAGGCGGCTCGCCCATATCGGCTCGCACTCGCCCAGTGAGGGTAGGCGAGCCCCAGAGCCGGGTCGCACCCGCCTCCTGCGGGAGAGCTGAAGGCGAGCTGACCGCCCGGGGGTGCAGATAGCTACTCAGAACAGCGGAGCCTCGCTGTTGGCAGGCCAGGTTGGACTGCGCATAGCTGTTCAGAACAGCGGAGTTTGGCTGTTGGCAGACCCATCCAGGGGTCTTTTGGTACTTCCAGGTCAGTCCTTTTGGTTATTGGCAGTTCAGATTCTGAAAATCTATAAATAAGACCCAAGGGGTACCTCAGAGGACACGCTTTCAGTGCCTCCTTGCTCTCATTTTCAAGTGTTCTCTGAGAGTACCTTAGCTCGGCTCTTGGCTAAGGAGGGGAAGCGCTCAGAGATCTTCCGGGTTTGTGGTGGGACCTCCCTGCCGAGCCCTTGGGTCTGTCTTTCCTTGTCTCTCTCGTTGTTTTTCTTGCAGGTGCGAAGTAGGCGCGAGACCACCCCTTCCCCAAGGGTCGAACTCCACAAGAGGCCGGTTTCCGGTTTCAACACCTGATATATTGGACGTTCCGACTGATTGGGAAGACTTACTATTGGTGAACGAGTTATGCTTGAATGATTTTAGTACTATGAGCCCGAACGATATTTCTTTAATGCAAACACCTTTATCTGACGTTCCCGATTTAAAGCTTCCGTAGGGCTCAATTCTACCCTTGTCCGAGACCATAATTGATTCTAAATTAAATAACTTAGATAGTGTGTCAGAAGAAATTGTAAGCAAAGAAGTTGCATTATTGGACGACTTTTTGGATTGTACCCCGAGTTTGATTTTACCGACTCGTCCCCCTGACCCGTTGACTCGACGTACTGATCATTTGGGACATGAGTGTGGTACGATTGATTTCAGGAGTTCTACAGTGCCCCCTGGGTTCATTCTGCCAGTTCCTCCAGATGAGGTCTCGCTAGTGCCCCCAGATCTCGTATCATTATTGCCGACCTATGACCCGACCACTGATTCTGAATTACATGATATATCTAATGAATTGGTAGACATGTCAGACGAATTTTCTGTAAGGGCGAATCCATTGTTTGAATTTTCATATGACTTTAATGGTTTGCACCCGGAGGATTTTACTTGGACGATAAATCCGTATTTTGACATTGGGCATGACTTAGCCCCTCCTCCAGAATCTATCGATGCTCCCATTTCTGAGACCTTTACTGATTCTGATTTGGATGACGTATCTAGTGTGTTGGAAGAATTTCCTAGCGAGGGAGTTGTCCTTTTGGATGACGTTATTGATGTAGACCCGGATGAGCATCTGTTGATGTTGTCTCCATTGCATGAAGTTCATGATGATTTTGATTCTCTCCCAGGTGTGATTTTACCAACCCGCCCTCCCGCTCCATTGACCCAACTAGCACATATTTTATGACACGAATTTATTATATCTAGTCCAAGACATTTGGTATTGTCTACGTCAGTAACCCCTCCGTTGGGCAGGTCTCGTAAGATAGGTATTAGTGAGTTGATAGAATTCGTGTTCAGGCTTGTCACAAATTTTTGTAGTTTTGTATCGTTCAGACTTCCTATGAATAATCAATTCTCTGATTTTATGCTTACGATGAGGTCGTCTATTGTGCCCATTTTAGATTTCGTGATGGGTGTGCCCATTGGTTTGTGTCCGCTAAACTTTCAATATAAATTAAATCAATTAAACTATTTAGCACCGATGCCACCTGATTTAGTTTCGTTACGTCCAACGTATAACTCAAGTGATTTTGCACAAGAATTCGGTCTCCAAATTCACAATTTACATAAGCACATTCATGAAACGTTAGTCGCCCAACATGCATTTTATAAATCTAATGCTAACGTACATAGAAGAGTATCTCACTTTAATGTCGATGATTTGGTCTTGGCGCATCTAATCCCTAAACGGTTGCCTTCGGGCTGCCTAAAAAATTTAGCGAATCGACGAGCTAGTCCTTTCCAAATTTTAAAGAGGTTAGGAGAAAATGCATATCTTTTGGAGAAACCCACCGATTGGGGTATATACCCCATTTTCAATGTTTTGGATTTAACGCCTTATGTTTCTCCACCACTTAAATTATTTGTCTCTCTGTTTATTTCGTCCACTATGTTTTATAATGGGTTGAGGGGTGAGCTGGGTCCTGGATCGCGCTCTCTTACGATTTCCACTGGAGGTATGTTGAATGTTGATGTCGAAACTTTTTCACCTTCTTTGACTAATGCTTTTCCAAGGTTCCCGAAGACCTTCTTTTTGCCTGACAGGTGTTATTTGATGTGGCATGATCACGCTATTACAACTTGGATTATGGGGCCAGATTTGCCCCATGTTGCTGCTGTTTTCGACTGTTCTCTTCTCACGGGCCACTCATCGGTGATGAGTAATTTTGAGTGGGGGAGAATTGATGGCGACGTTGTTCCACCATTTGCTCATGATGATCGTGACTGTTTGATTTGTGGCGATTATGTCCCGCCATTTGTTCATGATGTCGTTGCAGATGGTGCTGACGAGTTCTTTGGCGAGCTCCATGGTGACGCCGTGTACATGCATTATGTTGATCGTCGCCGCAACCGTACGTTTGAAGACTCGGATGGACGATACCGCAACAATAATTTCGATGCACGCCATCGCCGCTACAATTCCATCACCGTGACAATTATTTTGCTACAACACCATCGCCGCTACAACGCCATCGTCGCGACAATAATTTCGCTACAACGTCATCGCCGCTACAACGCCATCGCCGCGACAATAATCTAATAATTATATTATTATATTATATTTATTAATTTTCTCGTTGCATTGTTTTAATTTGAGAGATTTTATTTCATGCATTTAGTTATTGTATTTGTTATATCATGTTTATGATGGGTGCATATAACCATCATGTGTTTATTTTATTTGAATGGGGGAGATTGAGTGGTGTAGGCTATAAAAGGCCATGTTTATGAAGGATTTAAGAGAAGAATAAAAAGAAAAAAATCTAGAATTCAAGTTTTGAATTTTCCCCCTCTTTTCTCTTTCCCTCTAAGACAAATTTTGGCCCCTCCTTGTTTCTCCTCCTCTCTTGGCCGCCGGCCTCATCTTCTTCCCCTCTCTTCCCTCCTCTCGTCTTCTCCACAAAATCCTTTCTCCTCTCCACTACGAGTAACAAATCAAAGAACCCCTCTCCTTGAAGAATTTGGCCAACATCCTTTCCCCCTCCTTGGGTGATTTCGGTCAAGGACAACAACTTCGGCGACGACGAACCTTCTCCGACGTGAAGCAAGGAAGGTGGACGAGTTTCTCTCCGTTCGGCGTGAGTCCGGTGGAGCCGTGGAAGAGCGAACCATTTTTCATCGGAATCATCTATTCCGATTGGGGAAACGAAAATTACTACTCTTGTGTGATTCCCTCTTAGATAGATCTTGTGGTGGTTTTCTTTGGCGTTGCTTCTGAAATTTTGAATTCATCGTGAAGAGATAGTTGTGCGCGTCCGTAGTTATAATTCGGCTCTAATGCGTATGTCTACATCAATTTGGTATCAGATTTCCACAGGAGGTATGTTGAATGTTGATGTCGAAACTTTTGCACCTTCTTTGACTAATGCTTTTCCAAGTTTCCCGAAGACTTTCTTTTTGCCTGACAGGTGTTATTTGATGTGGCATGATCACGCTATTACAACTTGGATTATGGGGCCAGATTTGCCCCATGTTGCTGCTGTTTTTGACTGTTCTCCCCTCACGAGCCACTCATCGGTGATGAGTAATTTTGAGTGGGCGAGGATTGATGGCGACGTTGTTCCACCATTTGCTCGTGATGATCGTGACCGTTTGATTTGTGGCGATGATGTCCTGCCATTTGTTCATGATGTCATTGCAGATGGTGCTGACGAGTTCTTTGGCGAGCTCCATGGTGACGCTGTGTACATGCATTATGTTGATCGTTGCCGCAACCGTACGTTTGAAGACTCGTATGGACGATGCCGCAACAATAATTTCGATGCACGCCATCGCCGCTACAATGCCATCACCGTGACAATTATTTTGCTACAACACCATCGCCGCTACAATGCCATCGTCGCGACAATAATTTCGCTACAACGTCATCGCCGCTACAACGCCATCGCCGCGACAATAATCTAATAATTATATTATTATATTATATTTATTAATTTTCTTGTTGCATTGTTTTAATTTGAGAGATTTTATTTCATGCATTTAGTTATTGTATTTGTTATATCATGTTTATGATGGGTGCATATAACCATCATGTGTTTATTTTATTTGAATGGAGGAGATTGAGTGGTGTAGGCTATAAAAGGTCATGTTTATGAAGGATTTAAGAGAAGAATGAAAAAAAAATCTAGAATTCAAGTTTTGAATTTTCCCCCTCTTTCCTCTTTCCCTCTAAGGCAAATTTTGGCCCCTCCTTGTTTCTTCTCCTCTCTTGGCCGCCGGCCTCATCTTCTTCCCCTCTCCTCCCTCCTCTCGTCTTCTCCACAAAATCCTTTCTCCTCTCCGCTACGAGTAACAAATCAAAGAACCCCTCCCCTTGAAGAATTTGACCAACATCCTTTCCCCCTCCTTGGGTGATTTCGGTCAAGGACAACAACTTCGGTGACGACGAACCTTCTCCGACGTGAAGCAAGGAAGGTGGACGAGTCTCTCTCCGTTCGGCGTGACTCCGGTGGAGCCGTGGAAGAGCGAACCATTTTTCATCGGAATCATCTATTCCGATTGGGGTAACGAAAATTACTACTCTTGTGTGATTCCCTCTTAGATAGATCTTGTGGTGGTTTTCTTTGGCGTTGCTTCCGAACTTTTGAATTCATCGTGGTTTTGATCCGAATGATATTGTTATCTTCTTTTGATCTATTTTAAGTTCGTGAGGATTGGCGGAGCTCGTTTTCTTTTTGTTGGGAGAGATCTACCATTTCTGAATCGTTTACTTTTGGTGAATCTCTTTTGGTACAACACACGCTCGAACGGATCGGTTCGATCCATTTCGCTTGAGAGAATATTGGTCCATCGCCTCTATTTGATCTATAAGGGTGTAGTGAACCCGTGCGTTAGTATTAGATTGATATTATTGTGAATCGGGTGCGATGCGTTTAAATTGTGGGAGCGTAGAATTGAAACGAGTGAGAACAATTCGGTGTCTTTGTCCGTTGCGGCTCGTCAGGAGACATAGCCTGCATCAGGGCAGGCTGTGGAGCAACTGTTTGTAAAGTTTTCTTGTAGCTTTGACTCCTTCTCTTGAAGACCATTAACTTCCTTTTCTTTGCCTGAACCTCAGCAGCAGCTTCAGAATCTGAGGTACTAGCTATATCTACTCTATCCTGTGGAGTTGGAGGTAAGTCCTGAGCAGTCTTTGGTATCTCCCCCTCAGTCCTTTGCTCTTCAGTTTCTTTCCTAGCAATCTCCTCCTGGGATCTCACATGCTCCCCCTCAACAGCTGCTTTCTCTCCCTCCAAGTCAGTCTGTAAAAGATCAGGAAACAGCTCTTCCAGTGTAAACTCCTGTTGAGGATGAACTGAAGACTCTCTTATTTCACCAACCACTTTATCAGCAACAGATGTGTCCTCCATGACAACATCTTCTGGTTGACTATGTAACTGTGTATGCTGATCAACATCAACTAATGATTCAGTCAGAACTTCATCCTCAATATTGAAATTTAATTGATTAACTTCAGTGATTACCTCTAGTATTGTTTGGGTAGCCCTTTCACTCTCTAATTGGGTAGGTTCATCTACATGTAGAGGCTCCCCCTGGAGTGGATCCAGGTGAATAGGGCTAGCTGATGGTAGCTCCCCCTGCCTCTGAGCATCTTCTTGTCTTGTTGGTGACTGTCTAGCATTGTCATCTTCTCCATCATCAGAACTAAAAACCAATTACTCCTCTGAGCTACTTGAGGATTCTTGAGCCACAATGATTGTCTTCTTCTTCTTCTTCTGAGGTGTTTCCTTTTCTAGAGTTGGCATTTCCTTTGTCAACACTCTATCCCACATGGAGAAAATTCTTACATCCGTTCTCCTCATGTGGTTTATCTTAGAACCAGCAGCTTGGTTCATCACTTCAGGGATACTGTCAGCTAAGTATAAACTCAGAATTCTACCCAGATTGGGTTTCTTCAGGCTCTCTTTTATCTTATCAAACATGACTGCAGACCAATCAGTATTAAATTTGAAAATTATCCTTGTCATCACACTGAACATGTGAGCTAAAATCCTATCATGCCCACCAGGCTTGCTCAGTATTACCTTGCCAACTATCTCAGATAAAAACTTGCCCTGCATGTTCATGCCTTTCCTGTTGAAAACCGATCCTATCTTCAGGCTTGAATCAAGTCCACACCATGCCAGTGCCTCCCTTGCCTTTGAAGCAGATACATCTTCCTCTTCTTTAGTTCTAGGGAGATGTAGAACTTTTCTTACATTCTTATGGGAGACCTTCACCTTTGCCCCATGAACTTTGGACTTAATCTTGAGACCAGATTCATCAAGAGTAGCTGCACTCAAGAATTCAAGGACTTCCTTCTTCCAGATCTTGATTGGTTCTGATACAAGATACTCTAATCCAGTCTCTGCAATTAGGGTTATCACACCTTTGATTTCTGGTTCCGCGTCATCAAAGGCATGTCGCACGAGCTCATATCCTTCATTAATGTTCTCTTCGAGCTTGGGCGCTATTAGGGTTTGAAGAAATTTTGAATTTAGAGAAGAGAGATGTCGACACACAATTTTGGTCTCGAAACTATGGTGAGCGTGTCGACAAATAATGGTGAAAACCTATTTATACCTTTCTAAAATTGAAGGTGAAAAGGCGCGTCAAAATACTTGAAATGTGTCGACACTGTTGATAAGTGTCGACACTTACTTCTAATGTCTCGACAACTATGTGTCGACACAGATATAGTCGACAGAATATACGTGTCGACACTTATATATCTCAGCTCGACACTTAGTCGAGACTCTACTAGACGAATTCTGTGTAAATCCTAAGTGTCGACACCACCCTAGATATGTCGACACCTACACTGCATGTGTCGACACTAATTCTCTGAAGTGTCGACACAGACTTCCTAGATGTGTCGACACCATTTCTCTGAAATGTCGACACCACTTTTATGTGTTGACACAGACAACTCTGTGTGTCGACACTATTTTACTTAGCCAATTTTTGTAAAATATTCTAAGTTTATCATTCCTAATTCAATTTTAAACTTATTGAATTTGGTTTCATCTAAGGGCTTAGTAAACATATCAGCTAACTGATTATCTGTCTTAACATACTCTAGGGAAATGTCTTCTTTTTCCACATGTTCTCTTAGAAAATGATATTTAATTTCTATGTGTTTAGTCCTACTATGGGAGACAGGATTATTTGCAATAGAAATGGAACTAGTAGAATCACAAAATAAATGTGTTCTACTTACTTGAATACCATAATCTTCTAGCTGATGTAGAATCCATAGAAATTGAGCACAGCAACTTCCTACAACCACATACTCTAACTCTACTGTAGAGATAGCCACACTGGTTTGCTTCTTGCTACTCCATGACATCAGCCTTCCACCTAGAAATTGACAGGTTCCTGTAGTACTCTTCCTATTTTCCTTGCAGCCTGCAAAATCTGCATCTGAATAACCTGTCAGTACAAAATCTCCATTCCTAGGGTACCAAAGGCCTAGATAAGGTGTGCCCTTAAGATATCTCAAAATTCTTTTGACTGCTGTCAAATGAGATTCTTTAGGGCAAGCTTGGTACCTAGCACAGACACATGTAGCATACATGATATCTGGTCTACTAGCAGTCAAATACAGTAGGGAGCCAACTATCCCTCTATACAAAGTTTCATCTACAGGTTTCCCTGCATCATCTTTGCTTAGAGACATGCTTGACCCCATAGGAGTTTTCATGGTAGTGGATGATTTCATACCATACTTCCTTATCAACTCTAGGGTGAACTTAGACTGACATATGGATAATCCATCTTCAGTCTGTCTAACTTGGAGACCCAAGAAGAACTTAAGTTCCCCCATACTGCTCATTTCAAATTGTCCTTGCATAAGTTTTGCAAACTTTCTGCAAAGACTACTTTCTGTAGACCCAAATATTATGTCATCTACATATATTTGGACTAAGATAATCTTGCCTCTGGATTCCCTAAGGAATAGAGTCTTGTCTATTTTCCCCCTTGAGAATTTATTCTCAACGAGGAAACTAGACAGGGTTTCATACCAAGCCCTTGGGGCTTGTTTTAACCCATGCAAAGCCTTCCTAAGTCTATATACATAATCAGGTTTAAGAGAATCCACAAAACCTGATGGCTGCTCTACATAGACTTCTTCCTTCAGATTTCCATTCAGAAAAGCTGACTTAACATCCATTTGATATACATTAAATCCTTGATATGTTGCATAGGCAAGGAACATCCTTATTGCTTCCAGTCTTCTACTGGAGCAAAGGTTTGATCAAAATCAATACCTTCTTCCTGCCTATATCCCTTTGCAACAAGTCTAGCTTTATTCTTTATGATAATTCCATTCTCATCCAACATGTTCCTAAAGATCCACTTAGTTACAATAATGTTGTGGTCCTTGGGTTTAGGAACTAGCTCCCAGACCTTGCATCTTTTGAATTGATTCAGCTCCTCTTGCATGGCCTCAATCCAATGAGGGTCTAGGTTTGCTTCTTCAAACTTCTTTGGCTCTACTTGGGATAGAAAACTGGAGTAAAGAACTGTACTTAGATTCCTGCTCCTTGTTTGCACCCCTTGTCTGGGATCTCCAATTATTTGATTGGCTGGATGATCCTTTAAGTACCTATTTGCTGGAGGCAGCCTGTCTTCAGGTTGTACACCTTCAGTCTCTTCATTTACCTGCATCTCTTGGTCTTCTTCAGCATCAGGAGTATCTTGTACTCCTCCTGGACAACAGCCATTATTTTCCACTTACTTACTTGCAGAAGAACCTTCTGTTAAGGTAAGCTTGTCCATCTTCTCAGTTATACCTGTAGAGCTGCAAACACTTCTTGGCAATTCATTATTAAAAAGTCTAGCTTCATCAAAAACTACATGGACAGACTCTTCTACAACTTGAGTAATCAAGTTGTAGACCCTATAAGCCTTACTATTATTGTTGTACCCAACAAAAATCCCCTCTTAGGATTTGGCAGCAAACTTGGTTAGATAAGACTTACCATTGTTAAGGATATAGCACGTGCATCCAAAGATCCTGAAATAGGATAAATTTGGTTTTCTGCCCTTCACAATCTCATAGGGGGTCTTCTTGTGGCTCTTGGTGATAGTAGCACTATTGATCACATGACAAGTAGTGTTTACTGCCTCAGCCCAGAAATATTCTAGGAAAGATGTGTTACTCAATAGTGTTCTACCAGCCTCTATCAAGGTTCTATTTTTCCTTTCAGTAATACCATTTTGCTGAGGTGTTCTTGGTGAGGAAAATTCCTGAAAAATTCCAAATTCTTCACATAGTTTTGTCATACTTTCAGACTGAAATTCTGTACCATGGTCACTTCTGATTTTAACCACTGTACTGTACAATTTATTCTGAATTTGTTTAGCAAAACTATATAAGATACTTGGGGTTTCAGATTTTTGTCTAAGGAAGAACACCCAGGAAAATCTTGAATAGTCATCTACAACCACAAATGTGTAGACCTTCCTACATAGGCTGTGAACTGGCATAGGACCAAAAAGATCCATATGCAAGAGGTATAGACATCTCACAGCATCTTTGTTCTCAAGGCTATGAAAGGTGGATTTGGTCTGCTTGCCTTTTTGACAAGCTGAGCATATCACATCTTTTATACACTTAACTTGAGGACCATTCCTCACTAACTCTTTGCTAAAGAGTTGGTCAATTGTCTTATAGTTAAGATGAGCCAGCCTCTTGTGTCATTTAACATAATGTGAGACTTTCTCATCAGCTACAAGACAAATAGGAGAAACATTGTTCTCACATGCAAAGTCAAGACAGTAGACATTCCTCTTCCTATATCCTGTCAGAATGATTTTTTGATCACTTGACCTTTTGATATGACAACCATCCTTGACAAATGAGATGTCATATCCTAAATCACTCAGCTGACTTATGCTAATGATGTTATGTTTCAAACCATTTACATAAGCCACTTGAGTAATTATAATTTGGTTACAAGAAATGTTACCAAAGCCTTTGATGATTCCTTTTTCTGAACCACCAAAGGTAACTTTAGGGCCATCCTTGATTGGTGTATAGTCCTTCAGCAATCCCCTAGTTCCAGTCATGTGCTTGGAACATCCACTGTCCAAGTACCATATAGGGGCATGGCCACTTGGACTCACCTACAAAACAGATTACTTAACCTTAGAACCCAAATAATTCTTGGGTCCTTGGTGCAGGTTAGTTTGACTTTTAACAAAACTACATGTAGCTCTTCTAGCAGGTAGTTTGCTACTCTCCTTGACACTAGAATTGTGCCAACAATCTATGGCAAAGTGGCCTATCTTGCCACAACACCAGCACTCAAATCTGTTGTACCTTTGTTTGGGTACAACCCTGGCTGGATTATCTACTGCAGCCTTCTTGTTTAGTGCTGGGGCTTTACCCTTATATTTGGACTTAACTGTCCAGGCAGGTTTTGTAAACCCCAATCCAGTTTTACCCTTATGAGGTACAAACTCATCTATCAAAGGTAAAACAGATTTTGGTTTAGAAAAACTTGCTACAATCTCTCTCTCCTTCTGAAGTCTAGCCTACAGATTTCTAATTTGATCATTCTTAAATGTAATAGTATCCATCTGAATAACAGTAATGTTCTTTAGCCTAGCTATTTCATTCAGTTTTTGATCAAATAACTTGTCTGAATCAGCAGCAGCCAATTTAAGACTAGCAATCTCCTTTGCCTGAGTTTTGGCTAAGGTTTTGCTTTTCTTCAAGGCCTGCAACAAGTCCCTATATTCATCAATTAATTGATGAATATCTCCTTCAGATTCAAACCCACCCACATCACTCGATGCAGATGTATCTTATTCTGACTCAGTACTAGAAATTGAACTGGAAGAACAACTTTGTACCTTACTTGGTCCAGGCTGATCCTGGATTTTGTCTCCTTCAGAAAAGGCCATCAGCCCTTTGCACTGATTGTCCTCATGCTTATAAATTTAATTTATTAACTGCATGAACTCATCTTCCTCCTCTTCAACAAACAATCCAATATAGGCTTCAGCTTCTGAGTCTGTTTCTGAAGATGACTGATCAGTCAAACTTTTGTCTTTCTTGGCAACAAAGGACTTTTCATTTTTGCCCTTAAACTGTGTCTTCTTTCTATTAGTTGACTCCTTCCTCTTTTCAGGACAGACATCCACTACATGTCCTTGTCTATTGCAACAATAACATACAATCTTTGAGGATGTAGTTTTACTTGGCTTGTATCTGCTTCTGTCATTCCTTGATGACTTTCTTTTCTGATAATAGTCATCTTTTGGCTGAGAAGTGGAAGGCTTAGACCTCCACTGCTTCTTCTTCAGAAACTTTTGAAAATGTCTTGTAAAAGCAGCAAAGTCTTCATCACTTTTACTGCTATCTGAATTCTTGCTTTCTGAATTATCTGTCTCATCCTCAGCAACTATTTGAGGTGGCGATGGAGACTTGCCTCTATATTTCCTAGTGGCTTCAGTCTTGAAGGCCACAGCTCTTTCCTTGTGCTCCACTCTAATAGCCTTCTCTTCCTCCTTTCTTGCCAATAACTGCATCTCATAAGATAACAGTTTTCCAAACAAAGTTGGAGGAGGTATGTTAGCTAGTTTGGCCACTTCCCTAATGGCACAAATCTTGGTGTCCCAGTCTTTAGTCAGGGATCTTAAGAACTTATCATTCAGCTCATAGTTGCTGAATTCTCTTTCATAGGACATCAATTCATTGACAATCCTATAGAACTTCTTATAACATTCAGTAATGCTATCAGACTTTCCTTGTCTGAAGCTTTTATATTTCTGATTTAACAAAGACTTCCTGTCTTGTCTTACTTCTTCTGATCCCTCCATGTAAACTATTAATGTGTGCCACATTTCTTTAGAGGTTTTACAATGTATTAAGTTCTGAAATGTTGCATCATCAATGACACTAACAATAATATTCTGGGCCCTCTTGTCCATAGTGGCCAGAATAATTTCATCTTTAGTCATTTCTGAATAGTCTTTGGGAGTTCTCTGATTTGCATCCAAAATATATACTTTTGTTGGCACATATGACCCTTCTTTGACTGTAATGTATATTCTTGGGTTAGAGGCTTCCATAAAAAGTCTAACCCTCTCTTTCCATATGCCAAAAATCTCTTTTCTACAGATTGGCAATTTCATGGACCCCAGCTCTTTGTGATTCTCACTAGAACCCATTTTCTTGATTCTTGTTTATTCTGATTCTGCCTACAGGATCTTACTCAGACTGTTATGTCCTTTTTGAGTAACCTCGCTTTGATACCACTTGAAAGAACTAGTGCCTAATCACCTAGAGGGGGGGTGAATAAGTGACATTTATCTTTTTAACTTTAAAGGCAGAAATACTGTACAGTAAATGCAATTCTACAATTATCACAACACAGCAACCATACAATCAAACATACACAGAGTGCACACAGGATTTATAGTGGTTCCCCAAGGTCTGGGTACATCCACTTTCCCCCTTCGCCTATCTAGTAGTGTACTAGATTCGGCCTAACTTCTCCACTTCTTCTCAGATCCTCAGATCTTACAACTCAGAACCCCAAACAGGTTCCTACAACTCAGAGTGTCCCACTCCTACAACTCAGGCACAAAGCCTTACCACTCAGTCTTCACCAAGACCTACACTCGGGCTAAACAGCCCTACCTCAGCCTTCAATCAAGGCCTACACTCAGAGAATAGAATCTCCTACACTCAGGCACAATAGCCCTACCTCAGCCTTTATAAAATAGGCTTACAGCTCAGATCCCTTAGGATCCTACAGAAAATAAAGTTTACAAAGTATTTAACCACAACTCTGAAAGAGAGAGATGAGTTGACTGGCTTCTTGATGAGTTCTTGGAAGAACTAGGCAGAGATCAACCACCCTTGGCTTTCTTCAAAGCTTCTTGAATTGGAACACAGTAGGGTTGAGTCTCCTCAGAAGATGATCTTCTATCAACTTCTGTCTTGAGAATCAGATCTCAATCTGAATCTTACTTTTCTGCCTGGTTCAACAGCTGTTCTTCTTAGAAGGAGCTCTCTCTCTCCAACTTCTTAGATCTTCTCTTGAAGGTCTTCTTCTTTGTTTGTGTTGTTTTTCAATTCATTGATCATCCCTTCTGTTGAAGCAGAAAGGTCTTTAAATAGTCTTCCTCTAAGCTAACCGGCTGATCCGGTTTCTAACAACCTTCTGACAACTCTGACAGTTGCAGTTGACCGGTTGAAATGGCAGTTGTCAAGTCATCCAGTCACTTCTTGAAATCTATGTCACTGTCTGAAAGTGTCGAGACAGATAGTCATTATGTGTCGACACAAATAGACTAAGTGTCGACACAAGTAGACTAAGGCTCCGTTTGGGGGGACTTATTTTCACCGGTCAAGCGGTCACGACCGCATGAATCGGGACTTAATTAAGGTCCGGTACATGCGGTCATGACCGCTTGACCGGTGAAAATAAGCCCCCCCAAACGAGCCTAAAGTGTCGACACTAGCCTTGATTGTGTCGACACAACTCCTTGTGTTGTTGTAACAGCTTCTCGACACTGCTTCTTCAGAATGTGTCGACACAAGCCTTCTGTAGAATGTGTCAACACTGATTGAGTGTGTCGACACAAGTACTTCTTCTTCAATACTTAGTTGATTTGTGATGTGTGTCAACACAACTCCTTTGTGTTGACACATCTTCTTGTGTGGAAACTTGCCAAGTGTCGACACATCTTCTTTATGTCGACACATGCCTTCATGTGTTGAAACTTTGCTGAGTGTCGACACATCTCCTTTGTGTCGACACATGCCTTCATGTGTTGAAACTTTGCTGAGTGTCGACACATCTCCTTTGTGTCGACACATACCTTCATGTGTTGAAACTTTGCTGAGTGTCGACACATCTCCTTTGTGTCGACACATGTACTTTAACTTTGTTGAAGTTTGCCGAGTGTCGACATAGCCTCCTGGTGTCGACACTTTTGTTGTCGACAAAGTTTCTTCGAGTGTCGACACTGCCTCTAAGTGTCGACATTGATTATGTAGACAATTCTTCACTGTGTGTCGACACTGCCTGTATATGTCGACACTTTTCTTCTGGTGTCGACTCTGCCTTCCTGGTGTCGACAAAATTACTCCAAGTGTCGACACTTTTCTTCTGGTGTCGACACAAGCCTTCTTAAGTGTCGACACGTTTCTTCTAGGTGTCGACACATGGACTTAGAAACTTTTCCTGCAATCCTGCAGTTACTTAACCTGCACAAATAAACTCAAAGCACATCAAATACACCTTGATGTATATCATTGAGTAAGGTGAGGCTTCTTCAAATCTGGTACATATATTCCAATGTACCCAACACTATCTTGGAGTGCGTCGGCTGCGGGAAGGTTGGTTGTGGAGGTCGTTGGCGGCAGGATCGCTCCAGCAGAGGATGACGACAACGGTTGCAGCACACTCACGGGGGTTCTGCGGGTTTAGGGTTACGGGAGAAGAAGGGCGTGAGTGGGAGAAAGGAAATTACTTTATAAGAAGGACATCGGCTGCGGGGAGGTTGGTTGTGGAGGTCGTTGGCGGCAGGATCGCTCCAGCAGAGGATGACGGCCAGTGGCGGAACTAGGATTTGAATGTCGCGCTGGCACAATAAATTTTAACATATATTTCATTGTTAAAATTTATCCTAGACAAGGTTCTCTCTATTTTGAAAATTGAAATTAAGTCTACTATAGAAGATGTATAATTTCTGAATTTTTGAACCATTAATAATGTTCCCAAAAGCATGGCCTAACAAAGATTACATATGTCGTGTGTCACTAAACAAGTGACTACGTCGAATTACTAAGACTTTACAAAATTTTCAGTGCAGATCAACAATCTGATTGCCCACAACTATACTTATCTCAAAACGATCCTAACACATTAATCCATCTATAATGGTAGCAAAACTTTTGGTCTAAACAATTGGGGGTTCTATATTCTAGTAAAGTATCAGACATACACTGCAAACCCAACAATTTTTTGAGTTTACTTAAAGGTGAAAGGCTTGATCTGCAACATTTTCAGACTAGTTATTCCTTCAATTAAAATTGCAACTCTATAAATTTCTTGAAAATTATAAAATGTGGATACTTTTTTCCGGCATGATCTAATCATCAAAAAACTTGAGTACTGAACATTCAAAAACTTATACAAAACAAACAGGACAGAGCAGAAGAAATATCCATGAAAAATATCCAAGAAAAACAATGAAAAAGTATCTACACCACTAGTGTTGCTCCTCTATTTCAGACTATTTTCCCTAGCAATTGTGTTTTTTACATGTGATGCTTCTTTCCCTTCACTGGTTGAAGTCTACAATCGACATTTTTGGTTGCAGTAGGCAGCTTTTCATATCTTGTCATATGAGAGCAAAGAGGATAGTATCTACATTTATGACAGCAAAAAAAGAACAAAAAAGAATCGGATTCTACATCTTTTTTCCTCCATTTAACTCAATCTCACGCTAGGTCTTGCCCGTGCTTGAAATTACAGATGTTTTGGCTCACAAATTCGTAGGCAATGGGCAGAAGAAATGCAGTGAAGCAGAGCATAGAATATATATGCAGAAAAAATCACATTCATACCTGAACAAAGACGAAGCAATAGAAGAAACGAGAAAGAACAGTGGGAGTCGCCCAGACACCGCCAGAAATCTGAAGGAGAAATGTACGAGAGCCTAACGCAGAGAAAATAATGAAAGCTAGAAGGGGAATCAGGAATGCCCTCTTTGGTGTCGTCTCCCTTCGCCACAGTCGTCGCCTCGCCGGTCTCGTCGTCGTCGACACCGTCAGGCGCCAGAAATCGGGAGGAGAACCCGTCGCGGCATCGCACGGAAAGAATGCCCCCCCCCCCCCCCCCACAAAAAAAAACCTAGGCGATAATACATGAAAACACGGTCAGTTGCAGCGCACTCACGGGGGTTCTGTGGGTTTAGGGTTAGGGAAGACAAAGCATGGGGGTTCTGCGGGTTTAGGGTTAGGGAAGACGAAGCGTGAGCGGGAGGTAGAAATCGATTTCGTCGCGGTTCTGCGGGTTTAGGTTAGGAGGAAATTTTTTATATGAATTTGCTATCAGATCTAACGTACAGTTTTTGATCTATCAAGAATCAGTGGCTGATATTTTGATGAAGTGCTTGTGTTGAAATTAGGAGGAATCTAGTAAGAATTATTACTGACATGCTAGTACCGGATTATGTCTTGGTAAATATATATTGTACCGTATAATATCATGACCCCGTATGGACAATAACTTGGAATACATGACAAATCTGTGGAATATACTAATGTTATTCGATCAAATAAGTAGTATTATGTCTCGTACTATTCGTTAAATATGCATCATGTATACAATCCACTTCGAGTACTAAACAGCATATAAAAGGGGTAAAACTCTATATAGGATGAATCAAGTCATTACAAGGTAAGGCCAAATGGCAAACCATGTTACTATAGTTTCATGAGACTATGACATATTGAGTTACATTAACGACTATGTGTTAGTACCTTCATGGCTTCATATGTTCCTAGTACATCAAGAATCAGTGGCTGATATTTTTTGATGTATTTTTAAACTCACGTTATTTGCAGACCTAACTATTTTTTTAATATAGCATGAATATATCATATGCATAATAAATACAATCATTATAATTATTTGTATCAAAGTCAAGATCGGGATCGATGCTATCATTAATATAAACTCAATACCATCAAAAATTTGATCACTATCATAAATTAATATAGATATTATCAACTCAATTAAAATTTGTAATTAATTATATCCCAAAACTTGTTTATAAAAATTGTAATGAGACCACATAGGAGAGAGATTATTTATCAAAATGTAAACATGATGTCATGCATGCATTTCATGCTCAGATATAAATGACATGATTGTAAGAAAAATATTTTGAATTTTTTGATAACAATTTTTTTACAAAAAACCTATGTTTTGGTGACGTTTTAAAAATAATCGTCACCAAAACTCAACATTTATATTGACGTTTTTTCATGAAAACGTAATTAATACTACAACCATTCGGCAACACGACTCTGACGCTATCTGTCTTTGCACGACTAGGTATCCCAAGCCACGCTATAAACTCGCTAGACAGAAAAGAATGCGATGCACCCATATCAAACAGTGCTCGCGCCAGCGTGTCCCGAATCATCACAAAGCCTGTGACAAACATGTCACACACAAACCGCAAACATAGATAGACTAAGCAAAGCATACAGTCAATAGTATATGCAAAACTACACTCATACCTGTGACAACGTCACTCTGCTTGATGGCCTCTTGCAGGCCAAGATTGTAGACTCGGGGTTGCGCCTGCGAGGCAGAGGAATCCACCACCGCCTTTCCTTTTTCCGCATAAGATGCTCCTGCCTTCTTTTCACTCTTTGGAGGCATCCGACAATCTCGCGCAATATGCCCCATCCGGCCACAATTGAAGCAGATACGAGTATCTGGCTTGGATGTAGCCCCCAATGTTGCTCCTGTTGCAACTGATGAAGGAGCATGTCCACTTGTCTTGGACTTCTTGCCACATCTCTTCTTATAAAATGGTTTCCCCGGTCGGGGCGCCTTCCACTCCGGTTGCGATACAGCCAAAGCTCTCTTCCCCTGCACCCTCTTCATATCCTTCTCCAATGCGCTCGCAGTGTCAACCAACGCCGGCAAGCTTTGGTTTACCGAACTTGACACAAGGAACCTCAGCTCGTCCCTCAGTCCTTCATAGAACCGATTGGTCTTCCTCTGCTCATCCGCAAATATAGAACTCGCATACCGCCCCAAGCGAGTAAATTCATGCAGGTATGCGTCAACACTGCCATGACCTTGTGTCAGCCTTTGGAATTCATTTTCCATGGCTATCCGTTGAGCAGCAGGAAGGTGCTTTGCTAGGAAGAGTCGGGAGAATTCTTCCATCGATACTTGGGTTAAAGGACAACCCGCCAAGTGATGCAACTCCATCTCATCCCACCACAATCGAGCTTCTCCTTCAAGCAAGAAGGTAACTAAGGTTACTTTCTGATGCTCCGTCGTTCCAATCGCCGTCATCACTCGCTTGACGCGCGAGAGCCAATCCTCAGCCTGTGTCGGAGTTCCCGCTCCCAAGAACATAGGCGGATGGAAACTCATAAACCGCGTTAGCTGCTTCTCAGCCGCTCGAGGAGCCACATCCACTACAGGTTCAGGCCTTGCCGCCACCTGTTCTGGCCTCACATCCGCTTGTTCCTGCCTAAGTGGATGGCCTTGGATCATGGTAAATAAAGCTTCCGCAACTAAATGCACATGTTCCGCAGACGGTGGAGGTGTAGGCACCTCGGCTGGTGCCGTACTTTCATCAGAACGCTGGGGCTCGGACGTCCCAGCTCCACTTCGTGTCACCTAAAGGTGGACAAGACACACACATTAGCGGTCGTACCCAAGCAAACAACACAAAATAAGAACACGCAGGTTCCTCAAACACACAAATTTGCATTCCTATCATGGACATTCAGGAGTTCATTCGTAGACTTTGGTTTGCACAAACACGTGCGCGCCACCCCACAAAAGAAGTCGACCACAACTTCGAGAGGGAAAGACCAAGACAACCGATACCAAAAATGTAACAACCCCATCCGTTCATATGGTATATTCTAGAAGGTCCGGCCGGGGCCCCACATTATATATCACAAAACAGACGGTGAAGGTACAGGATGATACCAGAGTAGCGCATCGCACCTATCACAAAGCATTCTAGTGGAAGCCTATCCTACAACTTGAACTCCTCGTGAATGTCCAAATATAAAACTCCACATTTTATACGGAATGTCTTACAACAAGTAAAAAAGAGTTGGCCTTATGGCCTTACATGGCTGTCACACAGTGGCTTCAACTATGGGCGCGCAGGCCGGCCACAATAAAAGACAACATAACAACATGCAACACCTATAGCCTTCGCGGGCTAGCAAGCAGCAGCAGGAACATCAACCTTTATGCGTCCCGCTCGGCTCTCCAGCACCTGTACAGGGACAATCCACCCAACGGTGGCAAACAAAAGCAACGGTCAGCGTTCAGCTGACCAAATTATAACGACCCTACACCTTTTCTCGGGGCAGCGGTATTCTTCCCTGTAGGCATATCAGATCACAAATATGGCAATATATATATCATATAATATGCTTTTATGCACACATGCCATCACAACCGTTCGCCACCTGGCCCAACGGTCCGTGCACTTAGGGCACATTCTTGGTGTTCTGGCAAAGCTCTTGCCCACCACCGTATCAGGGTTACAACCCAACGGTAAATCTCTTGAGCATTTACTCCATGGCGTGCAGCTAAAGTTTTATAGTCTTACTACTCTGGGATGGCTCGTAGCCCCTCATTGTGTCATGGCGTGCAGGCCTAAGACTCTTGTTTTGCGCTCCAACAGACCGCACCTTTTGGTCTCACATCGGACGGACATAGAGCAGGTCGGATCCTCCACCCCCCGTTGCTCAATTCGCCTTGCCTTCTCCGAGTACAGTGTACTCATGGCTATATCAAATGCGTGGGTCGGTCTCACCAATCCTGTTCTTGGCACACAGCCTGGGTATTTCTCTATACACATTTCCTTATCACAACAGCGGTTCTTTCCTGGGCCTCCCAGTACTTCCTGTGACTCTCTTCACAGGTGGACACCGCAAAATCACAAATGTCAGGGGTCTTTCCTGGCTACCATGCCAGTACTTCCTGTTACTCGCTTCACAGGTGGACACCCTACGACATCAAGCATCATAAAGGGCCTTTCCTGGTCACACCAGTACTTCCTGTCCCTCATTCTTAGGTTAGACCCAAAAACATAACATGGCTATTTTTCCTGGGCTACCACTCCAGTACTTCCTGCTACTCCTTTTCGCAGGCATAACCCGTTGACTCCTTAAACTACACGTTATCACGGAGTCTTCTCCGGTTCGTATGCAACATCACCAATCCAAACCAACCTGTCCAGATGGGCTTCACACAGCATGCCTATTCCGTACTCCATTTCCGGACCTATATGCCAACAAAGGGGATTTCATGAATCACCCAAAAGACTCCCAAAATCAGCCACCTATTGGTGGGGGAATCACAAAGATATTCCAAAAGGAAGCTTTCACATGGCTAGAAAGAAAAGTCGTTACCCTTGACGACCGCTTCGGTGCCATGACCTCAAAGCTAGCTTGAACGAATCACGCGAACTTTTCATCCGCAACAACGGCTTCGGATCTCTTGTCGGTTAACCACAGCACCACCAGCAATCAGCCCCCTTTCCTCCTCCTCCTTCTTCCTCTCCCTTTCTCTCTTTAACTTGTAAAAAGATAAGGCTTAAGCAAATGAGCATATGTTCTCAGTTTTCGGCCTTTAGGCAAAAGAGGAAAGAAGCTCAGTCCTTAGATCCAGGCTGAAGGAATGGACGGCCACAAAAATGCCAGAAAAGCTGAATTTGTCCTGACACGGCCTGTGACACGCCTGTGTCCAAGTCTGTGTGCCTCAAACGGTGGTCAATCGACTCATCCAAACCAGTGACACGCCCATGGGATATGCCTGTGTCATGGGCCGTGTCACCCAACACGCCTCCAGATACGCCCGTGTCTGTGGTCGTGCGCATCCACGAAAATAATCCCAAAACAACCCGAGACTTCACACGGCCTGTGACACGCCCGTGTCCCAGGCCGTGTGCCAACACACGGCACGAAGACACGGCCTGTCGAAACTTTT
Organism: Platanthera guangdongensis; assembly: GCA_039583875.1. NCBI lineage: Eukaryota > Viridiplantae > Streptophyta > Magnoliopsida > Asparagales > Orchidaceae > Platanthera > Platanthera guangdongensis. The sequence continues at coordinate 138,376,602 of CM077152.1, forward strand.
CGTCGGGCTGAGTTCGTCGATCTGAATTGACACACCCTGTGACACGCCCGTGTCACAGGCCGTGTTCAACTTCTCGACACTCGACACCCACATCTCGACACTCGACAATCGTCGAGCAAAAGTCGTCGAGCACACGACACGACCGGGAACACGCTCGTGTCCTTGGCCGTGTGCCTTCTCTCGACACACCGTCGCGCGAAAAACGTCGACACCCAGGCCGATTGTTGACACGGCCTCGACACGCCCTGAGACACGCCCGTATCTCAGGCCGTGTCTGCTGTTCAACGACCGTCGACCCCAAATTTTGTCGACCTCGCGGCCAAATTGTCGACCCCAGCTTGACACGCCCTAGGACACGGCCGTGTCCCAGGCCGTGTCACCAAAAAAATGCCTGCTGAGAAAATTTGGGTTGTTACACCTGGTACCCGTCTTTCTAAAAGGGGCAAATCTACTAAATCACAGCTTAGTTTCTAATGAGCGGCGACTGACAGAAAGAGAAGTTCCTATCTGAAAGAACTAGTGCCTAATCACCTAGAGGGGGGTGAATAGGTGACCTTTATCTTTTTAACTTTAAAGGCAGAAATATTGTATAGTAAATGCAATTCTACAATTATCACAACACAGCAACCATACAATCAAACATACACAGAGTGCATACAGGATTTATAGTGGTTCCCCAAGGTCTGGGTACATCCACTTTCCCTCTTCGCCTATCTAGTAGTGTACTAGATTCGGCCTAACTTCTCCACTTCTTCTCAGATCCTCAGATCTTACAACTCAGAACCCCAAACAGGTTTCTACAACTCAGAGTGTCCCCACTCCTACAACTCAGGCACAAATCCTTACCACTCAGTCTTCACCAAGACTTACACTCAGGCTAAACAGCCCTACCTCAGCCTTCAATCAAGGCCTACACTCAGAGAATAGAATCTCCTACACTCAGGCACAATAGCCCTACCTCAGCCTTTATAAAATAGGCTTACAGCTCAGATCCCTTAGGATCCTACAGAAAATAAAGTTGACAAAGTGTTTAACCACAACTCTGAAAGAGAGAGATGAGTTGACTGGCTTCTTGATGAGTTCTTGGAAGAACTAGGCAGAGATCAACCACCCTTGACTTTCTTCAAAGCTTCTTGAATTAGAACACAGTAGGGTTGAGTCTCCTCAAAAGATGATCTTCTATCAACTTCTGTCTTGAGAATCAGATCTCAATCTGAATCTTACTTTTCAGCCTGGTTCAACAGCTGTTCTTCTTAGAAGGAGCTCTCTCTCTCCAACTTCTTAGATCTTCTCTTGAAGGTCTTCTTCTTTGTTTGTGTTGTTTTTCAATTCATTGATCATCCCTTCTGTTGAAGGAGAAAGGTCTTTAAATAAGTCTTCCTCCAAGGTAACCGGCTGATCCGGTTTCTAATACAACCTTCTGACAGCTCTGACAGTTGCAGTTGACCGGTTGAAATGGCAGCTGTCAAGTCATCCAGTTACTTCTTGAAATCTCTGTCACTGTCTGAAAGTGTCGAGACAGATAGTCATTATGTGTCGACACAAATAGACTAAGTGTCGACACAAGTAGACTAAGTGTCGACACTAGCCTTGATGGTGTTGACACAACTCCTTGTGTTGTTGTAACAGCTTCTCGACACTGCTTCTTCAGAATGTGTCGACACTAATTCTGTGTGTCGACACAAGCCTTCTGTAGAATGTGTCGACACTGATTGAGTGTGTCGACACAAGTACTTCTTCTTCAATACTTAGTTGATTTGTGCTGTGTGTCAACACAACTCCTTTGTGTTGACACATCTTCTTGTGTTGAAACTTGCCAAGTGTCGACACATCTTCTTTGTGTCGACACATGCCTTCATGTGTTGAAACTTTGCAGAGTGTCGACATACCTCCTTTGTGTCGACACATTCCTTCATGTGTTGAAACTTTGCTGAGTGTCGACACATCTCCTTTGTGTCGACACATGCCTTCATGTGTTGAAACTTTGCTGAGTGTCGACACATCTCCTTTGTGTCGATACATGTACTTTAACTTTGTTGAAGTTTGCTGAGTGTCGGCATAGCCTCCTGGTGTCGACAATTTTGTTGTCGACAAAGTTTTCTTTGGGTGTCGACACTGCCTGTAAGTGTCGACACTGATTATGTAGGCAATTCTTCTTCACTGTTTGTCGACACTTGCCTGTATGTGTCGACACTTTTCTTCTTGGTGTCGACTCTGCCTTCCTGTTGTCGACACAATTACTCCAAGGTGTCGACACTTTTTCTTCTGGTGTCGACACAAGCCTTCTTAAGTGTCGACACTATTTTTCTTCTATGTGTCGACACATGGACTTAGAAACTTTTCCTCAATCCTGCAGTTACTAACCTGCACAAATAAACTCAAAGCACATCAAATACACCTTGATGTATATCATTGAGTAGGGTGAGGCTTCTTCAAATCTGGTACATATATTCCAATGTACCCAACAATCTCCCCCTATTTGGAAAAGTCATAACCCTTAGTCAATGATATACACAATACATAACAAATACTCAATATGATGTATAACAATATTAAATGACAGGATAAATACTAAACATGTATAATCAATCATTACAGAATACAAATGTAACAGATTAAACATTATTTTGTTATAACTTTCAATAGTTTCATTAACCAAAAGTTTACATTGATTTTAATGTAAAAGATTACAGAGTTGTAAACTTAAGAAAATCCTAATCTATGGCTGCTCTGGTTCCTTGATAACAATGCCCTTTCTAGATTGAATCTTTGCTTGAACAGGAGCTTCATTGTCATCAACAGGCTTCTTTCACTTAAGATCTTTCTTTTTCTGTTCTTCAGCTCTAATCTTCTGTCTCTCAAAATAATGATAAGGCTTAGGGAAATACTTTCTAGGCTCCTGTGCATTAGGAGGTAGCTTCCCTAATTTTGCCTTCCTTCTGTATTGTACTATGGCCTCTTATCTAGCTTCATGCTTTTTCCATTCCTGGTCAAAATACCATTTGCCCCTCTCTAGGAAATTATCCTTAGCAGCCTTCCAAGCAGTTAATATGATATTCCTAGAGGTTGGGCTCCATTGCGCAAAGTCTGGCCTTAATTCAGCCTGCTCCCTGAACCTTTTCTTAGATAATTGGGCCTCTTGTTCTTTTAGGACTGCCTCTGGCACAGGCTGTACAATTTTCTCAAGAATAACATTCTGATTACCCTCAGGGGGACTATACATATATTGTACCTCCTGATGTATCATGTCAAAATCTGCAGGAGGATATATCATTTGAACCACTTCAGCTTGCTCTCCTCCAAAATATGCAGCATTTATGCCAGACTCTGCAACATTATCATCATCACATAAAGGTGGATATCCAAGGGTGGCTCTCATGGAGTTTGAAATCCACTTTGCATGATCAGAGCCGACTTTGACTAACACCCTCTTCCCCTTTATGACTTCTCTTTCTATATGATCCCTAAGATCATCTTTCTGGAATATGATTTGAGCATTCAAATAGTTAACTCCATATTTATAAAAAGGTTTAACCTTTGTAGCTTGTTAGTAATTATCTTTTGAGAATCTGCAATGGCAGTGTGAACTGCATGTAGGCTTTCTTGTAGTTGCTTATCAAACTCTTCCTTGGTAGTAGCACTTGCTGCAGTCTGAGCAGCTGCAAGATTCTTCATTTCAGTGACTATCATATTATGTGATTCAGTTAAATTTTCATTCATTCTAATCTGATTTTTAAGAATATATTCTTGTTTGACAGCCATGTCATCAACTTGTGTTTTTATCTGCTCTTGATGTGTAGCCAGATATACCACTGCATTGCCTCCTTTATGGAAATAATCAGTCATTTCCTTTTTATGTTGATTAACTTCAAATCTAATAGATTTGATGTCTTGAGCTAAGGACAATTGTAGCTCCTTACGGTGCTCATCCATATACATTTCCATAGCCTTCCTTTACTCATCTAGCTTTATTTACAATGCCACCAACAGAGAACTATAATCAGTAGTTGGGGCATGATGGCGACGTTGTTCCACCATTTGCTCGTGATGATCGTGACCGTTTGATTTGTGGCGATGATATCCCGTCATTTGTTCATGATGTCGTTGCAGATGGTGCTGACGAGTTCTTTGGCGAGCTCCATGGTGACGTCGTGTACATGCATTGTGTTGATCGTCGCCGCAACCGTACGTTTGAAGACTCGGATGGACGATGCCGCAATAATAATTTCGATGCACGCCATCGCCGCTACAATGCCATCATCGTGACAATTATTTTGTTACAACACCATCGCCGCTACAACGCCATCGTCGCGACAATAATTTCGCTACAACGTCCTCGCCGCTACAACGCCATCGCCGCGACAATAATCTAATAATTATATTATTATATTATATTTATTAATTTTCTTGTTGCATTGTTTTAATTTGAGAGATTTTATTTCATGCATTTAGTTATTGTATTTGTTAAATCATGTTTATGATGGGTGCATAACCATCATGTGTTTATTTTATTTGAATGGAGGAGATTGAGTGGTTGTAGGCTATAAAGGGCCATGTTTAGAAAGATTTAAGAGAAGAATGAAAAGAAAAATCTAGAATTAAGTTTGAATGACCAATGGAACAAGATTTGGCCCCTCTCTCCTCTAGGCCGGCATCTTCCCACTTCTCCCTCTCTCTCGACCTCATCCTCTCCACAAAAATCCTTTGTTTCTCCTCTCTCACTACGAGACAAAATCAAAGTACAAATCAAAGACCCCTCCCCTTGAAGAATTTGGCCAACATCTTTTCTCCCTCCTTGGGTGATTTCGGTCAAAGACAACAACTTCGGCGACGATGAACCTTCTCCGACGTGAAGCAAGGAAGGTGGACGAGTTTCTCTCCGTTCGGCGTGACTCCGGTGGAGCCGTGGAAGAGCGAACCATTTTTCATCGGAATCATCTATTCCGATTGGGGTAACGAAAATTACTACTCTTGTGTGATTCCCTCTTAGATAGATCTTGTGGTGGTTTTCTTTGGCGTTGCTTCCGAACTTTTGAATTCATCGTGGTTTTGATCCGAACGATATTGTTATCTTCTTTTGATCTATTTTAAGTTCGTGAGGATTGGCGGACCTCGTTTTCTTTTTGTTGTGAGAGATCTACCATTTCTGAATCGTTTACTTTTGGTGGATCTCTTTTGGTACAACACACGCTCGAACGGATCGGGTCGATCCATTTCGCTTGAGAGAATATTGGTTCATCGCCTCTATTTGATCTATAAGGGTGTAGTGAACCCGTGTGTTAGCATTAGATTGATATTATTGTGAATCGGGTGCGCTGCGTTTAAATTGTGCGAGCGTAGAATTGAAACGAGTGAAAACAATTCGGTGTCTTTGTCCGTTGCGGCTCGTCAGGAGACGTAGCCTGCATCAATTTGGTATCAGAGCGAGGTTCTCGTCAATTTCCTAATTGGCACTCCTCCCCCTCTTCAAACTAAAAACAAATAAATTTCAAATTTCAAATTTCAAATTTCAAATTTCAAAATTTAAATTTCACATTTCAAATTTCAAAATTTCGAATTTCAAATTTCAAATTTCAAATTTCAAAATTTAAATTTTAAATTTCAAATTTCAAATTTCAAAATTTAAAAATTTCAAATTTCAAATTTCAAAATTTCAAATTTCAAATTTCAAATTTCAAATTTCAAATTTCAAATTTCAAATTTCAAATTTCAAATTTCAAAATTTAAATTTCAAATTTCAAATTTCAAAATTTCAAATTTCAAATTTCAAAATTTCAAATTTCAAATTTCAAATTTCAAATTTCAAAATTTAAATTTCAAATTTCAAAATTCAAAATTTAAATTTCAAATTTCAAATTTCAAATTTTCAAATTTCAAATTTCAAATATCAAAATTTAAATTTCAAATTTCAAATTTCAAATTTCAAAATTTCAAAATTCCAATTTCAAATTTCAAAGTTTAAAATTCAAATTTCAAATTTTCAATTTCAAAAAAATCCAAAATTATGGCCTATGACGTTCACGTTTCCCGGTTGGACTTTTGGTATGATAAAGCCATGACTAAGTTTCCCCCTAGGCAATGTCACACTTGTCCTACTTATGACGTTTAGGGTGTCCTAAAATTTTTAGGGATTGGCTTAAGGGTATAGAACTTCATTTTAAGTGTTACGGATAGGATGACCCCCAAAAGATTCACTTTGCCCGAGAACGGTTAATAGGTCAGGCCCGGTTATTTTGGCTGAACGAAGAGCGGTGTGTTGGTGGTTATCAACATAATTGGCAGGCGATGCGTAGCCTCCTTTCAGATCAATTTGATCCCGCCTATCTCCGTACTACCAACACCGAGCCTGTGAGTGAGTACATCTTACTACATTATTGTCACACCGACCTAGACCTCACCTTTAGTACGGCTTTGGAGATTGAGAAGCGCCGATCTCCTAGGAGAAAGGTTCACTCACGTCAAAAGATTATTACCTTTGAGTCTAGTGGCGTATCTAATCTTGGTTCTATTGCGTGTCCTCCCATGATTATACCCATAAAACCTTTTGAGTCATCCCGTGAGTTGCCTGCTCTAGTTATTGACTCCTCTGATGAGTCAAAGGAAAGGCTTAGGATGGTGCCCGCCACTGAGGACGAGGCTCGTGTCCTTGACGCTTATAGCGACGATGAGGATATTGGTTACCCTAGTGACCTAGATGAGGATTCCACCATTGAGGAATCATCCCCACTCCCCGTCGATGACATTTTGAAGCCTGAGGTTACTCCAGCTGAGATTACACCTGAGTCGGTAGGCATTTTACCTGATGATGAGAGTTTACTTAGTTGTGACTTAGGAGATGATCTGTTCGGACTCGAGCTGGATCCTCTTACACCGAGATATATTGAGCACTGTTCTGATGATCCTGATATATTGGACGTTCCGACTGATTGGGAAGACTTACCGTTGGTGAACGAGTTATGCTTGAATGATTTTAGTACTATGAGCCCGAACGATATTTCTTTAATGCAAACACCTTTATCTGACGTTCCTGATTTAAAGCTTCCGTCGGGCTCAATTCTACCCTTATCCGAGACCATAATTGATTCTAAATTAAATAACTTGGATAGTGTGTCAGAAGAAATTGTAAGCAAAGAAGTTGCATTATTGGACGACTTTTTGGATTGTACCCCGAGTTTGATTTTACCGACTCGTCCCCCTGACCCGTTGACTCGGCGTACTGATCATTTGGGACATGAGTGTGGTACGATTGATTTCAGGAGTTCTACAGTGCCCCCTGGGTTCATTCTGCCAGTTCCCCCAGATGAGGTCTCGCTAGTGCCCCCAGATCTCGTATCATTATTGCCGACCTATGACCCGACCACTGATTCTGAATTACATGATATATCTAATGAATTGGTAGACATGTCAGACGAATTTTCTATAAGGGCGAATCCATTGTTTGAATTTTCATATGACTTTAATGGTTTGCACCCGGAGGATTTTACTTGGACGATAAATCCATATTTTGACATTGGGCATGACTTAGCCCCTCCTCCAGAATCTATCGATGCTCCCATTTCTGAGACCTTTACTGATTCTGATTTGGATGACGTATCTAGTGTGTTGGAAGAATTTCCTAGCGAGGGAGTTGTCCTTTTGGATGACGTTATTGATGTAGACCCGGATGAGCATCCTTTGATGTTGTCTCCATTGCATGAAGTTCATGATGATTTTGATTCTCTCCCGGGTGTGATTTTACCAACCCGCCCTCCCGCTCCATTGACCCAACTAGAACATATTTTAGGACACGAATTTATTATATCTAGTCCAAGACATTTGGTATTGTCTACGTTAGTAACCCCTCCGTTGGGCAGGTCTCGTAAGATAGGTATTAGTGAGTTGATAGAATTCATGTTCAGTCTTGTCACAAATTTTTGTAGTATTGTATCCTTCAGACTTCCTATGAATAATCAATTCTCTGATTTTATGCTTACGATGAGGTCGTCTATTGTGCCCATTTCAGATTTCGTGATGGGTGTGCCCATTGGTTTGTGTCCGCTAAACTTTCAATATAAATTAAATCAATTATACTATTTAGCACCGATGCCACATGATTTAGTTTCGTTACGTCCAACGTATAACTCAAGTGATTTTGCACAAGAATTCGGTCTCCAAATTCACAATTTACATAAGCACATTCATGAAACGTTAGTCGCCCAACATGCATTTTATAAATCTAATGTTAACGTACATAGAAGAGTATCTCACTTTAATGTTGATGATTTGGTCTTGCCGCATCTCATCCCTAAACGGTTGCCTTCGGGCTCCCTAAAAAAGTTAGCGAATCGGCGAGCTAGTCCTCTCTGAATTTTAAAGAGGTTAGGAGAAAATGCATATCTTTTGGAGATACCCACCGATTGGGGTATATACCCCATTTTCAATATTTTGGATTTAACGCCTTATGTTTCTCCACCACTTGAATTATCTGCCTCTCTGTTTATTTCGTCCACTATGTTTTTTAATGGGTTGAGGGGTGAGCTGGGTCCTGGATCGCGCTCTCTTACGATTTCCACTGGAGGTATGTTGAATGTTGATGTCGAAACTTTTCCACCTTCTTTGACTAATGCTTTTCCAAGGTTCCCGAAGTCCTTCTTTTTGCCTGACAGGAGTTATTTGATGTGGCATGATCACGCTATTACAACTTGGATTATGTGGCCAGATTTGCCCCATGTTGCTGCTGTTTTCGACTGTTCTCCCCTCACGGGCCACTCATCGGTGATGAGTAATTTTGAGTGGGGGAGGATTGATGGCGACGTTGTTCCACCATTTGCTCGTGATGATCGTGACCGTTTGATTTGTGGCGATTATGTCCCGTCATTTGTTCATGATGTCGTTGCAGATGGTGCTGACGAGTTCTTTGGCGAGCTCCATGGTGATGTCGTGTACATGCATTATGTTGATCGTCGCCGCAACCGTACGTTTGAAGGCTCGGATGGACGATGCCGTAACAATAATTTTGATGCACGCCATCGCTGCTACAATGCTATCACCGTGACAATTATTTTGCTACAACACCATCGCCGCTACAATGCCATCGTCGCGACAATAATTTCGCTACAACGTCATCGCCGCTACAACACCATCGCTGCGACAATAATCTAATAATTATATTATTATATTATATTTATTAATTTTCTTGTTGCATTGTTTTAATTTGAGAGGTTTTATTTCATGCATTTAGTTATTGTATTTGTTATATCATGTTTATGATGGGTGCATATAACCATCATGTGTTTATTTTATTTGAATGGAGGAGATTGAGTGGTGTAGGCTATAAAAGGCCATGTTTATGAAGGATTTAAGAGAAGAATGAAAAGAAAAAATCTAGAATTCAAGTTTTGAATTTTCCCCCCTTTTCCTCTTTCCCTCTAAGGCAAATTTTGGCCCCTCCTTGTTTCTCCTCCTCTCTTGGCCGCCGGCCTCATCTTCTTCCCCTCTCCTCCCTCCTCTCGTCTTCTCCACAAATCATTTCTCCTCTCCACTACGAGTAACAAATCAAAGAACCCCTCCCCTTGAAGAATTTGGCCAACATCCTTTCCCCCTCCTTGGGTGATTTCGGTCAAGGACAACAACTTTGGCGACGACGAACCTTCTCCGACGTGAAGCAAGGAAGGTGGACGAGTTTCTCTCCGTTCGGCGTGACTCCGGTGGAGCCGTGGAAGAGCGAACCATTTTTCATCGGAATCATCTATTCCGATTGGGGTAACGAAAATTACTACTCTTGTGTGATTCCCTCTTAGATAGATCTTGTGGTGGTTTTCTTTGGCGTTGCTTCCGAACTTTTGAATTCATCGTGGTTTTGATCCGAACGATATTGTTATCTTCTTTTGATCTATTTTAAGTTCGTGAGGATTGGCGGACCTCGTTTTTTTTTGGGAGAGATCTACCATTTCCGAATCGTTTACTTTTGGTGGATCTCTTTTGGTACAACACACGCTCGAATGGATCGGGTCGATCCATTTCGCTTGAGAGAATATTGGTTCATCGCCTCTATTTGATCTATAAGGGTGTAGTGAACCCGTGTGTTAGCATTAGATTGATATTATTGTGAATCGGGTGCGCTGCGTTTAAATTGTGCGAGCGTAGAATTGAAACGAGTGAGAACAATTCGGTGTCTTTGTCCGTTGCGGCTCGTCAGGAGACGTAACCTGCATCAATTTGGTATCAGATCGAGGATCTCGTCAATTTCCTAATTGGCACTCCTCCCCCTCTTCAAACTAAAAACAAATAAATTTAAAATTTCAAAATTCAAAATTCAAAATTGAAATTTCACATTTCAAATTTCAAAATTTCGAATTTCAAATTTCAAATTTCAAAATTTAAATTTTAAATTTCAAATTTCAAATTTCAAAATTTCAAAATTTCAAATTTCAAATTTCAAATTTTCAAATTTCAAATTACAAATTTCAAATTTCAAATTTTCAAATTTCAAATTACAAATTTCAAATTTCAAATTTCAAATTTCAAAATTTTAATTTCAAATTTCAAATTTCAAAATTTCAAATTTCAAATTTCAAAATTTCAAATTTCAAATTTCAAAATTCAAAATTTAAATTTCAAATTTCAAATTTCAAAATTCAAAATTTCAATTTCAAATTTCAAATTTCAAAATTTCAAATTTCAAATTTCAAATTTCAAATTTCAAATTTCAAATATCAAAATTTAAATTTCAAATTTCAAATTTCAAATTTCAAAATTTCAAATTTCCAATTTCAAATTTCAAAGTTTAAAATTCAAATTCAAATTTTCAATTTCAAAAAAATCCAAAATTATGGCCTATGACGTTCACGTTTCCCGGTTGGACTTTTGGTATGATAAAGTCATGACTATGTTTCCCCCTAGGCAATGTCACACTTGTCCTACTTATGACGGTTTAGGGTGTCCTAAATTTTTTAGGAATTGACTTAAGGTTATAGAACTTCATTTTAAGTGTTACGGATGGGATGACCCCCAAAAGATTCACTTTGCCCGAGAACGGTTAATAGGTCAGGCCCGGTTATTTTGGCTGAACGAAGAGCGGTGTGTTGGTGGTTATCAACATAATTGGCAGGCGATGCGTAGCCTCCTTTCAGATCAATTTGATCCCGCCTATCTCCGTACTACCAACACCGAGCATGTGAGTGAGTACAGCTTACTACATTATTGTCACACCGACCTAGACCTCACCTTTAGTACGGCTTTGGAGATTGAGAAGCGCCGATCTCCTAGGAGAAAGGTTCACTCACGTCAGAAGATTATTACCTTTGAGTCTAGTGGCGTATCTAATCTTGGTTCTATTGCGTGTCCTCCCATGATTACGCCCATAAAACCTTTTGAGTCATCCCGTGAGTTGCCTGCTCTAGTTATTGACTCCTCTGATGAGTCAAAGGAAAGGCTTAGGATGGTGCCCGCCACTGAGGACGAGGCTCATGTCCTTGACGCTTATAGCGACGATGAGGATATTAGTTACCCTAGTGACCTAGATGAGGATTCCACCATTGAGGAATCATCCTCACTCCCCGTCGATGACATTTTGAAGCCTGAGGTTACTCCAACTGAGATTATACCTGAGTCGGTAGGCATTTTACCTGATGATGAGAGTTTACTTAGTTGTGACTTAGGAGATGATCTGTTCGGACTCGAGCTGGATCCTCTTAGACCGAGATATATTGAGGACTATTCTGATGATCCTGATATATTGGACGTTCTGACTGATTGGGAAGACTTACCGTTGGTGAACGAGTTATGCTTGATTGATTTTAGTACTATGAGCCCGAACGATATTTCTTTAATGCAAACACCTTTATCTAACGTTCCCGATTTAAAGCTTCCGTCGGGCTCAATTCTACCCTTGTCCGAGACCATAATTGATTCTAAATTAAATAACTTGGATAGTGTATCAGAAGAAATTGTAAGCAAAGAAGTTGCATTATTGGACGACTTTTTGGATTGTACCCCAAGTTTGATTTTACCGACTCGTCCCCCTGACCCGTTGACTCGGCGTACTGATCATTTGGGACATGAGTGTGGTACGATTGATTTCAGGAGTTCTACAGTGCCCCCTGGGTTCATTCTGCCAGTTCCCCCAGATGAGGTCTCGCTAGTGCCCCCAGATCTCGTATCATTATTGCCGACCTATGACCCGACCACTGATTCTGAATTACATGATATATCTAATGAATTGGTAGACATGTCAGACGAATTTTCTGTAAGGGCGAATCCATTGTTTGAATTTTCATATGACTTTAATGGTTTGCACCCGGAGGATTTTACTTGGACGATAAATCCGTATTTCGACATTGGGCATGACTTAGCCCCTCCTCCAGATTCTATCGATGCTCCCATTTCTGAGACCTTTACTGATTCTGATTTGGATGACGTATCTAGTGTGTTAGAAGAATTTCCTAGCGAGGGAGTTGTCCTTTTGGATGACGTTATTGATGTAGACCCGGATGAGCATCCTTTGATGTTGTCTCCATTGCATGAAGTTCATGATGATTTTGATTCTCTCTCGGGTGTGATTTTACCAACCCGCCCTCCCGCTCCATTGACCCAACTAGCACATATTTTAGGACACGAATTTATTATATCTAGTCCAAGACATTTGGTATTGTCTACGTTAGTAACCCCTCTGTTGGGCAGGTCTCGTAAGATAGGTATTAGTGAGTTGATAGAATTCGTGTTCAGTCTTGTCACAAATTTTTGCAGTTTTGTATCCTTCAGACTTCCTATGAATAATCAATTCTCTGATTTTATGCTTACGATGAGGTCGTCTATTGTGCCCATTTCAGATTTCGTGATGGGTGTGCCCATTGGTTTGTGTTCGCTAAACTTTCAATATAAATTAAATCAATTAAACTATTTAGCACTGATGCCACCTGATTTAGTTTCGTTACGTCCAACGTATAACTCAAGTGATTTTGCACAAGAATTCGGTCTCCAAATTCACAATTTACATAAGCACATTCATGAAACGTTAGTCGCCCAACATGCATTTTATAAATCTAATGCTAACGTACATAGAAGAGTATCTCACTTTAATGTTGATGATTTGGTCTTGGCGCATCTCATCCCTAAACGGTTGCCTTCGGGCTCCCTAAAAAAGTTAGCGAATCGGCGAGCTAGTCCTTTCCGAATTTTAAAGAGGTTAGGAGAAAATGCATATCTTTTGGAGATACCCACCGATTGGGGTATATACCCCATTTTCAATGTTTTGGATTTAACTCCTTATGTTTCTCCACCACTTGAATTATCTGCCTCTCTGTTTATTTCGTCCACTATGTTTTCTAATGGGTTGAGGGGTGAGCTGGGTCCTGGATCGCGCTCTCTTACGATTTCCACTGGAGGTATGTTGAATGTTGATGTCGAAACTTTTCCACCTTCTTTGACTAATGCTTTTCCAAGGTTCCCGAAGACCTTCTTTTTGCCTGACAGGTGTTATTTGATGTGGCATGATCATGCTATTACAACTTGGATTATGGGGCCAGATTTGCCTCATGTTGCTGTTGTTTTCGACTGTTCTCCCCTCACGGGCCACTCATCGGTGATGTGTAATTTTGAGTGGGGGAGAATTGATGGCGACGTTGTTCCACCATTTGCTCGTGATGATCGTGACCGTTTGATTTGTGGCGATTATGTCCCGCCATTTGTTCATGATGTCGTTGCAGATGGTGCTGACGACTTCTTTGGCGAGCTCCATGGTGACGTCGTGTACATGCATTTTGTTGATCGTCGCCGCAACCGTACGTTTGAAGACTCGGATGGACGATGCTGCAACAATAATTTCGATGCACGTCATCGCCGCTACAATGTCATCATCGTGACAATTATTTTGCTACAACACCATCGCCGCTACAACGCCATCGTCGCGACAATAATTTCACTACAACGTCATCGCCGCTACAACGTCATCGCCGCGACAATAATCTAATAATTATATTATTATATTATATTTATTAATTTTCTTGTTGCATTGTTTTAATTTGAGAGATTTTATTTCATGCATTTAGTTATTGTATTTGTTATATCATGTTTATGATGGGTGCATATAACCATCATGTGTTTATTTTATTTGAATGGAGGAGATTGAGTGGTGTAGGCTATAAAAGGCCATGTTTATGAAGGATTTAAGAAAAGAATGAAAAGAAAAAATCGAGAATTCAAGTTTTGAATTTTCCCCCTCTTTCCTCTTTCCCTCTAAGGCAAATTTTGGCCCCTCCTTGTTTCTCCTCCTCTCTTGGCCGCCGGCCTCATCTTCTTCCCCTCTCCTCCCTTCTCTCGTCTTCTCCACAAAATCCTTTCTCCTCTCCACTACGAGTAACAAATCAAAGAACCCCTCCCCTTGAAGAATTTGGCCAACATCCTTTCCCCCTCCTTGGGTGATTTCGGTCAAGGACAACAACTTCTGCGACGACGAACCTTCTCTAACGTGAAGCAAGGAAGGTGGACGAGTTTCTCTCCGTTCAGCGTTACTCCGGTTGAGCCGTGGAAGAGCGAACCATTTTTCATCGGAATCATCTATTCCGATTGGGGTAACGAAAATTACTACTCTTGTGTGATTCCCTCTTAGATAGATCTTGTGGTGGTTTTCTTTGGCGTTGCTTCCGAACTTTTGAATTCATCGTGAAGAGATAGTCGTGCGCGTCCATAATTATAATTCGGCTCTAATGCGTACGTCTACAATAATTTGGTATCAGATTTCCACTGGAGGTATGTTGAATGTTGATGTCGAAACTTTTTCACCTTCTTTGACTAATGCTTTTCCAAGGTTCCCGAAGACCTTCTTTTTGCCTGACAGGTGTTATTTGATGTGGCATGATCACGCTATTACAACTTGGATTATGGGGCCAGATTTGCCCCATGTTACTGCTGTTTTCGACTGTTCTCCCCTCACGGGCCACTCATCGGTGATGAGTAATTTTGAGTGGGGGAGGATTGATGGCGACGTTGTTCCACCATTTGCTCGTGATGATCGTGACCGTTTGATTTGTGGCGATGATGTCCCGTCATTTGTTCATGATGTCGTTGCAGATGGTGCTGACGAGTTCTTTGACGAGCTCCATGGTGACGCTGTGTACATGCATTATGTTGATCGTCACCGCAACCGTACGTTTGAAGACTCGGATGGACAATGCCGCAACAATAATTTCGATGCACGCCATCGCCGCTACAATGCCATCACCGTGACAATTATTTTGCTACAACACCATCGCCGCTACAATGCCATCGTCGCGACAATAATTTCGCTACAACGTCATCGCCGCTACAACGCCATCGCCGCGACAATAATCTAATAATTATATTATTATATTATATTTATTAATTTTCTTGTTGCATTATTTTAATTTGAGAGATTTTATTTCATGCATTTAGTTATTGTATTTGTTATATCATGTTTATGATGGGTGCATATAACCATCATGTGTTTATTTTATTTGAATGGAGGAGATTGAGTGGTGTAGGCTATAAAAGGTCATGTTTATGAAGGATTTAAGAGAAGAATGAAAAGAAAAAATCTAAAATTCAAGTTTTGAATTTTCCCCCTCTTTCCTCTTTCCCTCTAAGGCAAATTTTGGCCCCTCCTTGTTTCTCCTCCTCTCTTGGCCGCCGGCCTCATCTTCTTCCCCTCTCCTCCCTCCTCTCGTCTTCTCCACAAAATCCTTTCTCCTCTCCACTACGAGTAACAAATCAAAGAACCCCTCCCCTTGAAGAATTTGGTCAACATCCTTTCCCCCTCCTTGGGTGATTTCGGTCAAGGACAACAACTTCGGCGACGACGAACCTTCTCCGACGTGAAGCAAGGAAGGTGGACGAGTTTCTCTCCGTTCGGCGTGACTCCGGTGGAGCCGTGGAAGAGCGAACCATTTTTCATCGGAATCATCTATTCCGATTGGGGTAACGAAAATTACTACTCTTGTGTGATTCCCTCTTAGATAGATCTTGTGGTGGTTTTCTTTGGCGTTGCTTCCAAACTTTTGAATTCATCGTGGTTTTGATCCGAACGATATTGTTATCTTCTTTTGATCTATTTTAAGTTCGTGAGGATTGGCGGACCTCATTTTCTTTTTGTTGGGAGAGATCTACCATTTCCGAATCATTTACTTTTGGTAGATCTCTTTTGGTACAACACACGCTCGAACGGATCGGGTCGATCCATTTCGCTTGAGAGAATATTGGTTCATCGCCTCTATTTGATCTATAAGGGTGTAGTGAACATGTGCGTTAGCATTAGATTGATATTATTGTGAATCGGGTGCGCTGCGTTTAAATTGTGCGAGCGTAGAATTGAAACGAGTGAGAACAATTCGGTGTCTTTGTCCGTTACGGCTCGTCAGGAGACGTAGCCTGCATCAGGGCGGGCTGTGGAGCAACTGTTTGTAAAACTTTCTTGTAGCTTTGACTCCTTCTCTTGAAGACCATTAGTGAAAGATATTGTACCTAATCACCTAGAGGGGGGGTGAATAGGTGACTTGAATCTTTTTAACTTTTTATGCAGTAATCAGATAATATCACAGAATTTTATCTACTATATCACAGCACATATGTAGCAATCACAGCCAACAACAATCACACGGTAGACACAGAGTTTTATAGTGGTTCCCCAAGTTTTGGGTACATCCACTTTCCCCATTCGCCTATCTAGCAGTGTACTAGATTCGGCCAAACTCCTCCACTATCTCAGAACCCAAAACAGGCTCCTACACCTCAGGCCCAAGGCCCTACAACTCAGCTATTCCACAAAGCCTACACTCAGCCACAAAGGCCTACACTCAGCCACAAAGGCCTACACTCAGCCACCTAGGCCTACACTCAGCCACCAAGGCCTACACTCAGAGATTTAACTCTACTACCCTCAGCCTTTATAATTGCAGGCTTACAATCTCAGATCCCTAAGGATCCTACAAGTTATAATGAATACAAAATGTATAAACTCAACAACTTAGATGAAAGAGAGATAAGTTGTGAGATTCTTGATGAGTTCTTGGAAGAACTCAACTGAAATCAATCTAACTTGGCTTTCTTCAAAGCTTCTTGAAAGTAGAACATAATAAGACTGATTCCTCTGCAGTTGATCCTTGATCTCTGCTTCTTAAGATTCAGACCAATCTGAATCCTTCTTCTCAGCTGGGTTCCAACAGCTGATTTCTTGGATGGATCTCTCTCTCTTCAACTTCTTAGATCTTCACTTGATAGATAGATCTTCTTTGTATTACTTGTCTGAAGAGCCACTCGATCTGTCTCAACAACTTCAACAACCACTTTCTGTAGACAGCATAAGCCTATTTATAGGCCTTCTTCATGGTAACCGGCTGGTCTGGTTCATAACTGAATTCTGACAACTCTGACAGGTGTTGTAGACCGGCTGTAATGGCAGCTGTCAAGTCATCCAGTCAGTTCTTGAAAATTCTGTAACTGTCTTTAAGTGTCAAGACTTTCTGTCTTTAAGTGTCGACACTTATAGACCAAGTGTCGGCACAAGTTGTCTAAGTGTCGACACTAGTCTACAAGGTGTCGATACAACTCCTTGTGTTGTAGATTTTGTATCTTGACACTACTTCTTCTTCATGTGTCGACACTGAAATTGAGTGTCGACACAAGTACTTGTACTTCAGTATTTTGCTGAATTCTTCTAAGTGTCGACACAACACCTTTGTGTCGACACATCTTCATGTGTTGAATCTGTTAAGTGTCGACACTGCTTCTTGGTGTCGACACATATCTTCAGTGTTGACTCTTCTGCTAAGTGTCGACACATTGTTATGGGTGTCGACACTCACTTCAAGTGTTGACTCTTCTGTTGAGTGTCGACACATTGTTCTGGGTGTCGACACTTGTACTTAGTCTCTGCAGACTTTTGCTGAGTGTCGACACAGCCTCCAAGTGTCGACACTTTCTGATGTAGACACAGTTTTTCTGGGTGTCGACACAACTGCTAAGTGTCGACACAGCTTCACTGTCTTTTCTTCACTGAGTGTCGACACTGCTCCTTGTGTCGACACTTTCTGCCTGGTGTCGACTCAGCATCCCTGGTGTCGACACAATGACTCCAAGTGTCGACACTGCTTGTCTGGGTGTCGACACAAGTCTTCTTAAGTGTCGACACTTTCCCTCTGAGTGTCGACACATGGACTTAGAAACTTTTACTTCTTTTCTGCAAATACTTAGCCTGCATAAGTAAACTCAAAACACATCAAATACATTTTGATGTATATCATTGAGTTGGGTGAGGCTTCTTCAAATCAGGTACATTTGAACCAATGTACCCAACAATCTCCCCCTATTTGGAGAAGGCATAACCCTTAGTCAATGATATACACCATTCATAATAAAATTACAAAATGATGTAAAGCAGGATTATATATAGCAGGGCATACATAAACATGTATTAACAAACATGTACACATAGATAGCATCACAGAACAATTATGAAATAAATTTATCATATAGCAAATTTATCACACAGCACATTGTTCCAATACTTTGTCATACACATATTTCAAAAGTTTACAGAATGGTTATCATCAAAGGATTACATAGTAAACTTAAGAAAAGTCTAATTCTATTTCTGTTCAGGCTCCTTGATCACTATTCCTTTGCCAGCTTGTACTTTGGCTTGAACAGGAGCTTCAGTAACTTCAGCATCAGCAGGCTTCTTGCCTTTCAGATCTTTCTTCTTAAGCTCTTCTGCTTTAATCTTTTGCCTTTCAAAATAATGATAAGGCTTGGGAAAGTACTTGCTAGGCTCCAGAGAAGTAGGAGGTAGCTTTCCCATCTTGGCCTTCCTTCTATATTGAACTATGGCCTCCTGCCTTGACTCATGCTTTCTCCATTCAGCCTCAGAAAACCATTTGTTCCTGTCATGCACATTATCTTTGGCAGCTTTCCAGGCAGTCAAAATAATGTTTCTTGAGGTGGGGCTCCACTGCTCAAAGTCAGGTCTTTGTTCAGCTTGCTCCCTGAACCTCTTCTTAGACAATCTAGTCTCTTCTTCTTACTGCAGTGCTTCTTGCATAGCTTCAGATATAGGCTGAACAACTTTCTCTATAATTACATTGTCCTTACCCCCAAGTGGGCTATACATGGACTGTATGTCAGCATGAATCATGTCAAAATCTGGAGGAGGGTAAATAACTTGAGCCACTTCTGGTTGCTCCCCTCCTAAATATGCAGGATGAATTCCAGATTCAGCAACATTGTCATCATCACAAAGAGGAGGATAACCCAGTGTAGCTCTGATGGAATTAGATATCCACTTGGCATGATCAGAGCTAGCTTTAACTAAAACCCTCTCCCCCTTTATGACTTCTCTTTCTACATGATCTCTGACATCATCTTTTTGAAATCTGACTTGATTATCCAAATAATTAACTCCATCTTTAAAGAAAGGTTTTAACCTTTGGAGTTTGTCAGTTATGATCTTTTGAGATTCTTGAATGGCAGTCTTAACAACAGTGATTTCTTCCTGTAATACTTTGTCAAATTCAGCTTTAACAGTAGCAGTAGAGGTAGAAGTTGTCAGGCCAGCAGCAATGTTCTTCATTTCTGTGACAATAGCATTATGAGATTCTGTCAAATTGTCATTCATTCTTAGTTGATTTTCAAGTATATATCCTTGCTTCAGGGCTATGTCATCTACTTGAGTTTTAATCTTTTCTTGGTGTGTAGCTAAGTACACTACTGCATTCCCCCCTTTGTGGAAGCAGTCTGTCATCTCCTTCTTGTTAAGATTCATTTCAAATCTTATTGACTTAATATCCTGGGCCAAATCAAACTGTAATGATTTCTGCCCTTCATCCACATAAGTCTCTATTGCTTTTCTATGCTCATCCAGCTTGATCTGCATAGCAACCATCAGTGCACTATAATCAAAAGCTGGGGCTGGCTGTAGTGCATGTTGAAGTTGGTGACCGGGCGGTCTAGCGGTTTGTCTTGGCGGGTTGAAGACCGAGCGATCTGGCGGTTTGTCTCAGCCGGCTTGGAGACCGGGCGGTCTGGCGGTCTACCCTGGCAGTCTCTCTTCCTCTTTGGTGGTAACCGTGCGGTTAGCCCTGCTGTCTAACCGCGCGGCTTGTGTGGTTTGTTTTGTATAGTCCGCTTAGTCCTGTAAATTATAGTCCCACATCTCTTATTTGTATTCTCTCATCTCTCCTCCATTCTATATAAAGGAGGGCATACCTTTGTAATAGATACCTTTTTTGGATAATAAAATTTCAATTATTCAAAAGTCTATCTGTTTGTTCTTTTCTATTCGCTACTTTTAACATGGTATCAGAGGACACGGTCATTTCCTCCTGATTCTGTGCGCTCTCTGCTTCTAGCGGCTTGTTTTCCGCTATCCGCGACCTCTCTCGCGGCTTGCCTTCTCTTCTGTCCGCTGCCCTGTTCGCGCGGCTTGTTTTTGTCCGCTGCCCTGTTCGCGCGGCTTGCTTCTTGGTTCTCTTCTCCTACTGCTATTCGTCGCAGCGACCTGATTCCTTGTCGCCACGCTCCTTGCTCTTTCTTGCCTCTCCGACTTCCTTATCTTTGCGGCTTGTGACTACCCGCTGCGGACTTCTTCTCCCTGTCTGCTTCTGCTTTCCCCATATCCGCTTGTCCCTATACTCGCGGTTTGCTGCTGTGATCTGCCTGACCATGCGGGTTGTTCCTTTCTCACCCGCATCTTGGTCGCGGTCACCTGCTCTTCTCCTCCCTTCTGTTCGCTCGGCCTTTTCAGTCCGCGCGACCTCTTCCCCGCTGTGCCTTTGACCTCTTGCTACCCGCTCCTGCTTGCTAGTCGCGCCGGCCTCATCTTTTGCCGTGCGACCTGTTCTCCTCTGTTCGCCCGACTTTTTCAAGTCGTGCGACTTCTTTCCCTCTACTTTGCTCTGCTTCTTGGTAGCGGCCTTCCTAGCCGCCCGACCTATTTTTTGTTCGCCCGGCTTGGTGCTCTTTTCTCTTCTCTTCTCGCGGCTTGTTCTTTTCGTCGCGGCTTGCTCCTCTCTTGCTTCTATGGCTTTCCCCTCCTCCAGCCTGTCCGCCTCCGTGGTCATCTCTTCTGTTAGTGCTCATGTTGTTACTCGCGGAAGATGGCTCATCGACTCTGGTGCAACCAATCATATGATAGGCAATCCTCAATGTTTATCTCTTCTTGACACACATGCTCAGTTGCCCCCGGTCATTGTTGCTGATGGATCTCCCTCCCCGGTCCATGGGACGGGCATGGTTCAATTCACTCCATCTCTCTGCCTGGCTGATACCCTCTATGTGCCCAAGTTTTCGTGCAATTTATTATCGGTTACTTCCTTATGCAAGCAACTACGGTGTTCTGTCATATTCACCCCTAGCACTTGTGTTTTTCAGGATCCGGACTCCCAACGGACGATTGCTACCGGGACTGAGAGTGGTGGCCTCTACTTCCTCGACAACGTTTCTGCTCTATCCGCCTTCTCCTCCTCCTCTACAGATCTTCTCCAATGGCATCTTCGCCTTGGACATGCTCCTCCCCGAATTCTCCGCCAGCTCCTGCCGCACCTCCCTCCTCATCATCCTCCTCTAAACTGTGATGCATGTCAACTTGGCAAACATCACCGCTCATCCTTCCCACCAACGCAAAGTCGGGGCTCTTCCCGTCCGTTCGACCTCGTTCACTCTGACATATGGGGTCCCGCTCCTAACCTCACCATCGGTCGGGGTAGTTCCTATTTTGTCACCTTCATTGATGATTTCTCTCGATGTACGTGGGTATATCTTCTCAAAGATCGCTCCGAGCTGTTCTCTGTTTGGACCTCCTTTTATTCTATGGTTAAGACTCAGTTTGATACATCTATTAAACTCCTTCGTTCTGACAATGCTAAGGAGTATCTTAGCCACGACTTCTCCTCCTTTTGTATTCACCATGGTGTTATTCGTCAAACAAGTTGTGTCTACACCTCCCAACAAAATGGGGTGGCGGAACGCAAAAACCGTCACCTCCTTGATGTCGCTCGCACTATGATGACTCAAATGCATGTTCCTCGCTCCTATTGGGGATATGTTGTCCTCCTCTCGTGCTATCTCATCAATCGCCTTCCCTCCACAGTTCTCCACGGTGCTACCCCCTTCTCCATTCTTTATCCAGACAAGGATCCCTTTCCTCTTCCTCTACACATCTTTGGGTGCACCGCTTTTGTGCACTCTCCCGCTGCCACCCGTGATAAACTCTCACCACGTGCCACCAAATGTGTCTTTCTGGGCTACTCTCCCACTCAGAAAGGATATTGCTGCTTTGACCCTGTTACCCGCAAGCAATTTGTCTCTGCGGATGTCACCTTCTTTGTCAATGCCTCTTACTTCTCTCCCCCTTCCTCTTCTACTCCTCCTGATCTTACTTCTCATACCAACCCATCCATTCCCTCTGCTCCCACTGATGTTCCGCCCTCTCCACCCACTCCACCGTCTTCCCCATCCTCATCATCTCCACCTTCTACTCCGCTTTATCCCTCCACTCCGCTGCCATCTCTCTCTACTCCCGAGTCAGCTCTCTCCACCACGGATTCTCCGGATACTGAGGCACATGCTGACCTGGATCTCCCGATTGCTCTTCGCAAAGGGGTTCGGGCCTGTACCCAACACCCGCTTGCTGCAGTTGTTTCCTATGATCGTCTTACCCCTGCTCGCAGAGCTTTTGCACTGGCTATCTCGGCCACTGGCACCCCCCGTTCCTACTAGGAGGCCCTTACTATTCCTCATTGGAAAGTTGCCATGGATGAGGAGATTGCTACTCTCACTGAACGGGGTACTTGGACCCTTGTTCCTCCTCCTTTCGGCACAGATGTTGTTGGCTGTCGCTGGGTCTTCGTGGTGAAGTTTCTTCCGGATGGCAGTGTGGATCGTTATAAGGCTCGCCTGGTTGCCAAGGATTTTACCCAAACTTATGGGATTGATTACTTTGACACTTTCTCTCCCGTGGCTCGTCTCAGCACTATTCGAGTTCTTCTCTCTATGGCTGTCAACAGGGATTGGCCCATCTCGCAGCTAGATGTTAAGAATGCATTCCTCTATGGTGATCTGCAGGAGGATGTTTACATGAAGCAACCTCCTGGGTATGTTGCTCAGGGGGAGACACGGGTATACCGGCTAAAGAAGGCTATCTATGGCCTCAAGCAGAGTCCTCGTGCATGGTTTGACAAGTTCAGTGGCATTGTTGCGGCCATTGGTTTTACAAGAAGCTCAGCAGATCACTCCTTGTTTGTTCGGAAAACCGCCTCTGGTCTTGTTGTTCTTGCGGTTTATGTTGATGATATTCTTCTTAATGGCGATGACCAGGATGGGGTATTGATGACCAAGAAACACCTTCGTCAACATCTGGTCACAAAGGATATGGGCTCCCCGAAATACTTTCTGGGGATTGAAATCTCTAGAAAGCCCAACTCCATGGTCCTTTCACAACGGAAGTATGCTCTTGATCTTTTAAAGGAGGCAGGACTGACTGGTGCTAAACCTGCACGTTGTCCTATGGCTGTTGGAGAAGACAAAACTTGGACAGATGACTCACTTCTTCTCTTCGATCTTATGAGATACCGGCATCTGGTGGGCAAGCTCATATATCTCACGGTAACCAGACCCGACATCTCTTACGTTGTTGACAAGGTGAGTCAGTTCATGCAAGCTCCGAGGGAGTGTCATCTACAATCTGCTCTGAGGAAATTAGAGTATATTAAAGCTGCTCCAGGGAAAGGACTCCTATTTCAGAAAAATGGTCACCTTAGGGTTGAAGCGTACTCTGATTCAAGCTATGCAGATGACAAAGGGGACCGCAAATCGACTTCAGGTTTCTGCACATTTGTTGGAGGCAATCTTGTGAGTTGGAAGAGCAAGAAACAGTCTGTCGTTTCCAAGTCTAGTGTAGAGGCGGAATATCGCAGCATGGCATCGACTACATGTGAGTTGAAGTGGTTGCGGGCTCTCATGTTTGACTTAGGAGAGGTTTATAACTATCCTCTTCCTATGTTCTGTGACAATAAGGCCGCGATACATATTTCCAAAAATCCGGTCTTTCATGAGAGAACAAAACACATAGAAGTCGACTGTCATTTTATTCGGGAAGAAATATTGAAGAAACAGATTTGCACTCCATTTGTCACTTCCGACAACGAGTTGGCAGATGTCTTCACCAAGCCGGTGTCCGCTTCCTTTTTCCACATCTGCGACAAGCTGGGCATGATCGATATATATGCTCCAGCTTGATGGGGAGTGTTGAAGTTGGTGACCGGGCGGTTTGGCGGTTTGTCTTGTCGGGTTGAAGACCGAGCGATCTGGCAGTTTGTCTCAGCCGGCTTGGAGACCGGGCGGTCTGGCGGTCTACCCTGGCAGTCTCTCTTCCTCTCTGGTGGTAACCGTGCGGTTAGCCCTGCTGTCTAACCGCGCGGCTTGTGCGGTTTGTTTTGTATAGTCCACTTAGTCCTATAAATTATAGTCTCACATCTCTTATTTGTATTCTCTCATCTCTCCTCCATTCTATATAAAGGAGGGCATACCTTTGTAATAGATACCTTTTTTGGATAATAAAATTTCAATTATTCAAAAGTCTATCCGTTTGTTCTTTTTTATTCGCTACTTTTAACAGTGCAGACTGTGGAGCAACAGTTTGGAGAGCCTTCTTATAACTCTGGCTCCTTCTTCTAAAGACCTGAAATTTCTTCTTCTTTGCCCTTGCAGCATCCTCATCTTCAGAAGCTGATGAGCTAGCAATATCGACCCTCTCCTTAGGGCTTGGGGGCCTCTCAGTATGCACAGCTGGTGCCTTCTCAGTTTCTTGTCTTGCAGTCTCTTCAATAATTTGCACTTGCTCCCCCTCAACTGGAGCATTCTCTCCTGCAGCAGCTGTTTCTTTGTCAAAATCTGTTTGATCCAGGTTAAGGAACAGATCTTCCATGGTATACTCTTGAGGAGAATGAGCAAGAGAAACTCTAGGCTCATCAACCACTGGATCAGATACAAACTGAGCTGCAGCAGATGTGTCTTCCATGACAACATCTGGAACTTGACTAGCAGTCTGTGGTTGTTGATAAACATCAGACAAATCAGTACCTTCTATAGGAAAAACCAAAGCATTAAGCTCAGTAATTACCTCTAGAATTGTGTTGGTTGCTTGTTCACTTTCTAGTGTAGTTGGTTCTTCTACAACTAGAGACTCCCCCTGGATGTGATCCTTGTGTATGGGGCTAGCTTGAGGTAGCTCCCCCTGGATCTCAGCAATATCTTGAGGAGCATGATACTTTACAGCAGTTCCTGTGTCTTCTTCATCAGGTGTAAAGACCACTTGTTCTTCACTATCAGAGCTGCTTGATGGAACTTGAGCCACTGGGGCAATTTTCCTCTTCTTCTTTGGTGGAATTTCCTTCTCAGAAGTGATCTTCTCAGGTGTTGGCATCTCTTTTGACAACACCCTGTCTCATCTAGAGAATATTCTCAGATCCATTTTCCTCATATGATTTATTTTACTTCCATCAGCCTGACCCATAACTTCAGGTATAACACCAGCAAGGTAAATACTTAAAATTCTGCCCAGGTTGGGCTTCTTCAGGCTTTCCTTGATTTTCTCAAACACTATAACAGACCAGTCTGTTTGCAAAGTGAAGATGATCCTTGTCATAATACTGAACATAGAGGCAAATACCCTATCATGCCCTCCTGGCTTACTGAGAATTACTTTGCCAACAATCTCAGACAGAAATTTCCCTTGGCTGTTCATGCCCTTTCTATTAAAAACAGATCCAATTTTCAGTTTTGAATCTAGTCCACACCAAGTTAGAGCTTCTCTGGTCTTTGAAGCTGTAACTTCATCTTCTTCTTTAGTTCTTGGGAGCTGGAGTACTTTCCTCAGACTTTTAGGGGAAACTTTTATCTTCTCACCATGAACTCTGGATTTGATCTTGAATCCAGATTCGTCAATCTTAGCTCCATTGAGTAATTCCAAGACTTCCTTTTTCCAGATCTTTGTAGGCTCAGAAACCAGAAATTCTAATCCCGAGTCTGCAACTAGGGTTATAACGTTCTTGATCTCCGGGTCTGCATCAACAAAAGCGTCGCGCACTAGTTCATAACCCTCATTGACGTTCTCCTCAAGCTTTGGCGCCATTAGGGTTTGAAGAATTTTGACTGGAGAGAAGAGAGGTGTCAACACACAAGTTTTGGTCTCGAAACTTTTGAAAGCGTGTCGACAGACTAAGGCAAAACCCTATTTATACCTTTCTACTTTTGAAGATTAAAAGGCGGGCAGCCAACTTAAATTGTGTCGACACTGGCAATAAGTGTCGACACTGACTTATAATGTCTCGACACTTACGTGTCGACACAAGTTTAGTCAACAGATTATATGTGTCGACACTTGTTTATGTGTCGACAGCACTTAACTCGACATTTAGTCGAGACTTTACTTAGATAATTCTGAGTAAACACTTAGTGTCGACACCACCTTGGTTGTGTCGACACCTACTTGTCATGTGTCGACACTAATATTCTGAAGTGTCGACACTAACTTTCTAGATGTGTCGACACCTTTTTCCTGAAGTGTCGACACCAATTTTCTGTGTCTACACAGATATCTCTGTGTGTCGACACCTTTTTACTTAACAAATTTCCAATACTATAAACTTACTCTAAGTTTATCATTCCTAGTTCAATCTTAAACCTATTGAACTTAGTTTCTTCTAGGGGCTTAGTATACATATCAGCTAGTTGATTATCTGTTTTAACATATTCTAGTAAAATATCCTCTTTCTCTACATGCTCCCAAAGAAAATGATATTTTATCTCAATATGTTTAGTTCTACTATGTGATACATGGTTATGTGCAATTGAAATAGCACTTGTAGAATCACAGAAGAGTGGAGTTCTACTTACCTGAAATCCATAGTCCTCAAGCTGATGTTGTATCCACAGAAGTTGAGCACAGCAACTTCCTGCAGCCACATATTCTGATTCTGCAGTGGAGATAGCCACACTTGTTTGCTTTTTGCTACTCCAAGAAATCAGTCTTCCACCTAGGAATTGACAGGTTCCAGTAGTGCTTTTTCTGTCTTCTTTGCATCCTGCAAAGTCTGCATCTGAATAACCTGTTATATCAAAATCCCCATTCCTAGGGTACCAGAGGCCTAGATAAGGAGTGCCCTTTAGATATCTCAATATCCTTTTGACTGCAGTCAAATGAGACTCTTTAGGGCAGGCTTGATACCTTGCACAGACACATGTAGCATACATGATAT
Source organism: Platanthera guangdongensis (assembly GCA_039583875.1). NCBI lineage: Eukaryota > Viridiplantae > Streptophyta > Magnoliopsida > Asparagales > Orchidaceae > Platanthera > Platanthera guangdongensis. The sequence goes on from CM077152.1 coordinate 138,403,844, forward strand.
CTGGTCTACTTGCAGTCAAGTATAATAGGGAGCCAACTATCCCTCTATACAAGGTTTCATCTACAGGCTTCCCTGCATCATCCTTGCTAAGAGACATACTTGACCCCATAGGAGTCTTCATGGTGCTGGATGAATCCATACCATACTTCCTTATGAGTTCTAGGGTGAACTTGGACTGGCATATGGATAAACCACTCTCAGTCTGTCTTACTTGGAGACCCAAGAAAAACTTTAGCTCTCCCATACTACTCATCTCAAATTGACCTTGCATTAGCTTTGCAAACTTTTTGCAAAGGCTACTTTCAGTAGACCCAAATATAATGTCATCTACATATATTTGGACTAGTATTACTTTGCCTCTAGATTCCCTAAGGAATAGAGTCTTGTCTATTTTCCCCCTTGAGAACTTGTTCTCAATGAGGAAACTAGATAGGGTTTCATACCAAGCCCTAGGGGCTTGCTTTAACCCATATAAAGCTTTCCTAAGTCTATAGACATGATTAGGTAGAGTTGAATCAACAAAACCTGAGGGCTATTCCACATAGACTTCCTCTTTAAGATTACCATTTAGAAATGCTGACTTGATATCCATTTGGTAAACTTTAAATCCTTGAAAGGTTGCATAGGCCAGGAACATTCTTATGGCTTCCAGTCTGGCTACTGGAGCAAAGGTTTGATCAAAATCAATACCTTCTTCCTGCCTATATCCTTTAGCAACCAATCTTGCTTTGTTCTTAATGATGACTCCTTGTTCATCCATCTTGTTCCTATAGATCCACTTGGTTCCAATTATATTGTGGTCTTTAGGTTTAGGAACAAGCTCCCAGACCTTGCATCTCTTGAACTGATTGAGTTCTTCTTGCATTGCCTCAATCCAAAGAGGGTCTTTGATGGCTTCTTCAAACTTCTTAGGTTCAACTTGGGATAGAAAGCTGGAGTAGATTGCTGAATTCAGGTTTCTGCTCCTTGTTTGTACCCCTTGTCTTGGATCACCAATGATCTGCTCTACTGGATGATCTCTAAGATGCATATAGGCTGGAGGCATCCTAACTTCTGGTTGAACCACTTCAGTTCCTTCATCTTGCTGCACTCCTTGTACTTCTTCTGTATCAGGTACATGTAGTACTCCCCCTAGACAACAGCCACTATCTTCTACTTGCTGTCTTGCAGTAGATTCTTCTTCTAGAGTGAGCTTGTCCATCTTCTTTGTTAAACCTGTGGGGTTGCATACACTACTAGACAACTCATTGTTAATAAGTCTAGTTTCATCAAATATTACATGTACAGTCTCTTCTACAACTTGAGTAGACAAGTTGTAGACTCTATAAGCTTTACTATTGTTGCTGTACCCAACAAAAATTCCCTCTTGGGACTTGGCAGCAAACTTAGTCAAATAAGACTTTCAATTGTTAAGTATGAAGCACTTACAACCAAAGATCCTGAAGTAGGATAGGTTTGGTTTCTTGCCTTTCACAACCTCATAGGGGGTCTTGTTGAGATTTTTAGTTATGGTAGCCCTATTAATAACATGGCATGCAGTATTGACTGCTTCAGCCCAGAAATATTCTGGTAGTGATGTATCACTTAATAGGGTCCTACCAGCCTCAATCAAAGTTCTATTCTTCTTCTCAGCAATGCCATTTTGCTGAGGTGTTCTTGGTGAAGAAAACTCTTGAAATATCCCAAAGTCTTCACATAGTTTTGTCATGCTATCAGACTGAAACTCAGTGCCATGGTCACTTCTTATTTTGACCACTGTACTAATTAGTTCATTCTGAATTTGTCTAACAAAGCTATAGAAGACATTGGGTGTTTCAGATTTCTGTCTTAAGAAGAACACCCAGGAAAACCTTGAGTAGTCATCTACAACTACAAAGGTATAGACCTTCCTACCTAGGCTGTGAACTGGCATTGGACCAAAGAGATCCATATGCAAGAGGTATAAACACCTCACAGCATCTTTGTTTTTTATGCTTCTAAAGGTGGATCTAGTCTGCTTGCCCTTTTAACAAGCTGAGCAAATACCATCTTTAACACACTTAACTTGAGGACCATTCCTCACTAACTCTTTGCTAAAGAGTTTGTCAATTGTCTTGTAGTTTAGATGAGCTAGCCTCTTGTGTCATTTGACACAATGAGAGACTTTCTCATCTGCTACAAGACACACTTGAGAACCATTGGTCTCACACATAATGTCTAGGCAGTAGACATTCCTCTTTCTATAACCTGTCAAAATGATCTCTTGATCAGTTGACCTCTTGATATGACAACCATTCTTAACAAATGAGATGTCATACCCTACATCACTTAATTGACTTATACTTATTAGGTTGTGTTTCAACCCTTTAACATAAGCCACTTGAGTAATGGCAACTAAGTTACTAGAAATGTTACCAAACCCTTTGATGATTCCTTTTTCAGATCCACCAAAGGTGACTTTTGGACCATCCTTGATGGGTATGTAGTTCCTTAGTAAACTCCTTGTTCCAGTCATATGTCTGGAACATCCACTGTCCAAGTACCATATTGGGGGATGGCCACTTGGACTCACCTGCAAAACAGATTAGTGAACCTTAGAACCCAAAGAATTCTTGGGTCCTTGGTACTTGTTAGTTAGCATCCTGACAAGGCTACCTGCTGGTCTTCCATCAGGCAGTTTGCTACTCACTTTGGCACTAGCATTGTGCCAACAGTCCATTGCAAAGTGGCCAACTTTGCCACAGCACCAACACTCAAACTTATTGTACCTTTGCTTAGGTACTGTCTTTGCTGTTTTATCCACAGCTGGCTTGTTGAGTGTTGGGGCTTTGCCCTTGGACTTGGACTTGGACTGAACAGTCCTTGCAGGTCTAGTAAACCCCAGTCCAGCTTTACCTTTGTGATGAATAAATTCATCAATTATGGGTAAAACAGACTTAGGTTTAGAAAACCTAGCAACTAAGTCCTTCTCCTTCTGAAGATTAATCTCCAGACCCTTGATTTGATCATTCTTGAATGATATAGTTCCCATCTGAATCACAGTTATGTGCTTCAGTCTGGCTATCTCATTAAGCTTTTGATCAAATGACTTTTCAAACTCAGTTGCAGCAGCTTTAAGATTAGCATTTTCCTTTGCCTGACTTTTGGCTAGGTACTTGCTCTTCTTATAAGCTTGCAACAGAACTCTATATTCATCTATCAACTGATGAATATCTTCTTCAGACTCAGATGCACTCTCATCATTTGATGAGGATGAATATGATTTTGTACTGGCACAAGAAACTGAACTTAAAGTTGAACTTTATACCTTACTAGGTCCTGGCTGCTCCAGGATTTTATCACTTTCTGTCAATGCCATTAGCCCTTGGCATTGACTGTCCTCTTGTTCATAAATAGAATTCATAATCTGCATGAACTCTTCTTCTTCTTCCTCAGCAAACAGTCCAATATATGCCTCAGCATCTGACTCAGTTTCTGATGAAGAGATATCTGACAGGGTCTTGTCCTTTTTGGCAACAAAAGACTTCTCCTTCTTGCTCTTGTATTGAGTCCTTTTCTTGTCACTAGACTCCTTTCTCTTCTCTGGACAATCTGCTATCACATGACTTTGTCTATTACAGCAATATCACACAATTTTTGATAGTGTAGCTTTGCTAGACTTTGACTTTTTCTTGTCCTTTTTTGAAGACCTCTTTTTCTGATATGAGTCTTCCTTTCCCTGTGAAGTAGATGGCCTTAACCTCCACTGTTTCTTCTTTAAGAATTTCTGAAAATGTCTTGTGAAGGCAGCAAAGTACTCATCACTTTCACTGCTTTCAGATTTTGTGCTGACTGACTCATCTGACTCAGAATCAGCTGCTTTTGAAGGTGGAGAAGGTGACTTACATCTGTACTTTCTGGGGGCTTCTGTCTTGAAGGCTACTGTCCTTTCTTTGTGTTCACTTCTTGTGGATTTCTCCTCTTCTTTCCTCACTGTCAACTGCATTTCATAAGACAGCAGTTTGCCAAACAGTGTAGGTGGAGGAATTTCTGCCAACTTAGCCATTTCTCTAATGGCACAGATCTTGGTGTCCCAATCTTTAGTTAGGGACCTTAGAAACTTATCATTGAGTTCATAATTACTGAACTCTCTGCCATAGGACATGAGCTCATTCAATATCCTGTAGAACTTTTTATAGCACTCAGTTATGCTATCAGATTTTCCTTGTCTAAAACTTTCATACTCTTGATTTAGCAAGGATTTTCTGTCTTACCTCACTTCTTCAGAACCCTCCATATACACAATTAGGGTATCCCACATTTCTTTAGCTGTCTTACAGTGTATCAGATTCTGAAAAGTTGCATCATCTATGGCACTTACTATTATGTTCTGAGCCCTCTTATCCATAGTGGCTAGAACAATTTCATCCTTTGTCATTTCAGAGGAATCCTTAGGTGTTCGCTGATTGGCATCCAAGACTGAAACCTTCATGGGCACATATGGCCCTTCTTTTACTGTGATGTAAATCCTAGGGTCTGAGGCTTCCATAAACAGCCTCACCCTTTCCTTCCATATTCCAAAGATTTCCTTCCTACATATAGGTAGTTTCATGGATCCCAATTCCTTGTGATTTTCAGTGGAACTCATGGTTCTTGATTTTCTTGAATCTGTTATTTTCTTAGACTGAATCTGCCAACAGGATCTCCTCAGACAGTTATGTCCCTTTTTGAGGAACCTGTCTCTGATACCACTTGAAAGATATTGTACCTAATCACCTAGAGGGGGGGGTGAATAGGTGACTTGAATCTTTTTAACTTTTTATGCAGCAATCAGATAATATCACAGAATTCTATCTACTATATCACAGCACATATGCAGCAATCACAGCCAACAACAATCACACAGTAGACACAGAGTTTTATAGTGGTTCCCCAAACTTTGGGTACATCCACTTTCCCCCTTCGCCTATCTAGCAGTGTACTAGATTCGGCCAAACTCCTCCACTATCTCAGAACCCAAAACAGGCTCCTACACCTCAGGCCCAAGGCCCTACAACTCAGCTTTTCCACAAAGCCTACACTCAGCCACAAAGGCCTACACTCAGCCACCAAGGCCTACACTCAGAGATTTAACTCTCCTACCCTCAGCCTTTATAATTGCAGGCTTACAATCTCAGATCCCTAAGGATCCTACAAGTTATAATGAATACAAAATGTATAAACTCAACAACTTAGATGAAAGAGAGATAAGTTGTGAGATTCTTGATGAGTTCTTGGAAGAACTCAGCTGAAATCAATCTGACTTGGCTTTCTTCAAAGCTTCTTGAAAGTAGAACATAATAAGACTGATTCCTCTGCAGTTGATCCTTGATCTCTGCTTCTTAAGATTCAGACCAATCTGAATCCTTCTTCTCAGCTGGGTTCCAACAGCTGATTTCTTGGATGGAGCTCTCTCTCTTCAACTTCTTAGATCTTCACTTGATAGCTAGATCTTCTTTGTATTACTTGTCTGAACAGCCACTTGATCTGTCTCAACAACTTCAACAACCACTTTCTGTAGACAGCATAAGCCTATTTATAGGCCTTCTTCATAGTAACCGGCTGGTCCGGTTCATAACTGAATTCTGACAACTCTGACAGGTGCTGTAGACCAGCTGGAATGGCAGCTGTCAAGTCATCCAGTAAGTTCTTGAAAATTCTGTAACTGTCTTTAAGTGTCGAGACTTTCTGTCTTTAAGTGTCGACACTTATAGACCAAGTGTCGACACAAGTTGTCTAAGTGTCGACACTAGTCTACAAGGTGTCGACACAACTCTTTGTGTTGTAGATTTTGTATCTCGACACTACTTCTTCTTCATGTGTCGACACTGAAATTGAGTGTCGACACAAGTACTTGTACTTCAGTATTTTGCTGAATTCTTCTAAGTGTCGACACAACACCTTTGTGTCGACACATCTTCATGTGTTGAATCTGTTAAGTGTCGACACTGCTTCTTGGTGTCGACACATGTCTTCAGTGTTGACTCTTCTGCTAAGTGTCGACACATTGTTCTGGGTGTCGACACTCACTTCAAGTGTTGACTCTTCTGTTGAGTGTCGACACATTATTCTGGGTGTCGACACTTGTACTTAGTCTCTGCAGACTTTTGCTGAGTGTCGATACAGCCTCCAAGTGTCGACACTTTCTGATGTAGACACAGTTTTTCTGGGTGTCGACACAACTACTAAGTGTCGACACAGCTTCACTGTCTTTTCTTCACTGAGTGTCGACACAGCTCCTTGTGTCGACACTTTCTGTCTGGTGTCGACTCAGCATCCCTGGTGTCGACAGAATGACTCCAAGTGTCGACACTGCTTTCCTGGGTGTCGACACAAGTCTTCTTAAGTGTCGACACTTTCCCTCTGAGTGTCGACACATGGACTTAGAAACTTTTACTTCTTTCCTGCAAATACTTAGCCTGCACAAGTAAACTCAAAACACATCAAATACATTTTGATGTATATCATTGAGTTGGGTGAGGCTTTTTCAAATCAGGTACATTTGAACCAATGTACCCAACAATTAGCTTCCTTTTCTTTGCCTGAACCTCAGCAGCTTCTTCAGAATCTGAGGTACTAGCTATATCTACTCTATCCTGTGGAGTTGGAGGTAAGTCCTGAGCAGTCTTTGGTATCTCCCCCTCAGTCCTTTGCTCTTCAGTTTCTTTCCTAGCAATCTCCTCCTGGGATCTCACATGCTCCCCCTCAACAGCTGCTTTCTCTCCCTCCAAGTCAGTCTGTAAAAGATCAGGAAATAGCTCTTCCAGTGTAAACTCCTGTTGAGGATGAACTGAAGACTCTCTTATTTCACCAACCACTTTATCAGCAACAGATGTGTCCTCCATGACAACATCTTTTGGTTGACTATGTAACTGTGTATGCTGATCAACATCAAGTAATGATTCAGTCAGAACTTCATCCTCAATATTGAAATTTAATTGATTAACTTCAGTGATTACCTCTAGTATTGTTTGGGTAGCTCTTTCACTCTCTAATTGGGTAGGTTCATCCATATGTAGAGGCTCCCCCTAGAGTGGATCCAGGTGAATAGGGCTAGCTGATGGTAGCTCCCCCTGCCTCTGAGCATCTTCTTGTCTTGTTGGTGACTGTCTAGCATTGTCATCTTCTCCATCATCAGAACTAAAAACCACTTGCTCCTCTGAGCTACTTGAGGATTCTTGAGCCACAATGATTGTCTTCTTCTTCTTCTTCTTCTGAGATGTTTCCTTTTCTAGAGTTGGCATTTCCTTTGTCAACACTCTATCCCACATGGAGAAAATTCTTACATCTGTTCTCCTCATGTGGTTTATCTTAGAACCAGCAGCTTGGTTCATCACTTCAGGGATACTGCCAGCTAAGTATAAACTCAGAATTCTACCCAGATTGGGTTTCTTCAGGCTCTCTTTTATCTTATCAAACATGACTGCAGACCAATCAGTATTAAATTTGAAAATTATCCTTGTCATCACACTGAACATGTGAGCTGAAATCCTATCATGCCCACCAGGCTTGCTTAGTATTACCTTGCCAACTATCTCAGATAAAAACTTGCCCTGCATGTTCATGCCTTTCCTGTTGAAAACCGATCCTATCTTCAGGCTTGAATCAAGTCCACACCATGCCAGTGCCTCCCTTGCCTTTGAAGCAGATACATCTTCCTCTTCTTTAGTTCTAGGGAGATGTAGAACTTTTTTTAGATTCTTATGGGAGACCTTCACCTTTGCCCCATGAACTTTGGACTTAATCTTGAGTCCAGATTCATCAAGAGTAGCTGCACTCAAGAATTCAAGGACTTCCTTCTTCCAGATCTTGATTCGTTCTGATACAAGATACTCTAATCCAGTCTCTGCAATTAGGGTTATCATACCTTGGATTTCTGGTTCCGCGTCATCAAAGGCGTATCGCACGAGCTCATATCCTTCATTAATGTTCTCTTCGAGCTTGGGCGCTATTAGGGTTTGAAGAAATTTTGAATTTAGAGAAGAGAAATGTCGATACACAATTTTGGTCTCGAAAATATGGTGAGCGTGTCGACAAACAATGGTGAAAACCTATTTATACCTTTCTAAAATTGAAGGTGAAAAGGCGCGTCAAAATACTTGAAATGTGTCGACACTGTTGATAAGTGTCGACACTTACTTCAAATGTCTCGATAACTATGTGTCGACACAGATATAGTCGACAGAATATACGTGTCGACACTTATATATCTCAGCTCGACACTTAGTCGAGACTCTACTAGACGAATTCTGTGTAAATCCTAAGTGTCGACACCACCCTAGATGTGTCGACACCTACACTGCATGTGTCGACACTAATTCTCTGAAGTGTCGACACAGACTTCCTAGATGTGTCGACACCATTTCTCTGAAATGTCGACACCACTTCTATGTGTTGACACAGACAACTCTGTGTGTCAACACTATTTTACTTAGCCAATTTTTGTAAACTATTCTAAGTTTATCATTCCTAATTCAATTTTAAACTTATTGAATTTGGTTTCATCTAAGGGCTTAGTAAACATATCAGCTAACTGATTATCTGTCTTAACATACTCTAGGGAAATGTCTTCTTTTTCCACATGTTCTCTTAGAAAATGGTATTTAATTTCTATGTGCTTAGTCCTACTATGGGAGACAAGATTATTTGCAATAGAAATGGCACTAGTAGAATCATAAAATAAAGGTGTTCGACTTACTTGAATACCATAATCTTCTAGCTGATGTAGAATCTATAGAAGTTGAGCACAACAACTTCCTACAACCATATACTCTGACTCTGCTGTGGAGATAGCCACACTGGTTTGCTTCTTGCTACTCCATGACACCAGCCTTCCACCTAGAAATTGACAGGTTCCTGTAGTACTCTTCCTATCTTCCTTGCAGCCTGCAAAATCTGCATCTGAATAACCTGTCAGTACAAAATCTTCATTCCTAGGGTACCAAAGGCCTAGATAAGGTGTGCCCTTAAGATATCTCAAAATTCTTTTGACTGCTATCAAATGAGATTCTTTAGGGCAAGCTTGGTACCTAGCACAGACACATGTAGCATACATGATATTTGGTCTACTAGCAGTCAAATATAGTAGGGTGCTAACTATCCCTCTATACAAAGTTTCATCTACAGGTTTCCCTGCATCATCTTTGCTTAGAGACATGCTTGACCCCATAGGAGTTTTCATGGTAGTGGATGATTTCATACCATACTTCCTTATCAACTCTAGGGTGAACTTAGACTGGCATATGGATAATCCATCTTCAGTCTGTCTAACTTGGAGACCCAAGAAGAACTTAAGTTCCCCCATACTGCTCATTTCAAATTATCCTTGCATAAGTTTTGCAAACTTTCTGCAAAGACTACTTTCTGTAGACCCAAATATTATGTCATCTACATATATTTGGACTAAGATAATATTGCCTCTAGATTCCCTAAGGAATAGAGTCTTGTCTATTTTCTCCCTTGAGAATTTATTCTCAACGAGGAAATTAGACAGGGTTTCATACCAAGCACTTGGGGCTTGTTTTAACCCATGCAAAGCCTTCCTAAGTCTATATACATAATCAGGTTTAAGAGAATCCACAAAACCCGATGGCTGCTCTACATAGACTTCTTCCTTCAGATTTCCATTCAGAAAAGCTGACTTAACATCCATTTGATATACCTTAAATCCTTGATATGTTGCATAGGCAAGGAACATTCTTATTGCTTCCAGTCTTCTACTAGAGCAAAGGTTTGATCAAAATCAATATCTTCTTCCTGTCTATATCCCTTTGCAACAAGTCTAGCTTTATTCTTTATGATAATTCCATTCTCATCCAACTTGTTCCTAAAGATCCACTTAGTTTCAATAATGTTGTGGTCCTTGGGTTTAGGAACTAGCTCCCAGACCTTGCATCTTTTGAATTGATTCAGCTCCTCTTGCATGGCCTCAATCCAATGAGGGTCTAGGATTGCTTCTTCAAACTTCTTTGGCTCTACTTGGGATAGAAAACTAGAGTAAAGAACTGTACTTAGATTCATGCTCCTTGTTTGCACCCCTTGTCTGGGATCTCCAATTATTTTATTGGCTGGATGATCCTTTAAGTGCCTATTTGCTGGAGGCAGCCTGTCTTCAGGTTATACACCTTCAGTCTCTTCATTTACCTGCATATCTTGGTCTTCTTCAGCATCAGGAGTATCTTGTACTCTCCCTGGACAACAGCCACTATTTTTCACTTGCGGACTTGCAGAAGAACCTTGTGTTAAGGTAAGCTTGTCCATCTTCTCAGTTATACCTGTAGAGCTGCAAACACTTTTGTCAATTCATTGTTAAAAAGTCTAGCTTCATCAAAAACTACATGAACAGACTCTTCTACAACTTGAGTAATCAAGTTGTAGACCCTATAAGCCTTACTATTATTGTTGTACCCAACAAAGATCCCCTCTTGGGATTTGGCAGCAAACTTGGTTAGATAAGACTTACCATTATTAAGAATATAGCACTTGCAACCAAAGATCCTGAAATAGGATAAATTTGATTTTCTGCCCTTCACAATCTCATAGGGGGTCTTCTTGTGGCTCTTGGTGATAGTAGCCCTATTGATCACATGACAAGTAGTGTTTACTGCCTCAGCCTAGAAATATTCTAGGAGATATGTGTCACTCAATAGTGTTCTACCAACCTCTATCAAGGTTCTATTTTTCCTTTCAGCAATACCATTTTGCTGAGGTGTTCTTGGTGAGGAAAATTCCTGAAAAATTCCAAATTCTTCACACAGTTTTGTCATACTTTCATACTGGAATTCAGTACCATGGTCACTTCTGATTTTGACCACTGTACTGTCCAATTCATTCTGAATTTGTTTAACAAAACTATATAAGATACTTGGGGTTTCAGATTTTTGTCTAAGGAAGAACACCCAGGAAAATCTGGAATAGTCATCTACAACCACAAATGTGTAGACCTTCCTACCTAGGCTGTGAACTAGCATAAGACCAAAAAGATCCATATGCAAGAGGTAGAGACATCTCACAGCATCTTTATTCTCAAAGCTATGAAAGGTGGATTTGGTCTGCTTGCCTTTTTGACAAGCTGAGCATATCTCATCCTTTATACACTTAACTTGAGGACCATTCCTCACTAACTCTTTGCTAAAGAGTTGGTCAATTGTCTTATAGTTAAGATGAGCCAGCCTCTTGTGCCATTTAACACAATGTGAGACTTTCTCATCAGCTACAAGACAAATAGGAGAAACATTGTTCTCACATGCAAAGTCAAGACAGTAGACATTCCTCTTCTTATATCCTGTCAGAATGATTTTTTGATCACTTGACCTTTTGATATGACAACCATCCTTGACAAATGAGATGTCATATCCTAAATCACTCAGCTGACTTATGTTAATGATGTTATGTTTCAAACCCTTTACATAAGCCACTTGAGTAATTATAATTTGGTTACTAGAAATGTTACCAAAGCCTTTGATGATTTCTTTTTCTGAACCACCAAAGGTAACTTTAGGGCCATCCTTGATTGGTGTATAGTCCTTCAGCAATCCCCTAGTTCCAGTCATGTGCTTGGAACATCCACTGTCCAAGTACCATATAGGGGCATGGCCACTTGGACTCACCTGCAAAACAGATTACTTAACCTTAGAACCCAAATAATTCTTGGGTCCTTGGTGCAGGTTAGTTTGAATTTTAACAAAACTACATGTAGCTCTTCTAGCAGGTAGTTTGCTACTCTCCTTGACACTAGAATTGTACCAACAATCTATAGCAAAGTGGTCTATCTTGCCACAACACCAGCACTCAAACCTGTTGTACCTTTGTTTGGGTACAACCCTGGCTGGATTATCTACTGTAGTCTTCTTGTTTAGTGCTATGGCTTTGCCCTTATATTTGGACTTAACTGTCCAGGCAGGTTTGTAAACCCCAATCTAGTTTTACCCTTATGAGGTACAAACTCATCTATCAAAGGTAAAACAGATTTTGGTTTAGAAAAACTTGCTACAATCTCTCTCTCCTTCTGAAGTCCAGCCTACAGATTTCTAATTTGATCATTCTTAAATGTAATAGTACCCATCTGAATAATAGTAATGTTCTTCAGTCTAGCTATTTCATTCAGTTTTTGATCAAATAACTTGTCTGAATCAGCAGTAGCCAATTTAAGACAAGCAATCTCCTTTGCCTGAGTTTTGGCTAAGGTTTTGCTTTTCTTCAAGGCCTGCAACAAGTCTCTATATTCATCAATTAATTGATGAATATCTCCTTCAGATTCAGACCCACCCACATCACTCGATGCAGATGTATCTGATTCTGACTCAGTACTAGAAATTGAACTGGAAGAACAACTTTGTACCTTACTTGGTCCAGGCTGATCCTGGATTTTGTCTTCTTCAGAAAAGGCCATCAGCCATTTGCACTGATTGTCCTCATGCTCATAAATTGAATTTATTAACTGTATGAACTCATCTTCCTCCTCTTCAACAAACAATCCAATATAGGCTTCAGCTTCCGAGTCTGTTTCTAAAGATGACTGATCAGTCAAACTTTTGTCTTTCTTGGCAACAAAGGACTTTTCTTTTTTGCACTTAAACTGTGTTTTCTTTCTGTCAGTTGACTCCTTCCTCTTTTCAGGACAGTCATCTACTACATGTCCTTGTCTATTGCAACAATAACATACAATCTTTTAGGATGAAGTTTTACTTGGCTTGGATCTGCTTCTGTCATTCCTTGATGACTTTCTTTTCTGATAATAGTCATCTTTTGGCTGAGAAGTGGAAGGCTTAGACCTCCACTGCTTCTTCTTCAGAAACTTTTGAAAATGTCTTGTAAAAGCAGCAAAGTCTTCATCACTTTTACTGCTATCTGAATTCTTGCTTTCTGAATTATCTGTCTCAGCCTCAGCAACTATTTGAGGTGCCGATGGAGACTTGCTTCTATATTTTCTAGTGGCTTCAGTCTTGAAGGCCACAACTCTTTCCTTGTGCTCCACTCTAATAGTCTTCTCTTCCTCCTTTCTTGCCAATAACTGCATCTCATAAGATAACAGTTTTCCAAACAAAGTTGGAGGAGGTATGTCAGCTAGTTTGGTCACTTCCCTAATGGCACAAATCTTGGTGTCCCAGTCTTTAGTCAGGGATCTTAAGAACTTATCATTCAGCTCATAGTTACTGAATTTTCTTCCATAGGACATCAGTTCATTGACAATCCTATAGAACTTCTTGTAACATTCATTAATGCTATCAGACTTTCCTTGTCTGAAGCTTTCATATTCCTGATTTAACAAAGACTTCCTGTCTTGTCTTACTTCTTCTGATCCCTCCATGTAAACTATTAATGTGTCCCATATTTCTTTAGAGGTTTTACAATGTATTAAGTTCTGAAATATCGCATCATCAATGACACTAACAATAATATTCTGGGCCCTCTTGTCCATATTGGCTAGAATAATTTCATCTTTAGTCATTTCTGAATAGTCTTTGGGAGTTCTCTGATTTGCATCCAGAATAGATACTTTCATTGGCACATATGACCCTTCTTTGACTGTAATGTATATTCTTGGGTTAGAGGCTTCCATAAAAAGTCTAACCCTCTCTTTCCATATGCCAAAAATCTCTTTTCTACAGATTGGAAATTTCATGGACCCCAGCTCTTTGTGATTATCACTAGAACCCATTTTCTTGATTCTTGTTTATTTTGATTCTGCCTACAGGATCTTACTCTGACTGTTATGTCCTTTTTGAGTAACCTCGCTTTGATACCACTTGAAAGAACTAGTGCCTAATCACCTAGAGGGGGGGGGTGAATAGGTGACCTTTATCTTTTTAACTTTAAAGGCAGAAATACTGTACAGTAAATGCAATTCTACAATTATCACAACACATCAACCATACAATCAAACATACACAGAGTGCACACAGGATTTATAGTGGTTCACCAAGGCCTAGGTACATCCACTTTCCCCCTTCGCCTATCTAGTAGTGTACTAGATTCGGCCTAACTTCTCCACTTCTTCTCAGATCCTCAGATCTTACAACTCAGAACCCCAAACAGGTTCCTATAACTTAGAGTGTCCCCACTCCTACAACTCAGACACAAAGCCTTACCACTCAGTCTTCACCAAGACCTACACTCAGGCTAAACAGCCCTACCTCAGCCTTCAATCAAGGCCTACACTCAGAGAATAGAATCTCCTACACTCAGGCACAATAACCCTACCTCAGCCTTTATAAAATAGGCTTACAGCTCAGATCCCTTAGGATCCTACAGAAAATAAAGTTTACAAAGTATTTAACCACAACTATGAAAGAGAGAGATGAGTTGACTGACTTCTTGATGAGTTCTTCGAAGAACTAGGCAGAGATCAACCACCCTTGGCTTTCTTCAAAACTTCTTGAATTAGAACACAGTAGGGTTGAGTCTCCTCAGAAGATGATCTTCTATCAACTTCTGTCTTGAGAATCAGATCTCAATCTGAATCTTACTTTTCAGCCTGGTTCAACAGCTGTTCTTCTTAGAAGGAGCTCTCTCTCTCCAACTTCTTAGATCTTCTCTTGAAGGTCTTCTTCTTTGTTTGTGTTGTTTTTCAATTCATTGATCTGTTGGAGTTACCATGATGATCTGGAAGTGGTCAAACATGTAATCTCACTGCCAATGCAATATGAGCCTGCAGGGTCGCACATAAGAGATGTGGAGAAATTGGATGACTGACTGTGTTGGTAAAAGTTACCAATCACCGACCTGAATAGGGTTATGGGCAAATTGTTGCCTTATAGGATCATCGGGTTGGGCAAAGGTTGCCTTGAAGGGCTGGTTAGGTTCGTCGTTTGAGGGTCAAAGACATTAGTCGAGAATAGTCTTCAGATTCCCGCCGATCGGCGAGAATCGTCTCCCTGATTCTCACCGATCGACGAGAATCGTCGAGAATCAATGACTGATTCTCGACGATCGACTACTTCGACGATTGTCGTCGACCGCGGCTCGACGATCGTCGAGTATCATTATGTGTCGTCGAGCGTGGCTCGACGATCGGCGAGAATCTTTGAGTATTGTACTCTGATTCTCGCCGATCCAATGTGATACTCGTCGAATGATTCTCACCGAACCTGCTCAGTGATTCTCGCCGATTGTCGCCGATTCTCACCGATTCATACTCGCCGATTCTGAACCCTAGTTCTGGGTGGTCTGCGGATAGCGATTTTCCTGGGTTTATTTATACCTCTAGTATAAATAGAACACTTAGGTTTTATCGGATAGAGATCTTTTGGCTACTGTGCGAATCGACCCCGACGGAAAGGTTCCGCTCGATCGTTTCCCCGATCCCGATCCCGCCGCCGGAAAGTGTTCCGCCGCCGCGTTCGCTCCGCTGCCACCTCTTCTCCGGCGACTGTCGCTGGTGCTGCTCTTCCTGGCGCGGACCTAGCAGTCCGTGGATTTGCCGAGGTGCGGTCTTCTCCTTTCCGATCTTCCGTGTGACGGAAAGCTCGGCGTTCTCCCGCTCGTGTGGACTTCTGCAGAAACGTGGATACTATTCCACGTAGAACTCGCCACTAGCAAGAAGATAAAGTTTGGAGCTCCTCCGTAGAGTTGTGACTCAACGCCACCGAGGTAATTTTTGCCTAGTTTTCCTAACTTCTTGATTCAACTGTTCATGGCCCGATCCACATCTCTTTGGGTTTTTCTTGATGTTTTATTTTTCCGCGGCGTGCACAAGCATTGTGCCAACCCCATAGAGAAACCCAACAGTGGTATCAGAGGGAGGTTCGGCCATGACTGTTGTTTTGGAAGTTTGGTCATTCCAGTGCGTGTAAACCTAGAGATTTAGAAGCGTTCTAAATGTTTAGATTTAGTCTTGCCACTTCGCCAAGAACGATTGGAATTTCGGTGGTATTTCTAAGTGTTAGAAATTGTTGTCTCCTTAGCAGTAACCATCCCTCGAGTATGTTTTGGATTTTGAATCCAACGTAGAGAGATGAGCTTGTCTACTGCTTAAGTTGAGTTGTCTTTGCCTTCTGTCCAATGCATGTAAATCTAAGGATTTGGAAATTTCCGGATGTTCAGATTTATCCCTTCCTTCTATCAAATTGTTGATGGTGTAAGGATGTGCACATAAGGGATGCATGTGGTGTAGAATTGTTTTTCTTTGGATGTGCACATAGATCAAATGTTGATCATGGTTAACTGTTAACCTAAAATTGAAATCCCTTCTTTTAATATTAAGTGTTCGGATGCATTCCGATGGATGACACTCTTCCTGCCTCGATCGATGAAATGTGGGCTTGCCAAAGCAAGGTGCATTAATCTATCTTGGTAAGGGTGCGAGCGGATAATTGTGATATCCCACTGTCAACATCGGGTCCAGCTTAACTAGGTGACCTCAAAGGTTGAGTGCCTAGAGGCATAGGGTTGGCATGCACCATATGATGGATGCGAATAAGGAGTTATTCACCAACCATACAAGAATTGCATGAGGATGCAATTGGCAAGCGTTGCCTACCTAAATAACCGCATCGTGAGAGGAACGCCAAAGCGGACTCATTGTGTTGGTGAAATACGGATCTTGTCCACCAAGAGAGTAGCTCGCATGAACTCTCCGAATTGTTAGTGAAGGCTATCATTTCGAATAAAATAGTGGGAGTTTTTTAATTGAAGTCCTAATTAGAATAAATTGTAATTGAAATTTAGGTACTGATTTTATTCTGCATAAATTCTTGTAGAATTCCATGGCAAGTGTTTCACACTCCACACTGTCTCCGAGAGCCATCCTTGAGAAGGATAAGCTCAGCGGGACAAACTATATGGACTGGTACAAGAACCTGAGAATTGTTCTCAGGCAAGAGCGAAAGCTCTATGTCTTGGAAGAAGAAGCCCCCGAGGTGCCGACCGGGAACTCTTCCCGTGTTGAGAAGGATACTTATAAGAAGTATACTGACGATGCTTTGGATGTCGAGTGCCTTATGCTTGCCACCATGAACTCTGAGCTTCAGAAGCAACATGAGAACATGGGGTACAAGGAGATTGACGAGCACCTCAAGAAAATGTTTCAAGGGCAGGCTCGTCAAGAGAGGTTCGACATCACTAAAGCATTGTTTCAGTGCAAGATGGGAGTTCGAGACTCAGTAGGGACTCACGTACTCAAGATGATTGGGTATATAGAGAACCTTGAAAGGCTGGGTTTTCCTCTTGGTCAAGAGTTGGCCACGGATCTGATCCTGCAATCGTTGCCGGACAGTTATGAGCAGTTTGTCTTGAACTACAATATGAATGAGATAGACAAGACACTGCCTGAACTCCTAGGCATGTTAAGAACTGCCGAGATCAACATGAAGAAGGCCAAGCCTGCCAGCCCCATACTGATGGTGCATAAGGGCAAGGGCAAAGCCAAGGGCTCTAAGAAGACGAAGGTAGGACCTAAGTCATATCTTGAGCCCAAGTCTTCAGCACTGATCAAGAAGAAGAGCACGGTGAAGGAAGGGAAATGCCACCACTGTGGTAAGGCTGGTCATTGGCGGAGGAACTGTCCTTCGTATATTGAGGGTCTGCAGAAATTGAGGGGAGGTATGACTTCCGCTTCTAATGTTTACGTTATAGAGATAAACCTTTCTGCTCCTTCATCTTGGGTATTGGATACCGGATGTGGTTCTCACATTTGTACAAATGTGCAGGAACTGGGAAGGAGAAGATTGCTGAGTAAAGGGGAGGTGGACCTCCGCGTCGGCAATGGAGCAAGAGTTGCTGCTGTAGCCGTAGGAGTTTACTGTCTTTCTTTGCCCAGTGGGCTTGTAATAGAACTAGATAACTATTATTTTGTTCCGGCGATAACTAGAAACATTATATCTATTTCATGTTTGGACATGATTGGATTTTCTTTTATAATTAAGAACAATTGTTGTTCAATATTTAAGAATGATGTTTGTTATGCTGTAGCCCAATTGTTTAATGGTCTTTACGTTTTGAACTTGGACCATCTGATCTATAATGTAGAAAATAATAAAAGACTAAGAACAAATGATTTGAACCCTACGTTTCTCTGGCATTGTCGTTTGGGTCATATCAACGAGAAGCGCATATCCAAGCTCCATAGAGATGGACTTTTGGACTCATTTGATTATGAATCATTTGAGCGATGCGAATCTTGTTTGTTAGGCAAAATGACTAAAGCTCCTTTCACTGGTTATACTGAGAGGGCTGAGGATCTCTTGGGTGTTGTACATAGTGATGTATGCGGACCCATGAGTACCATGGCTAGAGGAGGGTATTTCTACTTTGTTACATTTACTGATGATTTCAGTAGATACGGATATGTGTATCTTATGAAGTGCAAATCCGAGACCTTTGAAAAGTTCAAAGAGTTCAAAAATGAAGTAGAAAACCAGTTGGGTAAAAGGGTTAAAGCACTCTGATCTGATCGAGGTGGCGAATACCTGAGTCATGAGTTCTGTGATCATCTGAAAGAGTGTGGTATTGTATCACAGCTCACTCCACCTAGAACACCACAACATAATGGTGTGTCTGAGAGGAGAAATCGTACTCTGTTAGACATGGTACGTTTGATGATGAGTCATGCAGATTTGCCTGTTTCCTTTTGGGGTTTTGCTTTAGAGACTGCTGCAATGACATTGAATCGCGCTCCAACGAAAACGGTTCTGAAGACACCATATGAGATATGAACTGGGAAGCGTCCTAGTATGTCGTTCATTAAAATTTAGGGCTGTGAGGCATACGTGAGACGTCAAATGCCTGACAAGCTGGAACCCAAATCGGATAAATGTTATCTGGTGGGATATCCTAAGGAAACGAAAGGGTATTACTTTTACCTACCATCCGAGGGCAAAGTGTTTGTCGCAAGGACTGGTGTCTTCTTGGAGAAAGAGTTCTTATCAAGAAAGACTGAAAAGGTAGAGCTTGAAGAAGTTCAAGAGCCACATGTAGTGAATGAACCGGAATTGGATTCTGAGATAGGACTACAAGATGTTGTAGTTGGAGAACCTGCTCAGGGAACACAAGTCCTACGTAGATCTGGTAGACCGAGGTTTGAGCCTGAGAGATATGGATTTCTCGTGTCTCAAATAGGTAATGTGTTGCTTATGGATCATGATGATGAACCAGCAACCTACCAAGACGCTATAAATGGACCGGACTCCGACAAATGGCTTGAGGCTATGAAATCCGAAATGGACTCCATGTATGCAAACCAAGTTTGGAACTTGGTGGAACCACCTGAAGGGGTACGACCCATAGGGTGCAAGTGGGTCTTCAAGAAGAAGACCGACATGGATGGGAATGTACAGACATTCAAAGGACGACTGGTGGCTAAGGGTTTCAAGCAAATTCATGGTATTGACTATGATGAGACTTTTTCCCCTGTTGCCATGGTAAAGTCCATTAGGATATTGCTTGCTATTGCTGCGTATTATGACTACGAGATCTGGCAGATGGATGTCAAAATGGATTTCCTTAATAGAAACCTCTTTGAGGAAGTGTATATGACACAACCCGAGGGTTTTGTATCCCCAAATGAAGCAACTAAAATATGCAAGCTGAATAAGTCCATTTATGGACTGAAACAGGCCTCTTGAAGTTGGAATCTTCGTTTTGATGAGAAAATCAAAGAGTTTGGTTTCATCAAGAATGAAGATGAGCCTTGTGTTTACAAGCGAATCAGTGGGAGCATTGTTGTCTTCCTGATATTGTATGTAGATGACATACTGTTGATTGGGAATGACATTCCTACCCTGAAAGTAGTTAAGAACAACCTAGGGAACTGCTTTTCAATGAAGGATTTGGGTGAAGCGACTTATATACTTGGTATCAAGATCTATAGAGATAGATCGAAGAAGTTGCTGGGTTTGACCCAAAGTACGTACATCGAAAAGGTGTTGAAGCGGTTCAACATGCTTGAGTCCAAGAAAGGATTTTTGCCCATGTCTCATGGTGTGAATCTCTCTAAGGACCAATGTCCAAAGTCTTGTGAAGACAAGGACCACATGAAGTTGATTCCATATGCTTCGGCAATTGGATCAATCATGTACGCGATGTTATGTACTCGACCCGATGTCTCCTCTGCTTTGAGCATGACTAGCAGGTATCAGTCAGACCCCGGTGAGTGTCACTGGATTGCAGTCAAGAATGTCCTGAAGTACTTGAGAAGGACTAAGGACGTGTTCTTGGTGTATGGTGGAGAGGAAGAGCTCGTTGTAAGCGGTTACACGGATGCTAGCTTCCAAACTGATAGAGACGACTCCAAGTCTCAGTCAGGTTTTGTGTTTTGCCTGAATGGAGGAGCTGTGAGCTGGAAGAGTTCCAAGCAAGAGACAGTTGCTGATTCTACGACAGAGGCCGAGTATATCGCAGCAGCTAATGCAGCGAAGGAGGCTGTATGGATTAGGAAATTCATCGGCGAGCTTGATGTAGTTCCTAGCATTATTGGTCCCGTAGTTCTCTACTGTGATAACAATGGTGCAATTGCACAATCTAAGGAACCTAGATCTCATCAGCGCTCCAAGCACATACTTCGGCGGTTTCATCTTATTTGTGAGATTGTCGAACGAGGAGATGTAAACATTTGTAGAGTGCCGACTGAGGAAAATATTGCGGATCCGCTGACAAAGCCTCTCGCACAGAGAAAGCATGATGGTCATACTAGATCGATGGGTATGCGATACCTAAACGATCAACTCTAGCGAGGATCTTGTGGATTGCATGTAAATATGTATTTTGTTGGCTGTTTGTTCATATGATGAACTGTGTACCTAGTTTTTCTTTTATAATTAATGGTAAATTCTTTTATTGTGAGTTTTTTTATATATGATAGTTAAATGTTAACATAATAGATACCCTTAGAATGTTCGCTTCCATAGGACATCAAGTACGTGACTTGAATGTGAGAGCCTATGATTTATTTGAAGCTTCATTCTTAAAGGTCCCTGGTCGAGTATCATCATAGAAGCTAAGGGTGATGATGATACATGAAGGCTAGCACGTGTGTTGACTGATGACTGGTTCTCACAGGTCATGATATTGTGATATCAAGTCATCACGTGGGTACTTGTTAGTGAACAAGTTGTACTGGACAGATCCAACCTGAGACTACTCTGTGGATTGTCATCCAATAGTGTCACGAGTAGGTCTCAATTGACAATGGTGTTGTGGTCCTTTGACCTGAAGTCACAGCATTCATCAAGTGAGGAAGAGCGTGCTTTGATGCCATCTAAAGTCTTCCTTGAGAAAGGTTGATGATAAGGGTGGTTGTTGGGCATGTTACGAATCATTTGGGTATTTGTGTGTGAGCAGATATGGAATTTGTCCTCCTGTATGATAGGAGTTGCATCCATAAGCCCCCTTGATGGAACTGGACTGAGAAATGCATGGTCATGCTTGGTTGAGTAAATATGTGATATTGGACTCACCATTCTCTGGAAGTCCGTCCTGGATCAAGAAAACTTGGATTGAGCTATTACGAGGGTGACACGGTCCATGCCTCTAGTTCCTTCCGGATGTAAGGGACAAAGGGACAAAGACAACGCTGATACATTGGTCATAAAGGCTAATGAGTTATTAACTCTTGTTGCTTGGGGAGCAATGATGCATTGCTAGATGCCGCTCATTGTTTGTGAGGTTTTTGGTTTGATACTTTCGAGATCAAGTGGGAGTCTGTTGGAGTTACCATGATGATCTGGAAGTGGTCAAACATGTAATCTCACTGCCAACGCAATATGAGCCTGCAGGGTCGCACATAAGAGATGTGGAGAAATTGGATGACTGACTGTGTTGGTAAAAGTTACCAATCACCGACCTGAATAGGGTTATGGGCAAATTATTGCCTTATAGGATCATCGGGTTGGGCAAAGGTTGCCTTGAAGGGCTGGTTAGGTTCGTCGTCCGAGGGTCAAAGACATTAGTCGAGAATAGTCTTCAGATTCCCGCCGATCGGCGAGAATCGTCTCCCTGATTCTCATCGATCGACGAGAATCGTCGAGAATCAATGACTGATTCTCGACGATCGACTACTTCGACGATTGTTGTCGACCGCGGCTCGACGATCGTCGAGTATCATTATGTGTCGTCGAGCGTGGCTCGACGATCGGCGAGAATCTTTGAGTATTGTACTCTGATTCTCGCCGATCCAATGTGATACTCGTCGAATGATTCTCACCGAACCTGCTCAGTGATTCTCGCCGATTGTCGCTGATTCTCACCGATTCATACTCGCCGATTCTGAACCCTAGTTCTGGGTGGTCTGCGGATAGCGATTTTCCTGGGTTTATTTATACCTCTAGTATAAATAGAACACTTAGGTTTATCGGATAGAGATCTTTTGGCTACTGTGCGAATCGACCCCGACGGAAAGGTTCCGCTCGATCGTTTCCCCGATCCCGATCCCGCCGCCGGAAAGTGTTCCGCCGCCGCGTTCGCTCCGCTGCCACCTCTTCTCCGGCGACTGTCGCTGGTGCTGCTCTTCCTGGCGCGGACCTAGCAGTCCGTGGATTTGCCGAGGTGCGGTCTTCTCCTTTCTGATCTTCCGTGTGACGGAAAGCTCGGCGTTCTCCCGCTCGTGTGGACTTCTGCAGAAACGTGGATACTATTCCACATATAACTCGCCACTAGCAAGAAGATAAAGTTTGGAGCTCCTCCGTAGAGTTGTGACTCAACGCCACCGAGGTAATTTTTGCCTAGTTTTCCTAACTTCTTGATTCAACTGTTCATGGCCCGATCCACATCTCTTTGGGTTTTTCTTGATGTTTTATTTTTCCGCTGCGTGCACAAGCGTTGTGTCAACCCCATAGAGAAACCCAACATGATCATCCCTTCTGTTGAAGGAGAAAGGTCTTTAAATAGTCTTCCTCCAAGGTAACCGGCTGATCCGGTTTATAACAACCTTCTGACAGCTCTGACAGTTGCAGTTGACTGCTTGAAATGGCAGTTGTCAAGTCATCCAGTCACTTCTTGAAATCTCTGTCACTGTCTGAAAGTGTCGAGACAGATAGTCATTATGTGTCGACACAAATAGAATAAGTGTCGACACAAGTAGACTAAGTGTCGACACTAGCCTTGATTGTGTCGACACAACTCCTTGTGTTGTTGTAACAGCTTCTCGACACTGCTTCTTCAGAATGTGTCGACACAAGCCTTCTATAGAATGTGTCGACACAAGTACTTCTTCTTCAATACTTAGTTGATTTCTGTTGTGTGTCAACACAACTCCTTTGTGTTGACACATCTTCTTGTGTGGAAACTTGCCAAGTGTCGACACATCTTCTTTGTGTCGACACATGCCTTCATGTGTTGAAACTTTACTGAGTGTCGACACATCTCCTTTGTGTCGACACATGCCTTCATGTGTTGAAACTTTGCTGAGTGTCGACACATCTCCTTTGTGTCGACACATGCCTTCATGTGTTGAAATTTTGCTGAGTGTCGACACATCTCCTTTGTGTCGACACATGTACTTTAACTTTGTTGAAGTTTGCTGAGTGTCGACATAGCCTCCTGGTGTCGACACTTTTGTTGTCGACAAAGTTTCTCTGGGTGTCGACACTGCCTCTAACTGTCGACACTGATTATGTAGACAATTCTTCACTGTGTGTCGACACTGTATGTATGTGTCGACACTTTTCTTCTCGTGTCGACTCTGCCTTCCTGGTGTCGACAAAATTACTCCAAGTGTCGACACTTTTCTTCTGGTGTCAACACAAGCCTTCTTAAGTGTCGACACTTTTCTTCTAGATGTCGACACATGGACTTAGAAACTTTTCCTGCAATCCTGCAGTTACTCAACCTGCACAAATAAACTCAAAGCAAATCAAATACACCTTGATGTATATCATTGAGTAAGGTGAGGCTTCTTCAAATCTGGTACATATATTCTAATGTAGCCAACACTATCTTGGAGTGTGTCAGTTGCGGGAAGGTTGGTTGTGGAGGTCGTTGGCGGCAGGATCGCTCCAGCAGAGGATGACGGCAACGGTTGCAGCGCACTCACGGGGGTTCTGCGGGTTTAGGGTTAGGGGAGAAGAAGGGCGTGAGTGGGAGAAAGGAAATTACTTTATAAGAAGGACATCGGCTGCGGGGAGGTTGGTTGTGGAGGTCGTTGGCGGCAGGATCGCTCCAACAGAGGATGACTGAAAGATATTGTACCTACTCACCTAGAGGGGGGGTGAATAGGTGACTTAAATCTTTTTAACTTTTTAGGCAGAATTCAGATTATATCACAGAGTTCTTGTTACTTTATCACAACACACAAGCAACAATCACAGAATTACACAAGCACACAGTAGACACACAGATTTATAGTGGTTCTCTAAGGTTTGGGTACATCCACTTTCCCCCTTCGCCTATCTAGTAGTGTACTAGATTCGGCCAAACTCCTCCACTATCTCAGATCCTCAGATCTTACACTCAGAACCTCAAACAGGTTCCTACAGCTCAGGCCCAAGGCCCTACAACTCAGTCTTCTTCAAAGACCTACACTCAGCTTCTTCGCAAAGCCTACACTCAGCCACAACAGGCCTACACTCAGCCACAACAGGCCTACACTCAGAGAATTAGATCTCCTACACTCAGGCACATAGGCCCTACACTCAGCCTTTATAATTACAGGCTTACAAACTCAGATCCCTAAGGATCCTACAAGATAATATGAATACAAAATGTAATCCCTACAACTCAGAGAAAAGAGAGGAGAGTTGTGAGTTTCTTGATGAGTTTTTGGAAGAACTCAGCTGAGATCAATCTGACTTGGCTTTCTTCAAAGCTTCTTGAATGTAGAACACAATAAGATTTAATCTCCTCTGCAGTTGATCCTTGATCTCTGCAACTTAAGATCCAGAACAAAATCTGAACCCTTCTTCTCAGCCTGGTTCCAACGGCTGACTTCTTGGATGGAGCTCTCTCTCTCCAACTTCTTAGATCTTCACTAGATTCTTCAATGAATAGCTAGACCTTCTTTGTATTACTTGAACAATAATTTATCATCTGTTTCTGTAGACAATATCAGCCTATATATAGGCCTTCTTCATGGTAACCGGCTGGTCCGGTTCATAACTGATTTCTGACAACTCTGACAGGTGCAGTAGACCGGCTGGAATGGCAGCTGTCAAGTCATCCAGTCAGTTCTTGAAAATTCTGTAACTGTCTGAAAGTGTCGAGACTGTCTGTCTTTAAGTGTCGGCACTTATAGACTAAGTGTCGACACAAGTTGACTAAGTGTCGACACTAGCCTTCAAGGTGTTGACACAACTCCTTGTGTTGTAGAATTCACTTCTCGACACAGCTTCTTCATCATGTGTCGACACTGATAATGTGTGTCGACACAATCACTTGTTCTTCAGTATATTGCTGAATTCTTGTAAGTGTCGACACAACTCCTTTGTGTCGACACATCTTCATGTGTTGAACGTGTCAGTGTCGACACATCTTCTTGGTGTCGACACATGCCTTCTGTGTTGATACTTGCTGAGTGTCGACACTGCTCCATGTGTCGACACATTCTTCTTCTGTTGAGACTCTGGCTGAGTGTCGACACATCTCCTTAGTGTCGACACTTGTACTTAGAATTTTGCTGAACTTTGCTAAGTGACGAGTCTTCTGTTGAGTGTCGACACATTCTTTCTTGTGTCGACACTTTCTTCCAGTGTTGACTCTTCTGCTGAGTGTCGACACATTCTTTCTTGTGTCGACACTTTCTTCAAGTGTTGACTCTTCTGCTGAGTGTCGACACATTCCTCTAGGTGTCGACACTTATACTCAGACTCTGCTGACTTTTGCTGAGTGTCGATACAGCCTCCAAGTGTCGACACTTTCTGATGTAGACACAGTTTCACTAGGTGTCGACACAACTGCTAAGTGTCGACACTTCTTCACTGGACTTCTCTTCATTGAGTGTCGACACAGCTCCTTGTGTAACACCCCCGGTTTTTTCCTATTATTATTCGTTTGTCTGCTGACGTCATAATAGCGGAAGGGCATTACGTGTCCGTGAGTTGACGGTGCGACGCCGTTTGTGTTTTTTTTTGGCGTCCGTTAGGTTTGACCGGCTAGATTTTGGGATATGCGTCGGAACCGAAATTTCTTTTACATCGGGAAGCTGAGTTATATAATTTCTGACTTGCTCGTCGAGTTTCGTCGCAATCCGAGCTTTGTTTTTTGGAGTCTCGGCCCACGTTTGAAATTCGGATAATTAAAAATTACCGTAACTTCGTTAGGCCATAACTCGAGTTCGGTGCGTCGGATTTTGATTCCGACTTCGTCGTTGGGTTCGTAGCATCGACATTCGCCTGGGATGCGAATTTCGTCCGTTTTGGCGCGCGTTTGGGTCTTCGTAATAGTATAGAAATTTTAAATAAATTTAACCTTTTTAGATTTTCTGCGCTCAGAGATCTCCGAGCGGAGCTCCGAGATCTCTGCGCTCAGAGATCTCCGAGCGAAGCTCAGAGATCTCCGAGCTCAGAGATCTCCGAGCTCAGAGATCTCCGAGCTCAGAGATCTCCGAGCTCAGAGATCTCCGAGCTCAGCTCAGAGATCTCCGAGCTCAGAGATCTCCGAGCTCAGCTCAGAGATCTCTGAGCCATCCTTGTCTTTCTTTGGTTTTAAACCATTATAAAATTTATAATAATAATAATAATATTATTATTATTATATATACTATAAGGTTTTTCCTCCCGAAGCACGAAACGAGCCCCCCATTTACTTTCCCCTGTTCTTTTCGGCCGAAGCAGTGCAGCGAATTCCTTTTTCTCGGGAGCCTTCCGACCGCCGCCGACGGAGCTCCGGTGCTCGGAATCGCGAGCCGAACATAGATTCGGAAAGCTCTCGCCGAGATCTACGCAGTCGTGGTGAGTATTTCTACTTTCATGGAATTTCTCCGTTAGGGTTTTTGGCCCTAAACTTCCGTTTCGACCTTAATGTTGTAGATTTCTTTTTCTCGCCTTCGCTAGGGCCGATCTGCGTCGTGGTGCCTTCCGAAGTGCGGTTTCGGGTGGTTGAGGCAAGTGGTGATCTTGCTCTTCTCCTTTTTGCTACGTTTTTTTTCTCTCCTTTATGCTCCTAGCGAGTTTTCAAATGTTAAGTTCACTTTTTGTTCGTTTAGCCCTTTCTCATTACAATATCATTATCTTGTTTCTTAAAATCCTAAATTATTATCTGGTAGGCCTTATCTCTTGCCTTTGTTTGAGTCAGAAAATGATAAATCTGTTGGAGGTCGTACACGATGTTGGCGGTGCCACCGGTGCGATGCTCTTTTAAAATGATAAATCTGTTGGAGGTCGTACACGATGTTGGCGGTGCCACCGGTGCGATGCTCTGAGGGCTATGACGATGTGTGATGGTATTATCCCCGCACAGTTTCTCTTTTGTTTTCTGATGAGCTGATCAGTCTCTTTAATTTGAATAAGATTAATGATCTCAAATGAATGTTATTTGTCTGTGGTGAGTTTAATTTTGTCCGTCTCCACTCATCTTTTGGCGGGCTCTTTTCCGATTGATTTTTATTGCTAGTTATGACTAGTTTTGTTTAACCTGACCCTTGCAGCTAATGTTTCCCTCCGGTCTCGCGGAGGTTTGCTTACTTTCCTGTTTTTCTTCGTCGTTTGTAACTTGTTTCTGAGGTGTTCTTTCTTTGAATGCCTCAGGTTCTGGACTATAGCAGGTGTTAGTGGGGAGCTGCGTCAGTTGCTGTTTTCTGACCCTCTTGGGGTAGGGTTTCCTATGAGCTTGCCGACCCATGGGTTCGTGTCAGGTGTTGACGCCCATGGTGCCGCTTTGTTAAACTTTCTGCTACCTTGCTGCTGCTACTCTTTGATTGCTTTTGGACACTTGTTCTGGAACGATTAGTTATGGCTTGGCTTGGGAGCCCCCATGCTTAGATATGCTAAGGCAGTTGGAGCATTGCATACCATGATTTGAAATGTTAATCTCATTACTTTCTGCGCATGATAAATCTACTTTTATGTACAGTAAATCTAGACATCTGATACTGCATGGTGCACCTCACTTGGTCTACACGAGCATTTAGGTCACCAAATGAATAAATTAAGTATTTTTCCACTGCGTAAAACTATATTTTCAAACCGTGGACTAGTTGATCCACCTAGCCGATGGACACGGCTTCGCATATTGTGCATAAATTATATTTGGATCATTTTGAGTTTAAAAAATGATTTCTATAAGTTGCGAGAGACGATGAGTTGCCTTAACGTCAGTAGATGTCCCCTACGTGACGTGGCATCACAATGCGTAGTTTCCCCTACTCTGATAGTGTTTTAAATGCTGAGAAAATGCGGGTTGTGACAGTTGGTATCAGAGGCAGGTTCTGTGAAAAAGGTAGTTGGGTGGTTTGGCGAGTGAGCCGAATGACTGCTACCCTAAGCAGAACCTCAAGCGATCATTTCATTGTTTACACACACTGATATGTCATCGGTATGTCTTGACCGAAGCACAGTCACTACACTCATAGCATGATAAGAAGTATACAAGGCATATTATGTAGTATGGGATGCATAATATGTGTTGTATATGGATCCATCATAGGAGGTGACATGTGACGGTTATGTAGTATGGGATGCATAACCACCATTACATGAATGCCCATTAGCACGTTTTCTTTTTTCGTTACATGTAATGTTATGTAGTATGGGATGCATAACATTGCATGTGTACTCCGCTCATAACATGCATTAAGGCCTCTTTCTAGAATGCATAGCACTGCATACAATCATATCATCGCATAAGCACGCGTGCCAAGTTAAAGACATACCAGATGACATATGTACACACATGATTTGAAAAGAAATTTAAATGTTCATGCACTCATGTCATACATTCATATCGTCCTAGTTAAGTTCATAGCATTGTTTCATGGAATTCCAGAGCAAGGTAGCAGCAATAGCAGATAAATTTCTTTTCCGTTCCAAAATGATCCGGGATATATTTTTCGTGTCTGCTTGGCTTAAGTGCCTTAAGCCAGTTTTTGAGTTGATGTCCATCTATCTTGTAGACATGCGTCGTGGGAGAGCAACGCGGTCGACTCCCCAGCCTGAGGGAGAGTCTTCTGGTGGTCAGAGCACGTCCGTGATCGAAAGTCTGCGTCAGAGCAATGAGGCCTTGACTAGGCAGATAGACGCGATGCAGACTCAAATTCAGTCCCTGGTGTCTGCTGCCGCGGTGCAGCAACCTGTCGCGCAAGAACCGGTGGTGAGTCCAGCTGTTCCTGCTCCTTTGGCGCCTCCAGTGGCATTGCCACCGGAGATGAACTTCATTTCCCACTTCCAGCGTTTGGGACCTCCTACCTATGATGGTAGGGCAGACTTCATGGCCTTGGATGATTGGGTGATCGGCATGGAGGAGATGTTCTTCTATTCAGGCATCTCCGAAGCTTCGAAGGTGATGGTGGCTGCTTATCAATTGAAGGGACTGGCGAAAGGTTGGTGGATCAGGGAGAAGGAAAGTCTTGTCGAGGGATGCTCGTGGGAGGTGTTTAAAGTCATGTTGCTTAAGAAGTTTCTCCCTTCGGTTGAGCGCGACCGATTGATGAACAGCTTCTTGCATCTGAAGCAGAGGCAGCTCACCGTCAGTGAGTATGAGATTGAATTCAGCAAGTTGAGCAGGTTCGCCCCAGAATTGGTGGCTTCTGAGGAAGGAAGGGTTAAGCGGTTTTTGAGTGGTCTCACTGGCGACATCCAGCAGTGGGCTAGTGCTTATGGGTCGGGAACTTATGCTGAAGCAGTGGAGGCCGCTTTGAAGGCCGAGTCTATTGAAAAGATAAAGAATCGTGGACAACAGGTGAAGAGTGATAAGAGGAAGTTGGACGATCGAGAGAGCTCAAAGGCATCACACTCGGACTCAAGGAAGAGGGGTATGGGGCACTGTAGCTTCTGCGGCAAGCGGGGTCATCCGTTCGAAAAGTGTTTCAAGAGGCTCGATACGCAGGAGCAGTCGAGGATTAGTGCGATTCAGGACGCACCCAAGGTTATCCCGGTATGCTCTTTCTGCTCTAAGCCCGGTCATGAGGCGGCCCGGTGTTTCAGGAAAACTGGGTGTTGTTTTCTCTGTGGGCAGAGAGGCCATCGTAGGGCCGACTGCCCAAGCTCTCAAACCATGACTTCAGCGGTTCCTCTGCAGACCTTGCCGCCGCCCTCGCGGATCGTGGATAAAGGGAAGGGCAAGCTTAATGTGTTGACTAGAGATGAAGCTCAAGCTTCAGCACACGTGATATCTGGTCAGTTTCCTTCTTCCTAGCTTGTTCCCTTCCTTCTTGTTTTAGCTTACTAGTTGTTTGGGGATGCATACTTGCTTAGGTGAATTCAAGGTGAGAAATAAGTGGGCGCGTGTCCTATTTGATTCAGGAGCTTCTCACTCCTTTGTCGCTCAGAGTTTTGTTGACAGGCACCGATGGCCTGTTGATCGGTTGGATGAT
The DNA here is from genome assembly GCA_039583875.1 of Platanthera guangdongensis. Lineage (NCBI taxonomy): Eukaryota > Viridiplantae > Streptophyta > Magnoliopsida > Asparagales > Orchidaceae > Platanthera > Platanthera guangdongensis. The sequence goes on from CM077152.1 coordinate 138,434,235, forward strand.
GCCTTGTCTGTTAAGTTTCCATCTGGAGAACAGGTTACGTCAGATCGGGGTATCCGGGAGTGCCCCATTTCCTTGGGTGGTGTCCAAGTTCTAGCAGATTTAAAGATGCTGGATTTGGCAGACTTCGATGTGATTCTTGGAATGGATTGGTTGTCCAAATTTGATGTCGTGATCAAGTGCAAGGAGAAGCGGTTAGATTTCAAGTTGGGAGACGGTCGTCCATTGAGTGTTTATGGCCTTCCTCGAAAGGGATCTCCAATCATATCCACGGTACGTGCCCACCGAGCTTTAGCATCTGGTTGTGAGGGTTTCTTGGTTTCTATCAGTGCATTGGAAGCTTCTCGTGTTGAGCCAGCCGTGGAGGGCATCCCGGTGGTGCGAGAGTTTCCTGATGTTTTTCCTGATAAGCTTTTTGGACTCCCCCCCCGAAAGAGAGGTGGAGTTTTCTATAGACCTCGAGCCAGGCACCCGGCCCATTGCTAAGGCACCGTACCGCATGGCGCCACGTGAGTTAGAAGAATTACGTGTTCAGTTGGATGAGCTGCTGGAGTGTGGTTTCATTAGACCGAGTACTTCTCCATGGGCCGCTCCTGTTCTCTTTGTGAAAAAGAAGGACGGTTCCATGAGGTTGTGTATCGATTACCGAGGGCTAAACAAGGTGACTATCAAGAATAGATATCCTTTGTCGCGGATTGACGATTTATTCGACCAGCTGCGTGGGTGCATCAGGTTCTCGAAGATTGATCTCCGTTCAGGCTACCACCAGATGAGGGTTCGTGAGTCAGACATTCCTCTGATAGCTTTTAGATCCCGACACGGACATTTTGAGTTCCTCGTGTTATCCTTCGGTTTGACTAACGCGCCTTCTGCGTTCATGGATCTGATGAACCGTGTGTTCAAGGATTTTCTTGATCGTTTTGTGGTCGTCTTCGTCGACGACGTCCTCGTCTATTCTCGCAGTGATGAGGAGCATGCCCATCATTTGCGGTTGGTTCTGTCTGTCCTGAGAGAGCATAAGCTGTATGCTAAGCTTAGCAAGTGCGAGTTTTGGCTGTCTCGGGTGTCCTTCTTAGGACATGTGGTGAGCAAGGATGGAATCTCTGTTGATCCAGCCAAGATTTCAGCGGTGATGGATTGGAAGAGACCTTCTACACCAAAGGAGATCAGAAGTTTCTTGGGCTTGGCTGGATATTATAGGAGATTTGTGGAAGGTTTCTCCACGCTGTCCGCTCCGATGACGCGTCTGACACAAAAGAATGTCGCCTTCATTTGGAGTGATAAGTGTGAGGAGGCTTTCCAAGAGTTGAAGAGAAGGTTGTGCACTGCCCCAATTCTGATTCTGCCTATTGAGGGAGTGGAGTATGCGGTGTATGTTGATGCTTCACACATTGGACTTGGTTGTGTTTTGATGCAGGAGGGGAAGGTGATCGCCTATGGATCTAGGCAATTGAAGGTTCATGAGAAGAACTACCCTACTCATGATTTGGAGTTTGCGGCAGTGATCTATGCCCTGAAGCTGTGGAGGCATTTATTATATGGCGCCGTGTGTAAGATTTATACAGATCATAAAAGTCTGAAGTATGTATTCACACAAAAGGAGCTGAATTTGCGCCAGCGTCGGTGGTTGGAGTATGTGGCTGATTATGAAGTGGACATCCTCTATCATCCTGGTAAGGCCAATGTGGTGGCCGATGCTTTGAGTAGGAAGACGGCTCAGATATTTAATTTATCGGTTCGAGCCTTGGTTGAGGAGTTTCTTTTGATGGATATTTCCGTGGCGAGCCGTGGCGAGCCATCTGGCTGGGAAGCCGAGGTGCCTTCTTGGATTTCTCTGACGAGATTGCATCAGAAGGATGACCCGGATTTGCAGCACTTGCGAGCTAGGACCAAGAAAGGAGAATTATCTGATTTCTCTATTGATGAGCTTGACACCCTCTTGTATAGAGGTAGATTCTGTATTCCGGCGGTGGGAGATATTCGAGTGATGATTTGCAACGAAGCTCACGGATCTAGCGTGGCTTACCACCCGGGTTCCACCAAGATGTATAGAGATCTGAAGCAAATCGTGTGGTGGTCGGGCATGAAGAATGACATCGCCAAATTTGTATCGGAGTGCTTCACGTGCAAGCGGGTGAAGGCCGATCATGGCAGGCCTGGAGGAAAATTGACCCCTTTGGAAGTTCTCATGTGGAAATGGGAGAGTATCTCGATGGACTTCATTACCGGATTACCGAGGTCCCCTCGTGGACATGATTCTGTTTGGGTCATAGTGGACCGGTTGACGAAGTGTGCCCATTTCGTTCCCTTCAAGGTTGGCTATTCGATGGAGAAGATTGCAGAGTTGTATGTGGATGGGGTCATTAGATTGCATGGCGTGCCTGTAAATATTGTGTCAGATCGGGACTCAAGATATATGTCGCGTTTCTGGAAGAGCTTGCATGGAGCTTTGGGCACCGACCTCCGGTATTCTACCGCTTATCATCCATAGACAAATGGTCAGACGGAGAGAGTGAATCAGATCGTGGAGGATATAATCAGGTGTTATATTCTGGATCATGGTGGCGCATGAGATCAGCGCTTGAGATTGATGGAGTTTGCATATAATAACAGTTACCAAGAGAGCCTACAGATGGCACCTTTTGAAGCATTGTATGGGAGGCGCTGCAGGACTCCCTTATTTTGGGCCGAAGTCGGTGAGAGACCATTGTTAGGTCCAGAAGCTTTGGTGGAAATGGAAGAGGCGGTGACTAATATTCGGGAGAAGCTCCGCGTTGCTCAGGAGCGGTATGAAAAGTATGCCAATCAAAGAAGGGCAGATCTGGAGTTTGAGGTTGGGAGCAGTGTTTTTCTGAAAGTCTCTCCGGTGCCAGGCGTTAAAAGATTTGGGAAGAACCACAAGTTGGATCCCAGATATGTTGGGCCATTTCAGGTCGCTGAGCGCATCGGAGTGTCTGCTTATAGATTAGAGTTACCTGCTACCTTCCCTGGCGTCCATGATGTGTTTCATGTGAGTCAGTTGAGGAAGTGTGTCCGCAGCAATCGTCAAGTCCTCGATTCGGTGCCTCAGATTCAGCCCAATTTGTCTTATGTTGAGGAACCTGTCCGTATTCTAGAGACTCAAGAGCGTGTGTTGCGGAGGAAATCCTTTCCCATGGTAAAAGTTCTCTGGCGAAATCATGACGTCGAGAGCGCGACATGGGAGTTGGAATCAGCTATGCGGGAGTCTCATCCGCACCTCTTCATTTAATTATCCCAGGTGAAATTCTTCTTCCTGCACCGTTTATTTTGTCCCGATAATATTTTCTGTTCGTACGTCAAGTTTCGGGACGAAACTTTCTTTTAGGGGGAGTGGTTGTAACGCCCCCGGTTTTTTCCTATTATTATTCTTTTGTCTGCTGACGTCATAATAGCGGAAGGGCGTTACGTGTCCGTGAGTTGACGGTGCGACGCCGTTTGTGTTTTTTTTGGCGTCCGTTAGGTTTGACCGGCTAGATTTTGGGATATGCGTCGGAACCGAAATTTCTTTTACATCGGGAAGCTGAGTTATATAATTTCTGACTTGCTCGTCGAGTTTCGTCGCAATCCGAGCTTTGTTTTTTGGAGTCTCGGCCCACGTTTGAAATTCGGATAATTAAAAATTACCGTAACTTCGTTAGGCCATAACTCGAGTTCGGTGCGTCGGATTTTGATTCTGACTTCGTCGTTGGGTTCGTAGCGTCGACATTCGCCTGGGACGCGAATTTCGTCCGTTTTGGCGCGCGTTTGGGTCTTCGTAATAGTATAGAAATTTTAAATAAATTTAACCTTTTTAGATTTTCTGCGCTCAGAGATCTCCGAGCGGAGCTCAGAGATCTCTGCGCTCAGAGATCTCCGAGCGCTCGGAGATCTCCGAGCGGAGCTCAGAGATCTCTGCGCTCAGAGATCTCCGAGCGGAGCTCAGAGATCTCCGAGCTCAGAGATCTCCGAGCTCAGAGATCTCCGAGCTCAGCTCAGAGTTCTCCGAGCTCAGAGATCTCCGAGCTCAGCTCAGAGATCTCTGAGCCATCCTTGTCTTTCTTTGGTTTTAAACCATTATAAAATTTATAATAATAATAATAATAATAATATTATTATTATATATACTATAAGGTTTTTCCTCCCGAAGCAAGAAACGAGCCCCCCATTTCCTTTCCCCTGTTCTTTTCGGCCGAAGCAGTGCAGCGAATTCCTTTTTCTCGGGAGCCTTCCGACCGCCGCCGACGGAGCTTCGGTGCTCGGAATCGCGAGCCGAACATAGATTCGGAAAGCTCTCGCCGAGATCTACGCAGTCGTGGTGAGTATTTCTACTTTCATGGAATTTCTCCGTTAGGGTTTTGGCCCTAAACTTCCGTTTCGACCTTAATGTTGTAGATTTCTTTTTCTCGCCTTCGCTAGGGCCGATCTGCGTCGTGGTGCCTTCCGAAGTGCGGTTTCGGGTGGTTGAGGCAAGTGGTGATCTTGCTCTTCTCCTTTTTGCTACGTTTTTTTTCTCTCTCCTTTATGCTCCTAGCGAGTTTTCAAATGTTAAGTTCACTTTTTGTTCGTTTAGCCCTTTCTCATTACAATATCATTATCTTGTTTCTTAAAATCCTAAATTATTATCTGGTAGGCCTTATCTCTTGCCTTTGTTTGAGTCAGAAAATGATAAATCTGTTGGAGGTCGTACACGATGTTGGCGGTGCCACCGGTGCGATGCTCTTTTAAAATGATAAATCTGTTGGAGGTCGTACACGATGTTGGCGGTGCCACCGGTACGATGCTCTGAGGGCTGTGACGATGTGTGATGGTATCATCCCCGCACAGTTTCTCTTTTGTTTTCTGATGAGCTGATCAGTCTCTTTAATTTGAATAAGATTAATGATCTCAAATGAATGTTATTTGTCTGTGGTGAGTTTGATTTTGTCCGTCTCCACTCATCTTTTGGCGGGCTCTTTTCCGATTGATTTTTATTGCTAGTTATGACTAGTTTTGTTTAACCTGACCCTTGCAGCTAATGTTTCCCTCCGGTCTCGCGGAGGTTTGCTTACTTTCCTGTTTTTCTTCGTCGTTTGTAACTTGTTTCTGAGGTGTTCTTTCTTTGAATGCCTCAGGTTCTGGACTATAGCATGTGTTAGTGGGGAGCTACGTCAGTTGCTGTTTTCTGACCCTCTTGGGGTAGGGTTTCCTATGAGCTTGCCGACCCATGGGTTCGTGTCAGGTGTTGACGCCCATGGTGCCGCTTTGTTAAACTTTCTGCTACTTTGCTGCTGCTACTCTTTGATTGCTTTTGGACACTTGTTCTGGAACGATTAGTTATGGCTTGGCTTGGGAGCCCCCTTGCTTAGATATGCTAAGGCAGTTGGAGCATTGCATACAATGATTTGAAATGTTAATCTCATTACTTTCTGCGCATGATAAATCTACTTTTATGTACAGTAAATCTAGACATCTGATACTGCATGGTGCACCTCACTTGGTCTACACGAGCATTTAGGTCACCAAATGAATAAATTAAGTATTTTTCCACTGCGTAAAACTATATTTTCAAACCGTGGACTAGTTGATCCACCTAGCCGAGGGACACGGCTTCGCATATTGTGCATAAATTATATTTGGATCATTTTGAGTTTAAAAAATGATTTCTATAAGTTGCGAGAGACGATGAGTTGCCTTAACGTCAGTAGATGTCCCCTACGTGACGTGGCATAACAATGCGTAGTTTCCCCTACTCTGATAGTGTTTTAAATGCTGGGAAAATGCGGGTTGTGACACCTTGTGTCGACACTTTCTGTCTGGTGTCGACTCTGTATCCCTGGTGTCGACACAATGACTCCAAGTGTCGACACTGTTTGCCTGGGTGTCGACACAAGTCTTCTTAAGTGTCGACACTTTCCCTCTGGGTGTCGACACATGGACTTAGAAAATTTTTCATCTTCCCTGCAAATACTTAACCTGCACAAGTAAACTCAACATACATCAAATACATTTTGATGTATATCATTGAGTAGGGTGATGCTTCTTTAAATCAGGTACATTTAAACCAATGTACCCAACAATGACGGCCAGTGGTGGAACTAGGATTTGAATGTCGCGCTGGCACAATAAATTTTAACATATATTTCATTGTTAAAATTTATCCTAGACAAGGTTCTCTCTATTTTGAAAATTGAAATTAAGTCTACTATAAAAGATGTATAATTTCTGAATTTTTGAACCATTAATAATGTTCCCAAAAGCATGGCCTAACAAAGATTACATATGTCGTGTGTCACTAAACAAGTGACTACGTCAAATTACTAAGACTTTACAAAATTTTCAGTGCAGATCAACAATCTGATTGCCCACAACTATACTTATCTCAAAATGATCCTAACACATTAATCCATCTATAATGGTAGCAAAACTTTTGGTCTAAACAATTGGGGGTTCTATATTCTAGTAAAGTATTAGACATACACTGCAAACCCAATAATTTTTTGAGTTTACTTAAAGGTGAAAGGCTTGATCTGCAACATTTTCAGACTAGTTATTCCTTCAATTAAAATTGCAACTCTATCAATTTCTTGAAAATTATAAAATGTGGATACTTTTTTTCGGCATGATCTAATCATCAAAAAACTTGAGCACTGAACATTCAAAAACTTATACAAAACAAACATGATAGAGCGGAAGAAATATCCATGAAAAATATCCAAGAAAAACAATGAAAAAGTATCTACACCACTAGTGTTGCTCCTCTATTTCAGACTATTTTCCCTAGCAATTGTGTTTTTTACATGTGATGCTTCTTTCCCTTCACTGGTTGAAGTCTACAATCGACATTTTTGGTTGCAGTAGACAGCTTTTCATATCTTGTCATATGAGAGCAAAGAGGATAGTATCTACATTTATGATAGCACAAAAAGAACAAAAAAGAAGCAGATTCTACATCTTTTTTCCTCCATTTAACTCAATCTCACGCTAGGTCTTGCCCGTGCTTGAAATTACAAATGTTTTGGCTCACAAATTCATAGGCAATGGGCAGAAGAAATGCAGTGAAGCAGAGCATAGAATATATATGCAGAAAAAATCATATTCATACCTGATCAAAGACGAAGCAATAGAAGAAACTAGGAAGAACAGTGGGAGTCGCCCAGACACTGCCAGAAATCTGAAGGAGAAATGTACGAGAGCCTAACGCAGAGAAAATAATGAAAGCTGGAAGGGGAATCAGGAATGGCCTCTTTGGTGTCGTCTCCCTTCGCCACAGTCGTCGCCTCGCCGGTCTCGTCGTCGTCGACACCGTCATGCGCCATAAATCGGGAGGAGAACCCGTCGCGGCATCGCGCAGAAAGAATGCCCCCCCCAAAAAAAACCTAGGCGATAATACGTGAAAAAAACGGTCAGTTGCAGCGCACTCACGGGGGTTCTGCGGGTTTAGGGTTAGGGAAGACAAAGCATGGGGGTTCTGCGGGTTTAGGGTTAGGGAAGACGAAGCGTGAGCGGGAGGTAGAAATCGATTTCGCCGCGGTTCTGCGGGTTTAGGTTAGGAGGAAATTATTTATATGAATTTGCTATCAGATCTAACGTACAGTTTTTGATCCATCAAGAATCAGTGGCTGATATTTTGATGAAGTGCTTGTGTTGAAATTAGGAGGAATCTAGTAAGAATTATTACTGACATGCTAGTACCGGATTATGTCTTGCTAACTATATATTGTACCGTATAATATCATGACCCCGTATGGACAATAACTTGGAATACATGACAAATCTGTGGAATATACTAATGCTATTCGATCAAATAAGTAGTATTATGTCTCGTACTATTCGTTAAATATGCATCATGTATACAATCCACTTCGAGTACTAAACAACATATAAAAGGGGTAAAACTCTATATTGGTTGAATCAAGTCATTACAAGGTAAGGCCAAATGGCAAACCATGTTACTGTAGTTTCATGAGACTATGACATATTGAGTTACATTAACGACTATGTGTTAGTACCTTCATGGCTTCATATGTTCGTAGTACATCAAGAATCAGTGGCTGATATTTTTTGATGTATTTTTAAACTCACGTTATTTGCAGACCTAACTATTTTTTTAATATAGTATGAATATATCATATGCATAATAAATACAATCATTATAATTATTTGTATCAAAGTCAAGATCGGGATCGATGCTATCATTAATATAAACTCAATACCATCAAAAATTTGATCACTATCATAAATTAATATAGATATTATCAACTCAATTAAAATTTGTAATTAATTATATCCCAAAACTTGTTTATAAAAATTGTAATGAGACCACATAGGAGAGAGATTATTTATCAAAATGTAAACATGATGTCATGCATGCATTTCATGCTCAGATAATAAATGACATGATTGTAAGAAAAATATTTTGAATTTTTTGATAACAATTTTTTTACAAAAAACCTATGTTTTGGTGACGTTTTAAAAATAATCGTCACCAAAATTCAACATTTATATTGACGTTTTTTCATGAAAACGTAATTAATACTATTTTTTGTAGTAGCGACGTTTTTTATAAAAAATGTCGCTAGATAGAAAACATACGTTGACGCTTTTCAAAACGTCGCAAAAAAGCGTCACTGTAAAGTACATATCTTGTAGTGTATATCTTAGCACAACGAGGTTCCGTTAGATTAACGAAAGAACGGTTCTAGCACTCGACCACAAGGTATACATTTGCCTTGGCTGGATGGGAGGGATCTGCTCATGATAGTCGCATCTTCGTGCGCGCATTGACAGACGATAGATTGCATTTTCCGCATCCCCCACAAGGTATACTAATCAATATGTTTACATTCATTCAAATTTTTCGTATTTCATAATGTTTACCTGTTTAACAAACCAAGTAAATGCAGGAAAATATTACTTAGTGGATGCTGGATACCCGTTAAAGATGGGTTATTTGAAGCCGTACCCAAAAACAAGATATCACTTGACAGACTTTGCCCGTGGGAGTCGACCTGTACAAATAAGGCAAGAACATTTCAATAAGACGCATTCATCTCTTCGTAGTGTGATCGAGCGAACGTTTGAAGTGTGAAAAAAAGTGACATATTTTGAGCAAAATGCCGCAGTACAACTTCAAGAAATAGCGTTCCATAGTGCCAACGACAATGACCTTACATAACTTCATTTGGAGACATCCGTCTTGCTGGGACCCTGAGTTTAATGCTTGTGATGCTGATGAGTCTTCTTTCGTTCCCTCAGAGGATGAAGACCCTGCAACAGAGGATGATATTGAAGGCGATATGAGTGATGCTGCTGGAGCAGAACATATGTTTACAGTACGAGATAGCATTGTCGAAGAAATATACAGTGCACAGAGGTAAAAATTCGATTCATCTTTACTAAAAATGTAAAGGATTTAAATTATCAAAAGTTTGATTCATATCAATTTATTTTCGAACAAGTGATCGGAAGGATTGGAAACAGCCGCCGGATGTTGGAAGACCTTTTTTTTATTTTCTTGAAATATGTAAAAGACTCCTGTTATCAGTTATTTTTATATATTTATATATTTTAGTTTTTAAAAAAACAGCTTCCAAAAGTTGTTTCTCCAAACAACTAAAAATAGAAAATCGCTCTTCAAAGCGCACTTCTGCACAGCACACCCAAACACTCTACAGCTTTTCAAAACTGTCCCCAGAGATATATTTTAAAACAGCTCTATTCGGACAGCAGCTTTTCAATCCGTCAGAGCTGTCCCAAACAGACGCTTAGCTGTGCGGTGCTTGACTCTCGTTAAAAAAAATATAAAATGACTCCTCAAGCAATAGATCTTAATTGCTTGCCGCGAGTTGCAAGATCGCGAAATATTGCTTTTGGTCTTCCCCAATTGCTTTTCCAAGTCGCCTCAGTTCGAAGGGCGTCTCTGTCCATCCTGCAGACGTGGAGGAGTTGGGAATACTTGCTCCTTTGAAAATTATCTACCTGTTGCCTTCCAGCCCCCTCCACCGCAGCTCACCGTAGTGGCTTTTCTCAACGACTTTTTTTTGGGTATTTGTAAGCAATACAGCCGGAAATATACGCCTTCCTTCGTCCCCTCTCTTCTGCCATGATTTATGCTCTCGGGAAACTAGAAAAGTGCAAAAAAACTATATTTTTTGTACTTCTCTGCTTCCTTGGATTTGTTTACGGTGTTTTCTGTAAGATTCCGAGCATAAAAGTACTTCCTTGTTGGTTTATTCGATCATTTTACCTTGAGATATGGAGCTGTTTGTCACCTTCAAGGCCTCAATTAATGATTCCTCTCTTTTTTCTCCGTGCTCCCATTATTGATTTCGTGTTTTGGTTTGCTAGGTTAATAGTATATTGTTTTGGTGTGTTTGGTTTGAATGTTGATTGAAAACTGATTCAAGATCTCTCTAAATAGATTAGCAGATGATCCGTTTGGTTTGTTGAAGTAGATTTGATAGAATGGTTCAGTGATTTTTCTCTTTTGTCTCATTATCTTTATTTATTGTTGATGATTTCTGAAGAGGATTTGAACTGCATCATGGGATAGGTATTAATACTTTTGTTGAGTTAAAGTCTATATCCTTTTAAATTCAGATGGCTTAGCTTAGAAGGCCATGGTTATATTCTAAATGCATAGTTTAGTACTTAAATATATCTCTAAGCAAGGTAAGTTCAAAAGAACATGCCCATTTTTTGGTTAAAATGTGGGTATTATCTGCTTTGTTTAGAATTTCTTCGACGGCATCTTTTCTGAATTATACTTCTCAGAGAGGTTGGGTTATTACTGTTTGAGCATATTTTTTAAAAAAGCTTTTGATATCTTGTAATGTTGCTTGTGGTTTTGATCTGGTACAAAATCCCACTTCTTTCCTATTATTTGCTCAATCAATTGTGGTCTTTGTCAGAGGCTCTTCACTTATCATGCTTGGTCTTACATATTCACATTCTTTTTAACATATAGGATTATTTTTTCTCTATGGGAGGAGGTGGTTCAAAGTCACGTAGGTTACGCCCAAGATCATATGATTACACCTGTACACCATCATACACTGCCCCTAGGTGCACTTCCTATCCTGTAAACAATGTACCGCTTGGAACAACGGGCAGACTGCAGAAGAAGTATTCCAAGATTGGTGATGACTATAGTTCACTTACTCAAGTGAGTCATTAATGTTTGAAGATTGTGTAGTAATTTTCAAATTGCAGATTAATTTTTAGATATCAGAACTCATATTATGAGTTAGCAATTAGTTATATGTCTGGTATGTTTTGTGTATATTAATCTACTGTGTTCCAAGAATAAACTCTGCCATGGTTCTCAAGTTTCTTATTATTAACTATTTTTCTTTAATGTAAAGAAATGGGATAGATTTTCCTTAATCACAGAAAATCTTCTTCAACATAGTCAATTCTTTCACAATAGGATCTGGAGTTAGAACTACAATTCTATAAAAAATTAATAATCCTAGTAGCAACGGGCTCACATCATCATTGTCACCTCTATTTGCATTATCTGAACTATTTTGGGTCGATTTTACCAATTTTATTTCATGCCTCAATTCAGCAAGAGAAGATTCATCATTGATTATTGTAACAATGCCAAAATTAACTTGTAATAAAACTTGAGAAATTGGATACACTCACGAGGGATACTCTTGCCTAACCCCAGGTGGTTGGCTCCTCCTTGAAGTTCGTCTCACAAGGAGTGATCTCAAACCCAAAATATAAAAGATAACTAAAACTTTCAAACCTCCTCCTTATATAGGGAGGGGACTCACATACATATTATCATAGTGGCATTACAAATTAAAAACACAAAATCAAAATAAGGTGCTGCGCGCGTGCGTAACTCTTACTAAGTTTTATAATTAAATTCATCATAGATCTCTATTTATAGTACATGATCATCAATAATGAATTAATAAATATAATGTCAAAGGACATATAAAATCGTTCTCATCACAACGATTAGCCTTTTCCTATTTACTGTGGTTTAGCTTTGCGAACCGAATTTTCATGCCTCCAATCACCCCAAAAAGATACATAATTAGGTTTGTTTCATTTCAAAGGACTAAAGTGGACAATTCAAAAATAAACTAAGCTTGTGGTTTGAAAACATAAATGAGCTTAAATAATCTAGCATAACAACGACAACACTCAAGCCTTTATCCCACTATAGTGGGGTCGGCTATATGGATCCTTTGTCACTATTGTGCCCTATCTTATTTCATAATCTCACTAATGCCTAAGTACATCATGTCTTTCCTTATAGTTTCATTCCAAGTCTTTATTAGTCTACCTGATGCAGTGGTAAGGCAGACACAGGGTGAACTCTTTAAATGCACACCTATATGCGATGGTGTGGAATGCTAGTGCAAAGAGCGGTCCGCCCAAAAATTACAACAAATAATTATTTATTATACAATTAACAGCATGACACTTGCAGTTGCAAACAATTAATTAATGAAGAACATACTATTAATTTGGCAAAACGAAAGAGCCGCAATTACTTTCAAGCGAGCGTAGGAGGAACCCTGCAAATCGCACAACGTATGAACTAGTAGCACAATAAAAATAAACATCCACCACAATATAAGTAGCTGAGAGTAATCAACAATAAAAAGAAATAACTTTATACCACAATTTTAGCGTGCAGACGGCGGCGGCGGTTGTGGGCGGCAAGTAAATGGTGTTGGGAGTTGAGCGGGGCTGGTAGTGGCTCGGGTAGACAATGGAGGACGGTTGTAGGGGAGGAAATGGTCGGGTGGTAGAGGCCGACAAGGTGGGGGAAGAGGGGAGTGAACAATGTTTTTAATTTATGAACAGTAACTTGAAATTAAACATGTGCGTTCATGGTGGCTGGGCTACATGAAGAGAAGGGACGGTGGACATGTGCAGGAAACGAGGCGAGGAAGGAGGAGGAGGGATTTACGTGCAGGGGAAGACTAGAGGGGAGGAGATTGACTGGAACAGGGGGTTGCTGTAGCGATGTGGGTCGATGGAGGCGATGTTGCAGCGATGCCAGGGGGGGGGGGGGGGGGAAGAAGGGGAGATGTCGGAAACAGCAGGGGGATGATTTGCGGCTAGGGGTACAGGCGGAGCAGGGCTGATCGAAGGAGGAGGACCCGACGTCGGGCGCTGCAGGCAGGGCTAGGGCTGGATTGGCAGGGCAGGATTTTGCCCGGGGTTGGAAGGCTAACCAGAGGGGAGATGGCGACGGAACCGGCGTCGCACCAGCGGTCGTGGAAGGGGGAGGCGGCCTGGAATCGCACCACGGGCAGACAGGAATGGCTTCGGCGTCGCACCAGAGCAGGACCGAGCGGTTTCTCGTCTTTGCGTAAAACCTCGATGCCTGAAACCGCTGCTGCAACACACTTTATAACCATGAATTAAAACTGCTACATACAAATTGAAATCAAACTACCCGGATCAGGGGGTTCACATTGTCTGGACCGATCGGGGTTTACATACATCTTAAAACATAAAGAGTCCTATATGAATCTGATTCAAATCGATCATCTGGACGCAACCACGGACTCAGATCGTCCATCCGGGCAACAGATCACCGCCTCCAGTCGGAACACGCGCATGTCGGCCGTGGTGCGCCGTCAACTCCCTCCGGCTTAAAAGCACTCAACTCCGGTGAGTGCTGGTGGTCACCCTCGCTGTGTATCCGCGGAGCGAGTCTCTCGAACTCCTCTGAAGATATACATGTAGCATCGTGCAGGGGGCGGCCACTCCATCGGACAAGATAATGCAGGGTATCTCGTTCGCCAGCGGTGTAGAAGTCGTGACCGACGATCTGAAGCACGACGTCGGTGGAAGCAGGTGGTACCGATGTATCTCCGTTTGGGACTGATGTATCTCCGTCTGGCACTGATGTATTTCTGTCTGGCAATGATGTATCTCCGTCTGGCAATGACGTATCTCCGTTTGACAATGATGTCGGTGGAACCGTCGGTGGTGCAACTTGATCTGCATGTCGTGACGCCGCTAGTGGCAACAAAGAGGAATCAGTGGAGGTAATAGGAGGAGAAAACTCAGGTGGTGGGCTATGGTAGATGAAGGCTCGGGTAGAGGTGTGGTGAGTGGGTCCACGTGCACACGCTCGTCGTAGTTAGGAGTCAAATCCTCTACGTTGAATATTCGGCTGATGCCCATATCATTAGGGATGTTTATCTCATATGTGTTCGTTCCAATTCGTCGTACGACTATATAGGGGCCCATTCTGCGTGCGCACCACGACCGACATGCGCGTATTCTCGCTGGATACGGTGATCCGTTGCCCGGATGGACGATTCGAGTCCGTGGTTGTGTTCAGATGATCGATCCGAATTAGATTCATATAGGACTCTTTATGTTTTAAGATGTATGTAAACCCCGATCGGTCCAGACAATGTGAACCGCCCGATCCGGTTAGTTGATTTCAGTTTGTATGTTGCAGTTTTAATTTAGAGTTATAAAGTGTGCTGCAACAGCGGTTCCAGGCATCGAGGTTTTACACAGACGAGAAACCGCTCGGTCCTGCTCTGGTGCGACGCCGGCTTCGCCTCCATCTCCCCTTTGATACCAATTTGATGCAGTGGTAAGGCAGACACGGAGTGAACTCTTTAAATGCGCACCTATATGCGATGATGTGGAATGCTAGTGCAAAGAGCGGTCCGCCGAAAAATTACGACAAATAATTATTTATTATACAATTAACAGCAGGGCACTTGCAGTTGCAAACCGTTAATTAACAGAGAACAAACTATTAATTTTGCAAAACAAAAGAGACCCAATTACTTTCAAGCGAGCGCAGGAGAACCCTACAAATCGCACAACGTATGAACTAGTAGCACAATATAAATAAACATCCACCACAATATAAGTAGCTGAGAGTAATCAACAATAAAATGAAATAACTTTATACCACAATTTGCGCGTGCAGGCGGCGACGACGGTTGTGGTCGGCAAGTAAATGGTGTTGGGAGTTGAGCGGGGCTGGTAGTGGCTCAGGTAGACAGTGGAGGACGGCTGTACGGGAGGAAATGGTCGGCTGGTAGAGGACGACAAGGTGGGGGAAGAGGGGAGTGAACAATGTTTTTAATTTATGAACAATAACTTGAAAGTTAACATGTGCGTTCATGGTGGCTGGGCTACAGGAAGAGAAGGGACGGTGGCCATGTGCAGGAAATGGGGCGAGGAAGGAGGAGGGATTTACGGGCAGGGGAAGACTAGAGGGGAGGAGATTTACCGGAACAGGGGGTTGCTGTAGCAATGTGGGTCGATGGAGGCGATGTTGCAGCGGTGCTGGGTGGGGAAGAAGGGGAGATGTCGGGAACAACACCGGGATGATTTGCGGCTAGGGGTACAGGCGGAGCAGGGCTGATCGAAGGAGGAGGACCCGACGTCGGGCGCTGCAGGCAGGGCTAGGGTTGGATCGGCAGGGGACGATTTTGACGGGGGTTGGAAGGCTAACCAGAGGGGAGATGAAGGCGGAGCCGGCGTCACACCAACGGTCGGGGAAGGGGGAGGCGGCCTGGAATCGCACCCGGGGTGGACGGGAAAGGCTCCAGCGTCGCACCAGAGCAAGACCGAGCGGTTTCTCGTCTTTGCGTAAAACCTCGATGCCTGGAACCGCTGCTGCTGCACACTTTATGACCCTAAATTAAAACTGCTACATATAAATTGAAATCAAACTACCCGGATTGGGCGGTTCACATTGTCTGGACCGATCAGGGTTTACATACATCTTAAAACATAATGAGTCCTATATGAATCTGATTCGGATCTATCATCCAGACGCAACCACAGACTCGGATCGTCCATCCGGGCAACGGATCACCGCCTCCAGCGGGAATACGCGCATGTCGGTCGTGGTGCGCCGTCAACTCCCCCCAGCTTAAAAGCACTCAACTCCGGTGAGTGCAGGTGGTCACCCTCGCTGTGTATCCGCGGAGCGAGTCTCTCGAACTCCTCTGAAGATATACATGTAGCATCGTGCAGGGGTTGGCCGCTCCAACGGACAAGATAATGCAGATATCTCGTTCGCCCGCGGCGTAGAAGTCGTGACCGACGATCTGAAGCACGTCGTCGGTGGAAGCAGATGGTACTGATGTTTCTCCGTCTGGCACTGATGTTTCTCCGTTTGACACTGATGTATCTCTGTCTGGTAATGATGTATCTCCGTCTGACAATGATGTATCTCCGTGTGACAATGATGTATCTCCGTCTGGCAATGATGTATCTCCGTCTGACAATGATGTCGGTGGAACCGTCAGTGGTGCAACACGATCTGCATGTCGCGACGCCGCTGGTGGCAACAAAGAGGGACCGATGAAGGTAATAGGAGGAGAAGACTCCGGTGGTGGGGCTATGGTAGATGAAGGCTCGGGTAGAGGTGTGGTGAGTGGGTCCACGTACACACGCTCGTCGTAGTAAGGAGTCAAATCCTCTACGTTGAATATTCGGCTGATGCCCATATCATGAGGGATGTCTAGCTCATATGCGTTCGTTCCAATTCGTATTACGACTGTATAGGGGCCCATTCTGCATGCGCACCACGACCGACATGCGCGTATTCCCGCTGGAGGCGGTGATCCGTTGCCCGGATGGATGATACGAGTCCGTGGTTGCGTCCGGATGATCGATCCGAATCAGATTCATATAGGACTCTTTATGTTTTAAGATGTATGTAAACCCCGATCGGTCCAGACAATGTGAACCGCCCGATCCTGGTAGTTTGATTTCAGTTTGTTTGTAGCAGTTTTAATTTATGGTTATAAAGTGTGCTGCAGCAATGGTTCCAGGCATCAAGGTTTTACGCAAAGACGAGAAACCGCTCGGTCCTGCTTTGGTGCGACGCCGGAGCCTTTCTTGTCCGCCCCTGGTGCGATTCCAGGCCGCCTCCCCCTTCCCCGACCGCTGGTGCGACGCCGGCTCCGCCTCCATCTCCCCTCTGATTCCAATTTGATGCAGTGGTAAGACAGACATAGGGTGAACTCTTTAAATGCACACCTATATGCGATGGTGTGGAATGCTAGTGCAAAGAGCGGTCCGCCCAAAAATTACAACAAATAATTATTTATTATACAATTAACAGTAGGAGGACACTTGCAGTTGCAAACAATTAATTAACGGAGAACAGACTATTAATTTTGCAAAACGAAAGAGGCGCAATTACTTTCAATCGAGCGCAGGAGGAACCCTGCAAATCACACAACGTATTAACTAGTAGCACAATAAAAATAAACATCCATCACAATATAAGTAGCTGAGAGTAATCAACAATAAAAGGAAATAACTTTATACCACAATTTGCGCGTTCAGGTGGCGGCGGTGGCTGTGGGTGACAAGTAAATGGTGTTGGGAGTTGAGCGGGGCTGGTAGTGGCTCTGGTAGACAGTGGAGGACGGTTGTAGGGGAGGAAATGGTCGGCTGGTAGAGGCCGACAAGGTGGGGGAAGAGGGGGAGTGAACAGTGTTTTTAATTTATGAACAGTAACTTGAAATTAAACATGTGCGTTCATGGTGGCTGGGCTACATGAAGAGACGGGACGGTGGCCATGTGCAGGAAACGGGGCGAGGATGGAGGAGGGATTTACGGGCAGGGGAAGACTAGAGGGGACGTGATTGACCGGAACAGGGGGTTGCTGTAGTGATGTGAGTCGTTGGAGGCGATGTTGCAGCAGTGCGGGGTGGTGGGGAAGGGGAGATGTCAGGAATAACAGGGGGATGATTTGCGGCTAGGAGTACAGGCGGAGCAGGGTTGATCAAAGGAGGATCCGGCGTCGGGCGCTGCAGGCAGAGCTAGGGCTAGATTAGCAAGGGGAGGATTTTGACGGGGGTTGGAAGGCTAACCAGAAGGGAGATGGAGGCGGAGCCGACGTCGCACCAGTGGTCGGGGAAGGGGGAGGCGGCCTGGAATCGCACCAGGGGCGGACGGGAAAGGCTCCGGCGTCGCACCAGAGCAGGACCGAGCGGTTTCTCGTCTTTGCGTAAAACCTCGATGCCTGGAACCGCTGCTACAACACACTTTACAACCCTAAATTAAAACGGCTACATACAAATTGAAATCAGACTACCCGGATCGGGCGGTTCACATTGTCTGGACTGATCATGGTACAATAAATCTTAAAACTTAATGAGTTCTATATGAATCTGATTCGGATCGATCATCCAGACGCAAACACTGACTCGGATCGTCCATCCTGGCAACGGATCACCGCCTCCAGCTGGAATACGCGCATGTCGTTCGTGGTGCGCCGTCACTACCCCTCCCTCGTTTAACATGCGTAGTTACTAGACTATCACAACGCCTAACAGGTGCCTCTAATGGTCTCCTTTGTACATGTCCAAACCATCTTAGTCGAGCTTCTCGCATCTTATCTGCAATTGGTCCTACTCCTGTCTTATCCTCGATACATTCATTCCTAATTTTATCCAGTCTCGTGTGTCCACACATCCACCTAAGCATTCTCATCTCCGTAACTCCCATTTTTTGCTTAAATAATCTAGTATAAATAAAAATAATCATTAAGGTGATGACCTAAAATCCAAGGTTGATCTTCAAGAATGATGATGGGATGAGCTAAAATAACTCCAAATTACTTGACCTCATCGGTTAGATTCCTTAATTTGTGACTCTTTCACCGTCTTTATAATCATTTTTTTAATCTTCTGCTATCCTTCTTTGAATTGATGATAGGGAACAATATTGGAGGTATTGAATATCAAGTTTACGCTAGTTTGAGATTGAAATCGAGATTTTTTGGATAATAAGAGATATATCAGGAATACTGGATTTTAATATATATATATATATATATATATATATATATATATATATATATATATATATATATATATATATATACGAGTGACAGGCACGGGCCTTCGGCCCGGGGGGCATATATCGCGGGTGCGACATATGTCGCGGGTGCGACATATGCCGCGGGTGCGACATATGCCGCGGGTGCGACATATGCCGCGGGTGCGACATATGCCGCGGGTGCGACATATGCCGCGGGTGCGACATATGCCGCGGGTGCGACATATGCCGCGGGTGCGACATATGCCGTGGGTGCGACATTTGTCGGGGGTGCGACATTTGTCGGGGGTGCGACATTTGTCGTGGGTGCGACATTTGTCGTGGGTGCGACATTTGTCGGGGGTGCGACATTTGTCGTGGGTGCGACATTTGTCGTGGGTGCGACATTTGTCGTGGGTGCTGACATTTGTCGTGGGTGCTGACATTTGTCGTGGGTGATGACATTTGTCGTGGGGGCGACATATGTCGTGGGGGCGACATATGTCGTGGGGGCGACATATGTCGTGGGGGCGACATATGTCGTGGGTGCGACAAATGTCTACGGGTGCGACATTTGTCGTGGGTGCGACATTTGTCGTTGGCGCGACATTTGTCATGGGTGCAACATTTATCGTGGGTGCGACAAATGTCGTGGGTGCGACAAATGTCGTGGATGCTGACATTTGTCGTGGATGCTGACATTTGTCGTGGATGCTGACATTTGTCGTGGGGGCGACATTTGTCGTGACGGCGACATTTGTTGTGGGTGCGACATTTGTTGTGGGTGCGACATTTGTCGTAGAGCGACATTTCTCATGGGGGCGACATTGGTCGTGGGTGTGACATTTATCGTGGGTGCGACAAATGTCGTGGATGCTGACATTTGTCGTGTGTGCGACATTTATCGTGAGTGCGACATTTGCGGTGAATGTCACATTTATGGTGGGTGCGACATTTATCGTAGATGCAACATTTGTGGTGGAGGCAACATTGGTCGTGGGAGCGGCATTTGTAGTGGGAGCGGCAATTTTCGTGGGCGGTGACAAATTTTGCGGGCGGCGACATTTTTGGTGGGAGGCCACATTTTTTGGTGGGATGCGACATTTGTCGTGACTAACAATAACCATCTAAAAATGTCTTTCAACTATAAATTAGTATCAACAATGGTTGGTTATATAGAAAATGATATTGACGTTAAAGTTTCTGAATTAAAGATATGATAATGTTATAACAATATAAGTTCTTTACAAAACACATTAACAGAAACATACATGAATCTTACCTAAACATATACCACAATAGATATTCTCATACCCATCATTTTTAACCCAAATGAAGTGTAGTCTTTTAATCATCTAACAAAACATATGATCTGCAAAATAGAAATTTATAAAAAAATAAGTACATTAATTTTAAATTTCAGTCTTTTTGCAAAAAAGAAATCTACAATAACACAGAATATCAGAACTTTACAGTACCTTGTGCATTGTCCAATCTGAGGCAACATGAGATCATACGCAGTGGGATCTTGGAAATATAGCTAAAAATAATCAACGTCATGATTCTGCAGTGAGCAATGAAAATGAAACTTTATTTTATTCTTCAACCAATTGAAGTAGTTATTATTTATGAAATAAAATTTAGTTGTATATGATATCATATCGTGCTTCTCATTATTGTAGAGTCAACCCGATCAAATATTTCTCTAAATACCACGTTTTTAGTGAACACGCCTTCATGACCCTCGATAGCATAGTTTTTTACCAATACCCTTGTTGTATGTGCTGAAACCCCTCGAGATAAAGCAACGTACAATTGACCATGACTGAATACATGATTTGGAAGATAGATCCCGACATTCCCTATTGTCTGTCCCTGAGACTTGTTAATTGTTAACGCGAAGCTCAATCTGACAGAAAATTATTTTCTCGTTAGTTCAAACAGCATCTTATAATCCTCTACACTCTTAAGTGGTATGCGTGGAATAAAAACTCTTAGACCCTTGAAATGTCCTACCAATATATTTGCCTCAATGATATTTCTTCCAAATGTACGACATATTAGTCTAGTACAGTTGCACAATCCAATTTTTGGATCTATATTTTGGAGCAGCATAATGGGGCAGCCACACTTTAATGTTAGTTTGTGCGGGGGTAAATTTCCAGGATTAATTGAGTTTAAGAATTCTGGGAGATATAAGTTATGATTATCATCAGAGACAAGCCAAAAGAATAGTAAGTTGTGCTATCCTCCGGGAACATAAACATGCATTTTTCATTCAGTTTGTTAACATCTTCATTCAACGGAGTTATCAGGGCTCTTGTCTCCATGTACTCGACATCATTACTGTTGATATTGTACATTTGCATATTAGGGAAAACAAAATTTATTAAATCATCAACTGAATGCTCTACTTCCTAAGACAAAACAATTGCGTCAAGAAGCCGAATCATATCATTTTCTACTGTTGGCTCCTCGCCATTTCCAACCCTGAGCAAGTATTCTGCAAATCGGACGTCATCACGTGCCCTCATATTTTCTGTTAGTTTAAGCAACTTCACTTCTGGCCATAAGAAAGACTCAACGATGTTTGACCTAATTATTTCCAGTCTTGTACCATTTACAACGACGGGTGTAACCTGTCTGAAATCACCCCCCATTATAAGAACCTTTCCCCCAAAAGGTTTGTCATTTCCTATTACATCTCGCCATGTACGATCTAGTATTTCAAAAGTTTTCTTGTTTGCCCTGGGCGCCTCATCCCAGATAATTGCAGATGCAAGTTCGACTAGTTTGCACATATCTGATTGTTTACTGAAACCACAATTCAATACGTTTTCGAGTTTAATTGGTATTTTGAATCGAGAGTGTGCAGTGCAGCCACCCGGAAGCAAATTTGTTGTTATACCAGAAGATGCAGTAGCTATAATAATGCGTCCTTTACGGAAAGTTGCTAATATGAATCGGTAGAGGAATGTTTTTTCCGGTCCCATCGGGACCGTCAACGAAAAAAATAGCTCAGTTTTCTTCTGCTATACTGTTGCATATATTGTTGTACGCAATTTGTTGTTGAGAGTTCATTGTCAATCAAACCCGGTAAGTCTACCGAATATTGTATGCCCTCGCTTTATCTTGACAAGTCAAAATCTTTAGTGCTTTTATTATATTGTTCGAAAATATTGTTTAGCTCACAAAGTAATCTATTAATTAAGAAATTACTGTTGAAGTGCTGGTGCTACCGTAATCTTCGATCATTGCCATATGATTTTCTTCCCAGAGTGTCCTGACCCCGGTCGGTTGACAATACAACAATATTGTTGCAAATAATCTTCGTAATGCAGAAGGCATTCTGAAATTTCTGGCTACAGCCAAACATTCTCTAATGCTATTGTCTTCTTCAAGCAACTCGTGCTTCTCAGCAGCTTCTTTGAATGTTGCACAACGATTCCCACTGACAGTGTATAGGTTATCAAATGATGTTAGTGCTGGAATGTGATTTAGTAGGAGACACAAGTAGAATCGCTCTCCCTCCGTTGGTGATACAGCGTAAATGCGACCAATGACTATTCGATTCCTGTGTCTTTTTATCCATTTCCTTGTTGGAGTAAGCCATCGGTAGTGTCTTGCGAAGTCCACATATAAATATTGTGTGGATTCTAACTCATCATTGTATACTTTGAAGAACTCTGTTAACATTGTTTGTGAATTACGTTCATCAACGAGCACATTAGAGACAGTCTGATTAGCTTGAAACCTAACTTGATGTTGATTAGGTAAATGGATTTGCAATCTTACAACTGAAGGATACGTTTGATACATATGATATTTGAACAACTTCCATGAATCTTCAGGACGGCAAATCCAACGTCCATCGACGTATTACTTACTTCGTCATAGTTCTGACCCGAGCGTACTTCGAATGCAACCCAGTCGGGACCCTTATATACGTACTTGTATATGTATTTGATGCTCTTAATGCTACTGCATATTTCCACATTTATATGACAATCATATTTGAGTAGAAGCCAGAGGTTGTACGGAACGACCCAACCATTATCGATTACCAAGTTGTCATCACGACCCAGTGCTATTCTCCTGTCATCGTCCCGACGACGGTACAAGGGATACAAATCAATTCCGTGTGTTGTGCTTTCAATGAAAGGTTTTGTGAATCCCTTTTTGCAAACATTGTTTTTCATGCATTGCACGTTCGGTCTCAATCGTTCACACGGTCCGTGTATCATATGTTTAAGTACTGCATTATATAGCTCGAGTTCTTCTGTTTCTATTGGTATTTATGCTCGTACAACCCCGTCATAATCGTCTGGATTATTAAGCCTATCGTTCTCGCTGAAAATAAATAACATATGTGCACGTGGTAGTCAACGCTTTTGAAACTCGACAACATGAACGTGAGCAACCACTCTACCAAGAACGCCTTTGTGGAAAGCGTTGTCCTTTAAACATTCTAGCTTTGCATGAAAAATTCTGGAGATTAAATCTGGGCGATCTTGAGGCGTTTGTACAGGAGAGAGCTCGTTGATTATCTCCGGCCACGAAGGATTACACGTCATTGTTAGGAAAATATATGACTTGCCAAAATTACGCACAACTGCCATAACATCCTGATACCTCTGGTACATATCTCTGGGACTTCCGATAAAAGATGACGGTAAGATTGTTCTACGTCCCACATTACCTGTAAAATGATTAAATAGAATTAATTTATAAGTTACGTAGAACCCTAAGTTTTAAAATGTGTCTTTCTATCAAGTTTGATTGATTTTATATGTACCTGCATCGTTTTCACCACTATATAAACATTCTTGTAAACCTTGATAATGCTCAGCCCTAATATGACTTGGGTGGGACCGAATCCAGCGTAGTTTTTGTTTCAACTTTTATGTACATATCAACCATGTATTGTTGTAGTAAACGTCCAACATGTAGTAGTATAAAAAGTGTGTTTCTGCGTTGCTGCATATAAAATCTCTAAATTAGCAGGTAGATATAAAAAAAATAGGATTTCTATTATATGCGCTGTTATATTTGTTTTACCTGAAGCAAGTATGAGTCGTAGTCGCAGCAGCTAGTTCGTTCTGTACGCTCAAGTAGTTCGTCTCCACGCCAATCGTATGTCCCGTGCGGTAGTAGTAGCGGATACTGTAGAGGGTCGTAATAGCCAGAGTACTCCTTGATAGATATTAGATTGCCTGAAGTTGTTTCGATGAGTATGTCTCTATCGTTGGTTTCCATAAAGTCATCAGCTCCTACCAATATCGCTGCAACCTGTGATGCCGTTGGGAGTGAGTACTGGCGCTCAACTGAAGGCCTCTCCTTAATTAATAATCTGCACTGTTGAAGGTTTGGTTGTCTTGCAAGCTGCCTGAAAGTCTGTACGAAGAGGTTTACCGCATCTAGTATGCTGGAGATCTTTTCAAGTGTTGGGATATGAAGTACTGGACTCTCGAGTAACCTATTCTCAACTTCATGTTCAGTGTCATAAATGAACATTTGCAAGTAACGTGGGCGAGTACCATTTTCTGGGAGGAGAGAGCCAATCCTGTGATATATTGCACCGTGCGCTCTAAAAGTATAGATACCCTGATTAAATGCTGACACATTTTCATCAAATGTGACTGCCATAGATGTGAAGGAGTATACGTGGTTGTAAGCACGTATATTCTGTCTAAAGTTGCGTGCTTCGATAGTTTGTGCAGTGTATAGTTCAAGTAGCTCAGACGGTGCCGTAATATTAGGTAGATCCACTAAACCTCCTTTGCAACATAGAGTTGATGTCTCGGTGTGGAAAAGCTTTGCATGACAATGCGAACAAATAGTAGGGGAAGAGAGTGTGACTGTAGGCACATTAAGTGCGGGGTAACCGTTTCTTGCTGTGAAATGTGTTGTCGTTCTTCGATTTGGGTTGTTGCCTGCATGTTAACATGAAAAATTTATTACGTAACAAATGTGATTAATAGGTCCAAATGTTGAAATTGCACAGGCATAAAGGAGACTACCAAGAAGGCTAGACGATCCCGTAGACATCTCTACATCGGCTTCATTTGTAGTTCTTTGTTCTTGTAGACGTGCAGTTTTTCGTTGAATTTGTGTTTGTATGTTTGCTTGACGTCTTCTAGTACTTGGTTCTCCGCGCTCTAGTCGTTGGGTATTGATTAGCGCCCTTTGAGGAATTACAACACCTACAAAATGGTAAGAGTTTTATGTTTGCTTAAATAGAATTCTTGTTGTTAGAGTTGCATGTGTAATAAAATTGAATAGATGAGGTTGGTTTGAGACTGAGTTAGTCCTATTAGTGTATGTGGAGTAGATGGATGTTGAACATAAGGTGTTATCATAGTTATCAAGGCGCGCGCCTAGGCGCGCCTGAGGCGCCGGGCGCACCAGGCGCAGCCCGCCGCGCCTCAGCACAGCTGAGGCGGGCGATGTGCCCCAGGCGCGCGCCTTATAGGCTTCCAGGCGCGCGCCTTATAGGCTTCCAGGCGCGCCCGGGCCTTTCAAGGTATTTTTTTTTAAAAAATTTTTGATATGGGCAAAAACATGATCTTAGATGCACCTGAGGCACCCCCTAGGCGCACTTGGGCACCCAATTCGCTGAAATTGAGCGAATTCGGCGCCCAATTGAGCGAATTGGGCGCCCAATTCGCTGAAATTCCACGCATTGGGCGCCCAAATATCTGAAATTCCGCGATTTCGCTCAATTCCAGCGAATTGCGCGCCCAATTCGCACAATTTCAGCGAATTGGGCGCCCAATTCGCTCAATTTCAGCGAATTGGGCGCCCAATTCGCTCAATTTCAGCGAATTGGGCGCCCAATTCGCTCAATTTCAGCGAATTGGGCGCCCAATTCGCTCAATTTATTCTCTCCCCAATTTTGCGCCTCACGTGCCTCAGGCGCGCGCCTGCGCCTTGCGCCTTGCGCCTTGGCTCCAGGGACCCTTTGCGCCTCGGTGCGCCTTGCGCCTTTGATAACTTAGGGTGTTATGGGATTACTTGTCTGCATGTTATTAGTTTGTTGTTGTTCGGAGAGATTCTCTGTTGTAGCGGTTGTTTCCATGAGTCGTTGAAGTTGTCGTGTTTCTCTTCTTCGAGCATTTGTTGCGTCACGTCGGTCTTGAGATGATGCATACATTCGTGACCTTCCTCTTGGGCGATATGTTCCCGGTGCCAAGCCGGTGGTGTTTGCTTCATGTAGATGGCGAAGCTCGCGTCTTCTTTCAGCACGTACTTGAAGCTGGGCGATCGTTGGCATCTAGATTTGGCGGACATGCAGTTGTGATTACAATCAACATGGATTAAACACAAATCATGTAAAAATAAACAACTTCTTTGAGATTGAAGGGGTATATAAATTTAACAAATTTCTTGTTAGAACAAAACAAAAGTGTTTCAGTTAATATTTCTTGGTGCAGGAAATAGGTTCGGCGACATAATGACTTTCCCTTTGTCGGGCATTAACTTCATCACGTCATTATTGAGGTGATGTTTCAATTTGGTGGTCTTCCTCTTGGTCGAGACGGTCGCGGGGCTGCATAGGTTGTTCTTTGGTTTGCTTCATTTGTGGTGTAGCTTTCATTTGTCACGTCATGTAGTGGATGATGTTGATGTTCACTTGCGTTGACCACATTTTGTTGGTTTGTGGTTGACATCTTAAGTTGATTAAAATAAGAGAGAAAATGCTAGAAATATTCCGAAAAATATAACTCTTAAATCCAAATATAGCTAAACCCCTATTTTTGAAACCAAGTATTAAAGCTAATAAAATTTTCTCATCAAAACAAAATCTTCTACTCTGATGCAAGGAAAGTAATAACTAAAAAAAGAGATACACAAAAACTCTATAATTGAATAAAGAAAAAGGCAGAGGAAGTTAGCATCGAGTGTAACATATTGCAATAAGTAAACATTGAATTTCATCGTACCTGAAATGATTGGAGGAAAAGGATGTACTCTCAAATCTATTGCCGAATTCTTATCACCAATCACAATGCGAGCGTGTTGAACGTATTAGTATAGTACTGCATTAACATAAAAATGGTTGATGGGAGCAATTCATTAAATGAAATTTAACATGAGAAAAGAAATGAAATCAAATCCAAAATAACTTGTCAAATACAGTTATAGGCCAAATAGTCAGTGAGATTGAAAAATGAGTCAAAGTTAGAGGAGGTTGAGCTGTCTCGCCCTGTGCAAAGGAAGAAAGCGGCTTGTTATTATACTCACAGACCTTAAGCAGATGTTTTAAAATGAAATCTGAAATAGTGTTTATTTTTAAGCAGATGTTTGGGCTGCAAAAAATCTCGTCAAGCATTGAGATGTGTGGTGTAGAACTTTGCAAGTAAGTGTGTGCTATAGTTCTTTTTAATATTATCAAAGTAACACAAAATTAACATTTCTAGTGAATGCATTCTAAATAGAGATAGCCTTTGCTGTGAATGAAAATTTTCATTTTCTTTGTGATTGAATGATATCCTGCAAATGTCAAAGATAGATGGAAATCTGCCCAATTCAAATTATTGTGTTTTTTGGTTTTCGATCAAAAGCAAATTCCTTTCTGGTAGATGCATTGTAAGTAAAGATAGCCTCTACAGTGAAGCGGATGCCCAAAAATATACTTAATAAGATGAACTCCATTACTTTTGAAGAAATGATAATGCACTCTAAACAATTTCCTAAGCAGATAATTTGAGCAAGAAAACTGCCTTTATGCTAGAGAACAAAACCCTCCCAAGGCCATCCTTAATGCCTTGAACATAGTAGAGGAAATCGCTGAAGTAATCTATTTTCATGATTTGCACAGCTGAGGTAATATCAGTTAATTGGTGTCAAAATAACCAAGAGTAGCATGGCTGTGCAAATCATGAAAACAGATTACTCCATCATGATGGGCTTGGTGATGCTTCAACTCCTTGCCATGTAGTTACTATGTATTATTTGAAATTTCAAGTGAGCAACAAAGGTTTATTTGAGAGCAAATATGAAAACAGCTTACCAAAATGAGATTGGGAAAGGGAAACAGAAACCAAAATCTAAAATGTAATGAGAAAATATGAAAACACTAAATCAGAGATGTAGATCTAAAGCGTAATAGATCAACAACGATTTCTTATTTGGATGGAGAAAGGGAATCAAAAACCGAAATGAGAAGCCGAAATCAAAATCGAGGAGTGAAAAAAGAAAAACGAAATTCCTGCAGAAATCAAAACCGAAATGAGTAACCGAAATGGGTAGGGTTAGGGATTCTTGAACTTGTGCTAATCAAAAAACCGAAACGAGTAGCCGAAATCAAAATCAGGGAGTGAAAAAAGAAAAATGAAATCCTTGAACTTTAACACTTCGCTGGCTAGGGCAGGCGACTAACATACGCGACGGCGATTGCAGTCGCCGGCAATGGAGTCCAATCGGGGGAACCTGCGAGTGAGGAAGAAAGGGGAAGAAAGAGGAGAGGTGATGGAAGTGATGTTTGATGTCTACCTCACGCTGTGAAGGGATTCTACCGGGCGGCTTCGCTGGGTAGGGCAGGCGACGATGAGAAGCGTCTTAAACTGCAGTCGCCGGCTAGGGTTTTGATGCCGGTTAGGGATTCGAACGATTGATGCCGGCTGGTGGCGAGGGGGGGGGGGAGGCTGCGGCGTGGAGTGAAAGGGTAGAGTTTTGATTCCGTTGTAAGGGGCGAAGTGTTAATAAAGCACGAGTTTTGATCCGTGATTTAGATGAACAGTTATGATGATTTGTATGCCTTATTTTTGTAGGCATGTAAGTGTGTGTTATAGTTCTTTTTAATATAATATAGAAATATAGATATATATCTTTATTATATAAAACAATAGTGCTATCTTGAAGCACACCGTCAAACGCATCTGGACCGTCCGATCTCCAGGAAATCATATGTGGCCATCGGATCTCAAAAAAGGGCCTGCTAATATCCAGATTTTTAAAAGCCAACACTGTTCACAGCCTCCAAAATCCCGATACCCAATCCCGCACTCCCGTCTCTTCATTGCCTCACCCCGCCGCCGGCGGCGGACTGCCCGGCGCCCACCGGCGGGTTCCGGGCAGGCCGGCGGCGGCAGGGAATGCCGCCGCGTGAGCAGGTGGAAGCCGAGGGGGGGATTTATCGTTTGTTTTCATTTTTTTATTAAATATATAATTTATTAAAATATAATAAGTAATATATTTATAATTTATAAAATTATTAAATTTCTATTAAAATTTCTATTAAAATTTCTATTAAAATTTTTATTAAAAGCTGGGGGGGGGGCAGGCGAAGCCCGCTGGGGGGGGGGGGGGGGCGGGCGAAGCCCGCCTGAATGCCAAGTGGGCTTCGCTCGCTTGATTGCTGGCAAAGCCCGCAGCGACGCATCGAGAACGGGCGGAGCCCGTTCGAAGATGCTAGTATATATATATATATATATATATATATATATATATATATATATATATATATATATATATATATATATATATATATATATATATATATATATATATATATATATATGAGCATCTTCGCACGGGCTACGCCTGTGCTCGATGTTCTCGAGCGGCCTTCGGCCGCATCCAGGCGGGCTTCGCCCGCCTACGAACGGGCTTCTCTCGTGCTCGATGCGTCGTTGCGGGCTGCGCCCCCATTAAAGCGGGATGCGCCCGCATGATCAAAGCGGGATGCACCCGCATCAAGACGGGCAGTGCCCGCAATATATACCCACAATATATACATATGAGTACTCAAAATGACCGTAAAAAAATATAAATAAATATTACAATTTTATTTTATATAAAAAAATTACGTTTTGTCGTAAAAACATTAATTTCAAGCAATCTTTCCCTCTCTCTTCTTTCTCTCCCTTCCCCATCTCTCTCCCTCTCTCTCTCTCTCCGCCCCCTTTCTCCTCCCCTTCCACCATCTCTCCTTTTCTCTCTCCCTCTCTCTTTCTCTCTCTTCTTACTCTCTCTCTCCCAACTCTCTCCCCCCATCTCATGCTCTCTCCCCTAATCCAATGGCTCTTGTTTGATCTATGGTGTGCCTCCAAATACCTATATTGCTTTATATAATAAGATATATATATATATATATAAATAATAATTTACTATCTAACTTCTAAATGTAGTAAATACCAAAACAATCCACACAGTAAATATTAACAATTACATGGACTTGAACTTGGATACTTAGGACAACTTATTTCTCATCCATAATTTTTAAGTTTTAAAAATCTTGATTAGTCCCATAACCATTAAGGCTCTATTTGTTTGGGCGTTTCGCAATTCTGTTTTGGGCAAACGCTGCCGGAAGGAGGGTAAACAAATGAACCTCTGACGGCGTTTGCTTCGTTTCCACCCGCCCGGCTTGAGAAACGCCCCAAAAAGCTTCGTTTGGAGCAGCCACTTCCCCCCTCCGATTCGAACTCTCCGTTTCCTCCCACCGAATCGACCCGCCACCGCTAAAACAAATAAAGCCTAAAAGCAGGAACCGTGAATGTCGCGTGAACCTCCTTCGCTTTCATGTCTGCCAATTTTTGCTTTCCTTCTTGAACTTTCTGCATCAGTATTCTTTAAAATAGTTTTAGAAGTCTTCCCTGCCCCTAGGTTGACATCCTATGAAGCACAAATACATAAAAATGTCTCACGCATTGACTTGAACTCGTATGAGATACGAGAAATGCCCAGAAATGCCCGAAAATGTATTTATTAATAAATAAAAAAAATAAAATCAGGAATAGTGTATCCCACAAGCTAGATACACGAGTCCCGCTTATTAAATCCGGCCCGTCGCATACGTTAGGTTTACGAGTATTTTTCTTAGGTTTTTCAAGCCAGCCGCTCGACGAAACCCCTTGCCTGCGCCGTCTTCACCCTCCTGGAAATGCGACTCCACTCTCGACCCGAGAAACCCTCGTCCTATGAAACACATATACTTAAAAATGCTGTGCGTATCATATATGGGAAACGCCCGGAAACGCGTTTCCGAAACTCTAGGAAACACATTTTTAAATAAAAAACATTTTTATTTTGGATTCGTGTATCCCGCTTGTGAGATACGCGATTTCCGTGCAGTAAAAGCCCTACTGCTTATTCATTTCACGACTTAGATTTAGGTTTACGCGATTCATCGTGCGCCCGAAGTTCTCCCTCATCATGCCGCCGTTGAGAGGAGAGGTCTCTGTGTCGAAGCTTCCCGACATCACACCTTTCGAAGCTCTCCCCTCTCTTGTTGCTGCTCCACTGCCGCTTCAGATCCCGCCCCCTGCTCTTGATCCAGATCCCCCCTTCTCGTACGCTCTTCCTCCTCTTCTTTGTCCTCTTCTTCTTCTTCTTTCTCTTCCTCCTACGCCTCTTCTTCTTCCTCTTTTTCTTCTTCGTCCTCCTCATCTTCTTCCTCTTTTTTTTCTTCTTCCTCTTCTTCCTCTTCTTCCTCTTCTTACTCCTCTTCATCTTCCTCTTCTTCTTTCTCTTCTTCTTCTTCCGGATTTTGATCATTGTCATTTTCATTATCTTACTTTTTTAGAAAGATACCAAAGATTTATTTTTATAGAAACTGTCTATTACTGTAACTTTATCATGTTATACCCGTACAAAATGTCTCCACATGTTCAATCAATGTATCTAATATTGGTTTGATTTCATTTGTAAATAGGTCAATTGCATTGCATAACACATTATAATTGTCTTGTATACTATCTCTAAACATGGTCAATCAATGCATAAGACATTACTTAAAACTTATCATATGTGTAGAAATGGAGAAAGCCAACCTTGTATATATGTCCACTTGATACAAATACAAAGAATGAGTACATATATATAGATGAGAGAAAGAGAGAGAAAAGGCCTATACACAATGTGAGACTAAAGAGAGGAGAGAAAAGCAATAAATGCTATACAAATGATCCTAATATTAAGTGGGCTTTTCCAACACTCCCCCGCAAGCTGGAGCGTATAGGTCATATGCACCCAGCTTGGACAAACATTGGGAGAACAGAGTGCTTGATAAGGCCTTTGTGAGGATGTCGGCAACTTGATCAGTTCCTGGAACATGCTTTAATTCAAGTTTCTTCAATTGAACCTTCTCACGAACAAAGTGACAGTCAACCTCGATATGTTTTGTGCGCTCATGAAAGACCGGATTCTTTGCGATGTGTATGGCGGCTTGACTATCACAAAATAGAATAGCAGAGGAGGGGAGTTTTACTACCAGGTCAGTAAGGAGACTTTCAAGCCATGTGAGTTCTGAGACAACTGAGGCCATCGATCTGTATTCAGCCTCTGCAGAGGAACGGGCTACCACAGCTTGTTTCTT
The DNA here is from genome assembly GCA_039583875.1 of Platanthera guangdongensis. Taxonomy (NCBI): domain Eukaryota; kingdom Viridiplantae; phylum Streptophyta; class Magnoliopsida; order Asparagales; family Orchidaceae; genus Platanthera; species Platanthera guangdongensis. The sequence continues at coordinate 138,466,327 of CM077152.1, forward strand.
ACTCTTCCAAGTAATAAGATGCCCACCAAAATAAGTACATAACCCACTAGTTGACCTTCGATCGTCCAGGGAACCCGCATAGTCGGCATCAGAATAGGCAACCAATGCGGGAGCAGAGTCGGAGGTTTTGTAAACCAGTCCTTGACCTGGAGCTCCCTTAAGGTATCGAAGAACCCGTTCAACCGCTTGGAGATGAGAAGCCCGGGGGGCATGCATGAACCGACTGACAACCCCAACTGCAAAAGATATATCCGGCCTTGTGACTGTTAGATAGATCAACTTGCCCACAAGACGTCGATAGTATTCCGGGTTCGGAAGTAGCAAATCGTCATCCGAAGCATGAGCGCATAACTTGTGATTTGCCTCCATCGGGGTACACGCTGGCTTGCAACCAGACTGACCAGCATCTTTGAGAAGATCGAGACAGTACTTTCGTTGGGAGAGTACCAACCCGTCCGGCCGCCGGGCGATCTCGAGACCAAGGAAGTAGCGAAGTTTCCCCAGGTCTTTAGTCTGAAAAACAGTGCTCAGATGTTGTTTGACGTCTTGAATCCCCTTTGAGTCATCCCCAGTGAGAAGGATGTCGTCAACATAAACCAACAGGAGAATGGTGCCAGTGGCCCGGTGTCGGGTAAAAAGGGAGAAATCTGCAGAACTCCGAGTGAACCCCATGTCCCGAACCACCTTGCTAAACTTGTCAAACCACGCCCGTGGGGACTGTTTGAGACCATAAATTGACTTTTTGAGAAGACAGACCCGAGACTCCCCCGTGGTCTCAAACCCGGGCGGTTGGCGCATGTAGACAGTTTCCTGAAGGTCGCCATTCAAAAAGGCGTTCTTGATATCAAGCTGATGAAGGGGCCAGCGGCGGTGCACCGCGACGGAGAGAAGAACGCGGACAGTGTTAAGCTTGGCCACCGGAGAGAAGGTTTCCTCATAGTCGAGGCCCTCCTGTTGTGTGAAGCCACGGGCCACAAGACGGGCCTTCAGTCGGGCAATAGTGCCATCCGGAGCATGCTTGATGACGAAGACCCATTTACATCCAACATGGTGCTGACCGGGAGGTAAGAGAACCAAGACCCAGGTCTGGTTGGCCCAAAGGGCCGTCATTTCTTCGTCCATGGCTGCCCGCCAGCCAGGATGGTGAAGCGCCTCCTGCAAAGAGTTAGGGACCGAAACAGAGGATAATGAGGTGGCAAAGTGAAGAAGAGAGGGGGAGAGGCGATGGAGAGAGACGTAGTTCGCCATCGGATGAGCGGTAGAGACGGGAGCCGGAGCAGCAGGGAGCAGAGCACCAGAGGGCGAGGCCGACTGCAGAGGAGCCACGGGATGAGGAGAGCGACGAGAATAGACCCGGATAACCGGTGGTGGTGGACGGACCGGAGGTGTGGAAGAGAGAGAGAGGATGAGGAGTGAGGAGCAGGAATGACAGGACGAACGACGGGAGCTGGACTCAGAGCGATATCCGGAGCAGGGAAGAATGGAAGATCTTCACGGAAAGTGACGTCAGCCGAGACAGTAACCTTGCGGGTAGTAGGCGAATAACATACATAACCCTTCTGAGTGCGCGAGTACCCGACAAAGATCTGCTTGGTGGCACGAGGGTCCAATTTGTCCGTGGAGGGACCGAGGTGGTGAACGTAGCAGGTACACCCAAACACCCGTGGCGGAAGGGGAAAAGGCGGAGTTGTGGGAAAGAGGAGGCTGAAGGGAGTAGCATACTGGAGGACGGAAGACGGGAGGCGGTTGATGAGAAAGCAAGCCGTGGAGAGAGCGTAGTTCCAGTACGGTTTGGGGATCTGCATTTGAAGCATAAGCGAGCGAGCGACATCAAGAAGGTGACGATTCTTGCGCTCGGCGACACCATTCTGTTGTGTAGTGTACGGACATGATGTTTGGTGAAGAATGCCGAATTCAGAGCAGAGAGTGGCAAACGTATGGCTGGTGTACTCCCGCGCATTGTCAGTACGAATAGTGCGAATAGGCGCAGAGAACTGAGTGCGAGTCTCAAGTATGAAAGCGCGGAATACGCGGGGAAGTTCAGAGCGATCCCGAAGGAGATATAACCACGTCATGCGAGAGTAATCATCAATAAAAGTAAGAAAATAGCGATAGCCAGAAATACTAGTAAATTTGTACGGACCCCATATATCAGAGTGTACTAAAATAAAAGGAGCGGAACTCCGAGTACAATGAGGGGGAAAGAAGAACGGGGCTGTTTGCCCAAAATACATGTGTCGCAGCGAAAAGCAGGGAGAGTAACATCAGGAAGAGCCTTCCGGAGGACTGGAAGAGGAGCATGTCCCAGACGGCGATGCCAATCCGAAGAGGAGATAGATGCGAGGACAGTGGGAGAGTCGTCAAGAAGATAGAGCCCATTCTGCAGCCGTCCTCTACCAATGATAGTCTGCGTCTGCTGATCCTGTATGAGAAAATAAGAAGAAGTAAATGTCACTGAGTAATTTGAATCAGTAGTAAGACGACCAACAGAGAGTAAATTGAAAGGAGAGCCCGGAACATGTATAGCCGAGCGCAGGAGGAGAGAAGAGGTGAGAGAAATATCAGCACATCCAGAGACGGGAACCGATGCCCCATTAGCAACAGTAATGTACTTCGGGTGAGGTGAAGACAAGTACTGTGGTGGCCTAACAGAGGTGATATGATGAGTGACACCAGAATCAAGGATCCAGCGCGTGCCAGAGGATAGGTAGGCGATACCTTCATTGGAGATAGAGGCAGCAGAGGCAACCGAGGCAGGCGGACGGCTGAGCAAGCCATGAAGATGCTGGAGCTGAAGACGAACCTCGTCGAGCTCAGTACGAGAGGAGGCAGAGTCGGTAGTAGCAGCAGAGGCATGTGGACGAGGAGGTCGGCCATGTTTGCGAAAGCAAGTGGCCTCAAGATGACCATCTTTACCACAGAACGAGCATTTAGGCCTAGACCGGCCACCGCGACCCCGGCCGCGAGAGTCAGAGCGGCCACCACAGGCAGAGGGGGGAAGAGGCAATAAGGGAGCTGGTGCCTGTTGAACAAGGGCCGGAGAAGGAAGTCCGGGAACATCCGGAGGCGGGGAGACTTTGAGAAGCATTGAGCACACATCGGAAAAGGACGGTGTAACAGTAGAGGAGAGGATGTGAGCCCGGACACTGTGAAGATGAGGGGGTACCCGGGCCATCATCATGACGATACCCACAGCTTCCTTTTGGGTACGTTGAGCAGCGAGATCTAGAGTGGGAGGCTGATGGTGGATCCAAGCCTCAACCAGAGACCGGGCTTGAGCAACAAAGGACGTCAGGTCGGTTGCGCCACTGCTGTCAAGGGCCTGGAGAGCGGTGATGATATCATATAGATGGTGGAGACTATCTTTGCCAGAGTAGAGGGTGTGGAGCTCGTCCCACATGCCTTTGGCCGTCTCATGATACATGGCCAGACGATAAGATTCGCCATCAAGAGAGTTGAGAAGCCAAGTCTGCACACGCCCATCATTGCGTAACCACTCCTCAGTAGGGACACCAATAACGGCCTGAGTCAGGTGATGAAGGAATCCCTTTGACTGAAGGACACGGCGAACCGAGTGTGCCCATTCCACAAAGTTATTCTTACCAGTGAGCGAAATTGTAGTGATCCGGAGCTCGTCGCGGACTTCCTGGATAGAGGCCGGGCGTTCAGGAGGAACTGCCGTGCCGACGGAGTCTGCAGACGTAGACATGAGGGTGACCTAGATGAGGTCGCAGCGAGCTGAAGGAGGCCGCAGCGAGCTGAAGGAGGCCGCAGCGGGCTGGAGGCCGCAGCGAGCTGGAGGAGACCGCGGCGGGTTGGAGTCCGCAGCGAGCTGGAGGAGACCGCGGCGGGCTGGACCAGTCCGCAAGACTGAAAGAACGCAGAGGGTCTAACCCGCGGCGGACAGAAAAAGAAACTGCCGGAAGAGGAAGGAGAGCAGCCGCAAGCAGGCAGACTGCGGACAGAGGACGCTGAGCTTACGGCGGACGAAGGAAACCAAGAGGTTGAGGTCGCCGAGGTCGCGCCGGACAAGAGGAGGCCGCAGCGAAAAACGGGAAGCAGTGGACCCCACAGGATGGCTATAAATAGGGGGCCAGAGGAGGAAGGAGAAGGCGGGAGGAGAGGTGGTTCCACGGGAGGAGAGGCTGCGGACTGGACAAGGGAGGCCGCAGGAGTGAAGCGGCTAGAAGATGCGGACACACTTTCGCAGGCCGCAGAGGAGAGGTGGTTCCACGGAGGGAGAGGCTGCGGACAGGAAAAGGGAGGCCGCAGGAGGTCGCAGGCCCCAGGGCGGACAGAAAGGGGAGTCCGCAGGAGTCAGCAACCTCGCTTTGATACCATGTAGAAATGGAGAAAGCCAACCTTGTATATATGTCCACTTGATACAAATACAAAGAATGAGTACATATATATAGATGAGAGAAAGAGAGAGAAAAGGCCTATACACAATGTGGGACTAAAAAAAGGAGAGAAAAGCAATAAATGCTATACAAATGGGCCTAATATTAAGTGGGCTTTTCCAACAATATGTATGGTCTATGTTATAGTCTTATTAAATTTGTTTTGTTACAATTCAAGATATGTACACTTAGTTTGTTAGTTGTCTTATTTTTTTTATTAATTAATACTTATATTAAAATAATTAAAAAAATAAAAACATTTCCGGTATCCTTATTTTTTGTATTATCACATTTCCCGTATCCCATTTGTATCATATCCCGTATTCCGTTTCCGCTCCTTGCTACATAGCCTACGTCTACGCCTCCTAGTAAACCTCATTATCTGCTCTTGACGAATCCCCGGCCTGCCGCCAATCACTTCCTTAGCAACTGTGTAGAGTCCCGCGCCATCAATCACGTCCTGCAAGTCCCGTAAATATTTTTTTTTTGCTTTCTCTTGCAAGTTTTAACTCCTCTTCACCCCTGCAAGTTTTAGCTCATTGAGCATTTCTGAGTGCATATATATTTAAGTAGTTTCATTTTTTTTGCAGCTGCTTTTATTGCATATATGTATTCCTGAGAGCATTCCTGCAAGTTGTAGCTCATCGAGCATTCCTGCAAGTTTTAGCTCATCAAGCATTCCCGAGTACATATCCCTTTGATTATGATGATTCTTGTTAACATGCGCTCAATTCCTAGTAAACTTAAACATTTTATATCTTCGAAACTTTTAAGTTATCACTGCCTTAATATACAAATAGTTTTAATGAAATTATTTGATTTTTGACAAGTTATAATTTTGTAATGAGAAAACATAATTAAGAGCTTAATGAAATTATACTTGCTTAGAACTTAATGAAATTATACTTGCTTAAAGCTTAATGAAATTCTATTAATTAATACTTATATAAAAATATTTTTTTTTAAAAAATGTTTTCCGCATCCTTATTTTTTTTAAAAATCACGTTTCTCGTATCCGTTTTCTATCGTATCCCGTATCCCGTTTCCGTCCCCGTGTTGTATAGTTGACATCTATACTATATTTAATTTTTCTCCAAACATCATGTTCACCCTTCTCATCATCATCAACTGAACATATAATCCACTTTGCAACCCTTCCTTTATTTACACTTTCAGTGACAATCTTCTATGGATGTGTCAAAATTTTTAGAGTCGGCATATGACGGTTTTTCATATCTGCAATATGTCTGGAAATATTCTGAGATATGAGCCGCCATACAAAAGTGCTCTTTTCTTTTAAATATCAATGTCATAGATTTCCTCTCTCAACAATGGTTGGAAAAATGATACGATCCACCTCCCTTCGCAGAGGGCCCCCACATGGAACCGGGGGCAGGTTCCCCATCGGCCCAGTGGGTGCCGTACCATGCTCTGCAGGGCGTCACACCTCAACCCATCTCTCTGCCTGTTCTCAGTAGAGTGGGTTGTTGCGGTGGGGGCTCGAACCCGCAACACCATGATGAGAAGCCTTGATTGCCACCCTCATCACCGCTGGTCGATGGGGAACCTGCCCGCCATTCCATGTGGGGGCCCTCTGTGGAGGGAGGTGGGGCGTATCAAAAAATGATGGTTAAAATGTTATCATTTAAGAAAACTGATTAATTTGGCTCAATGTTTGAAAGCGGTTATGTAGATGCCTGATATTGATATTGGACGAGGAATCATCAAATACACTAGAGATGTCGTGTATAGCAAAATATGGATTCCAAGTCATTCATTGAGAAATTTGATTATTTTGTGATTTTTTAATTATTCTGGAGATGTAGTGGTCTATACCTAATGATCTTAGTTGTGTCAGATCTTTAATCCTTTTGTTGATTAGATAAAAGCTGGATTATTCATGTTCTGTTGGGTCTAGGGAGAAGTTTTTCCTTCTCATGTTCTTTTCCTTTTTTGTCAAATACTGGTTGTTCCTTTTACTTAGTTTAAGCCTTCCTATGGTTGTTTTTTTCCTTATTGACTTGCATTTCAACTCTTGATTTATTTAATTTGAGGTCTTGGTTTGCGATTGGTCAGTTCTGTTAGTTGAAGGGCCTGATGGTAGTTGTTTTGACCCAATCATTGGGCAACTATTATTTGGAATTTAAATACTATATCTAGGTTTTGAGTCAGTAATTCACACATGCTGTATAAAACCACAACCAAATTTTTTCCATATAGCTGAAAATTTTAATTTTCGACCCGATTGAGCTGTGACTGTTGCTATATCCTGTAAGAAATTTTCTTCTTCTAATTCCTCCCCCTTTTCCTTCTAGTACTTTTAACCCTTCTTTCTTATTCATGGTTCTTCTCCTTACCATCTGTATGCTTCTTCTCTGATACACGCTACTTCCACTTTGTGTGTTGATTTGTCTATTGTTTGAGTGGTTTCTTGAGGTTGTTTAAGCTGTATCTTTGCGCTGATTTGGGGACATTGTTTGAGGAGTTATTTGATTTCCATTTGAAATTTATGGTGTTCATAGTTTCAAATGTTCAGTCTTGAGTGAGATCCTTCCTTGTTTAGTCAATACCTCTATTTAATTTTATATATGAATTATGGTCCAAAAGTTAAAAAGCTTTACTTTCTTTACCAATATTACTCTATTTGAGTTGTATTCTTTTCTCCATCGCATTAATTTATCGTTGGTTTAATTTACTAATTTGATGTTTTTCATTGCTTAAGTTGTTTGACACTATTTATTTTGTTTTATTAAGTTATATCCTTTAATATTTTCCAAATTGATAACTACACCTAGGATCACATCTATTTGGTGTCAAAGCTATTTGGTATCAGTGCTAGTTAACAATTTTGTATGTACTTTGGGAGTTGGAACCTGCCAAACTTACTTTTTTTCATATTTCTTTTGGATAGGACATCGAATTTTCTATTTCATGAAGTTTTAATTTTTCCTTTTCATTTTTAATATTATATTACTGCTTTTTCTGGCAGCGGATTTTAAGAAGAATGAGATTTCAGTTTTTGCGAGTTTACTATATTGCCTTAATTTTGGGTTCCAAATGCATATTTGTCACCTTATTGAGTTTCTTAGTAAAATTTTGTACCTTTTCTCTATTTTATAAACATATTCTACTTCCTCAGGTAACAGAGGCTTTAGCTCATGCTGGCCTTGAGTCTTCAAATTTGATTGTGGGGATAGATTTCACAAAAAGCAATGAATGGACAGGTAATCTCAGCAACAATCATATCTTTTGCTTCTTCTCTTTCTCCCAGATGCTGCCTGCCTGTCACAATATCTATTTTCATTTGCTCAAGTTGAATTACCGGACATCCATTTTTCATTTTAAAGTTACGGTTCATAAACATATTTATTTTAAGGTGGAAGGAGAAATTAGTTGGTATCGGCTCATCGGGCATTTGTATGATCTGGAGCGATTAACTTATTTTATAATTTAGGCATTTTATTTGTCTTGAGCTAAAATGCTTCTTTTTTCGTCTTGTTCAATAATACCTCTTATTTTAGTCAGCATTTACTTTTTTACTTAGATGCAGACGTCTTGGGGATAATGTGGGACCCGCCTAAAGGTTTAGGTAAATATCTATTGCGTTCTCAGATCTGAGAGTATGGGTCTGTTTGGGACAGCTCTGGCGGATTGAAAAGCCGCTGTCCGGATATAACTGTTTTAAAAGAGATCTCTGGGGAGCAGTTTTGAAAAGCTGCAGAGTGTTTGGGTGTTCTGTGCAGAAGTGCGCTTTGAAGAAATAGAGCGAGAGCGGGAGGAGGCGGGAGCATCGGCTCCGGCGAGATGTGTCAGCTCCGGCGAGACCGTCGGCTCCCGCGAGTTGCATGAAGAATTGGAAAAGTTGGGGCCGGTAGATTTCCAAAACATGTGAGAGAGAAAGCTATTTTGCGGGAGCAGAAGCTGGGGGGAGGGGGATTTCCGAAAAGCTGCAAAAAAACTCTAGATTTACGAAAAGCTCTTCATAAGGAGCTGTCCCAAACACAGAAAAAACAGCTCTGGCGGCTGGAATAGAGATTCTCCAGCCGCCAGAGCTGCGCCAAACAGACCCTATATCTTGGGGTGAGGAACTATGCCTTTTGAGATCATCGTGCTTCTTGGAAATTCAATTTGTTTCATTTGTCCAATTATCGATCAGAAGATTTAGCTTGTATGAATCATAGAAACAAAAAAATATTAAATTCACTATATAGCCCGGTACCATAGATCCAGTATTTTTAGAATTTGTGCCTGTGGGTGTACTAATTTGTTTCCATAGACATGTTATTCTTCGATCAATGTATTTTTTATGTAATGATAAGTTGGGTAAACTAGTTTTTAGTTGTTACAAGATCTGTTCTGCACTATCAATTGTAAACGCCCATATAATTTAATTTTCTATGCAGTTGGCTTGATGAGGTACTCACATTCCTAATCATCTCCTGATTATGTACCTATTGAGTAACAAATCGCTGACATTTTCATAAAATTCCTTGATGAGATAAAGATGATCTATTTCAAAATGAGTTGCTGATGTTTCGACATAACATTTTAAATTGTTATTGATTTTGTTGAATCAATTGATTTGATGTTAGCACTTGGATTTATTTGTAATACTTTTCTGTATTTTTGCTGAGTTTTTGTGCTGACCGTCAACTACTGTTCCACAACCTCAATTATGTGATGGTTGACCTCTGGTTGCCAATGATAAACCATTTGTCAAATGCCAACTGTTGGAAAAGCCCATGTAAATGGCCCAGTATTGGGCCCATGTATTTTCTATTTTCTTCTCCTCCTATTAGTCCCACATCATTGTATAGGATTTCTTCACTCCTCTCTCCTATATATTTGTATTCTCTCATTGTATTTTGATACACAAGCAATACATACAAGTTTTGAGCTCTCTCAACATGGTATCAGAGCCAACGGTTCCGGCTTCGCGGCTTCACTTTCTCTAACCGCCCGGCTTGTCCTCCTCTCCTGTCCGCTCTCTCTCTACGACCTGTTCCTCTACTCGCCCGGGTAGCGGTCTCTTCTACCCGCTGTTCTCTCCGCGACTTCTCCGTTGCTAAACCGCTGCCTGCTCTCCTCTTCCTCCCTCCCGTGGATCCACCCCCTCAGTCCCTTTTATAGCCTCTCCTCTCCACCCGTGGGCCCCACTTCCCGCTGCCTCCTCTGTCTTCCTCTTACCGCGCGACCTCCTCCTCGCGGTCTCTTTTCTTGCCGCTCGAGTTCTTACTAGCGGTCTCCCTTCTTGCCGCTTGGGTTCCTACTCGCGGTCATTCTAGCTGCTCGAGCTCTTCTCGCGGTCTCTCTTCTTGCCGCTCGAGTTCTTCCTCGCGGTCTCCCTTCTTGCCGCTCGAGTTTCTACTCGCGTTCTCCCTTCTAGCCGCTCGAGTTCCTACTCGCGGTCTCTCTCTTCTTGCCGCTCGGGTTCCTACTCGCGGTCTCTTCTCTTGTCGCTCGAGTTCCTACTCGCGGTCTCTTTTCTTGCCGCTCGAGTCCCTCCTAGCGGTTTCTCTCTCTAGTCGCTCGAGTTCCTACTCGCGGTCTCTGCCTCTGCTTCCCTCTTCTGGTCACGCGGACTCTTTTTCTAACCGCTGCGATTTCTTGTCTCTTTCTAGCCGTCTTCCCTTCTCGCTCTTGCTTGGCCGCTTGCGTTCTCTCAGTGACCGTGCGGGTTGTCCTTGCTCTCTCCCGCACCTGGTCGCGGCTTCCCGTCGGTCTCTCCCCTGTGCTTGTCGGAGTGCCTATTCGCTGCGGCCTCTTCTCTAACCGCGCGCTCTTCTATTCCCTGCGGCCTTCCCCGGCTCCATGGGATCTTCCATCGACTCTACCGGACAGGCGGCTAATCCTCCTGCTGACCGTCCGACTTCTCTTCCTGACCTTCGAGATGAGCTGCGGATCGCCACTATCTCCTTATCTGGGAAAAAGAACTTTGTTCCGTGGGTCCACTCGGTTCGGCGTGTTCTTCAGGCCAAGGGACTTGTGCTTTACCTTACTAACGCACCTCCTTCCCCTAATACGGAGGATTGGCTACGCAATGACGGCCGAGTTCAAACATGGCTCCTTAATTCGCTGGAGGGTGAGCCATACCAAATGGTCATGTATCATGAGACCGCTAAAGCCACGTGGGAGGAGCTTCACTCCTTATACTCTGGGAAGGATATTCTTCAGCACCTCTACGACATTATTACCGACCTTCAGTCTCTTGATGCTGGCGGGGCGGCTGACATGACCTCTTTTGTTGCTCGTGCCAAGACTCTGGCAGAGGCTTGGATCCAGCATCAGCCTTCTACCACCGACCTTGCTGCTCAGCGCTTGCAAAAGGAGGCCGTCTGTATTGCCATGATGATGGCTCGTGTCCCCCTCACCTTCAGAGCATCCGGACTCAAGTGTTGGCCTCGGCCTCTACTCCCTCCCTTTCTGATGTCTGCTCTATGCTCCTTCGAGTATCACCACCCCTGGATTCTCCGGCGCCCTCCACTCCGGTTCTCCTTCAGCAGACCCTTCCCCCCTTACTCCCCCCACCGCCTTCTGCTCGCGGTGGATGTTCCGGCTCTCGCGGAAGGGGACGTGGGGGTCGGGGCCGCTCCAAGTGTTCCTATTACGGCCGGGATGGCCACACCGATGCCGTTTGCTACAAGAAACATGGCTATCCTTCTCGCCCCACTGCGACTGCTGCTGATGGCTCCTCCTCCACTGATACCGACCTTGAAGCCGTCCGTCTCCAGCTACAGCACCTCCAGGGGCTTCTTAGCCCTCCTGCTTCTGTTGCCTCCGTCTATACTGCAGGTATTACTTGTCTTTCCTCCGGTCCGCGTTGGATCTTGGACTTGGGGGATACTCATCACATCACCTCGATGCGGCCCCTCCAGTACTCGGATGTTCCTCATCCGAAGTCTATCACCGTCGCCAATGGGGAGACTGTTCCGGTCTCCGGCTGCGCTGACATCTCTCTTGCTCCCTCTATCTCTCTTCGCTTGGCTCTTTATGTTCCGGACTCACTTTTTAATTTGCTTTCTGTTGGCCGCCTCACTCATGATATGGATTGCTCTGTCACATTTACTCCCTCTTCTTTTTTGATACATGATCGACGGACGCGGACTACCATTGATAGGGGACGACTGCAGAACGGGCTCTACCTTCTTGATGCCTCTCCTCCTATTCTCTCCTCTGTCTCCGCCGTTGACTGTCATCGCCGTCTTGGGCATGCCCCTCTACCCGTTCTCCAAAAGGTGCTGCCTGATGTATCTTTTCCCGCTTTCAAATATGATTCTTGTGTTTACGGCAAACAGCCGCGTACTTCTTTTCCTGCTTATTGTACTAGGAGCGCTGCTCCATTTGATTTAATACACTCCGATGTCCGGGGTCCCTTTAAAGTTACTAGTATCTCTGGATACCGTTATTTTATAACCTTCATTGATGATTACTCTCGCACCACATGACTTTACCTTCTTCGTGATCGCTCCGAGCTCCCTCACATATTTCGCGCCTTTATACAAGAAACTCGCACGCAATTCTCCAAAACTATCAAAACCGTGCGCACTGATAACGCTCGCGAATACACTGGGCATGAATTTGCCAATCTCTGTGCAGATATGGTATTCTTCATCAAACCTCCTGTTCCTACACCCCCCCAACAAAATGGCGTTGCCGAACGCAAGAACCGCCACCTCCTCGACGTTGCCCGCTCCCTCATGCTTCAAATGAATGTTCCAAAAATTTATTGGAACTTTGCTGTATCCATTGCATGTTTCCTCATCAACCGTCTCCCTTCCTCGGTTCTCAACTCTGCCACTCCATTCAGCCTCCTATTCCCCTCCACTCCGGCCTTCCCTATCACACCACAGGTTTTTGGCTGCATTTGCTTCGTTCACCTCCTGGGTCCCTCCTCGGATAAGTTGGATCCCCGAGCTGCTAAAACTATTTTCGTCGGCTACTCTCGCACTCAGAAGGGCTACCTGTGTTACTCTCCGGTCACCCGGAAGGTCATCGTCTCCGCCGATGTTACCTTTTGGGAAGATCAGCCTTTCTTTTCCCCACCTCATGCTCTGTCCTCCCCGACGACATCCCCACCACTGCCTCTACCCTGCCCAGTCATCCCTACTACTGCGCCTGTCTCCCTACGTCCTTCTAACCCTACTCCTGCTCCCTCCAAGCCACCAGTTATCTAGGTTTACTCTCGCCGCCTTCCTCCTCGTTCCGCCACCCCTCTGCAGTCGGCCTCTTCCTCGGCTACCCCGCGCCCTGCTGATCAGGTATCTCCCTCTACCGCTCATCCTCTGGCGAATTATGTCTCACTGCATCGCCTCTCTCCCCAACTCCACACATTTGCCACTTCTATTTCCTCCATTTCGGTTCCTAACACTATGCAGGAGGCGCTACAACATCCCGGCTGGAAGGCTGCCATGGAGGAGGAAATGGCTGCTCTCTGGGACAACCAGACCTGGACTCTCGCACCACTTCCCCCGGGTCAGAAACCGGTTGGGTGTAAGTGGGTCTTCGTCGTCAAACATGCCGCTGATGGGACGGTTGACCGTCTGAAAGCTCGGCTGGTCGCCCGGGGCTTCACCCAACAACACGGGATGGACTATGATGAAACCTTCTCTTCGATGGCCAAACTCAACACCGTTCGGGTTCTTATCTCGGTGGTGTCCATCGCCGGTGGCCATTACTGCAATTGGATATTAAGAATGCCTTTCTGAATGACAACTTGCAGGAAACTGTCTATATGCAACAACCTCCCGGGTTTGATACCACGAGGGAGTCTCAGGTGTGTCACCTTAAGAAAGCTTTGTATGGCCTCAAACAATCACCACGGGCATGGTTCGACAGGTTCAGTAAGGCTCTTCGGGAGGTTGGTTTTTCTCGAAGCACAGCAGACTTCTCGATGTTCACTCGCCACCGATCAATGGGGACGGTTCGTCTGTTGGTTTATGTGGACGACATCATCATTACGGGTGATGACTCACAGGGAATACAGGAAGTCAAACGACATCTCGGTACAGTTTTTCAAACAAAGGATCTGGGACCCCTCCGGTATTTTTTGGGCCTTGAGGTTGCTAGACGACCAGATGGTCTCGTCCTGTCCCAGCGAAAGTATTGTCTCGACCTTCTTCATGATGCAGGTTACTCGGGCTGTAAGCCGATCAATACCCCAATGGATGTGAATCACAAGTTATGTGCTCAGGCTTACGACTCAGATCTCTTACTTGAGAATCCTGAATACTATTGCCGTCTAGTTGGAAAATTGATCTACCTCACGGTAACTAGACCGGATATATCTTTCGCAGTTGGTATTGTCAGCCGATATATGCATTCCCTGCGAAAATCTCATCTTCACGCAGTTGAACGCATTCTCAGATACCTCAAAACGGCCCCTGGTCAAGGATTGGTCTACAAGACCTCATCTTCAACTCCTACATTGATAGCTTACTCTGATGCTGATTACGCTGGTTCTCTTGATGATCGACGGTCAACCAGTGGGTTTGCACATACTTTGGAGGACACTTGATTACGTGGCGGAGCAAGAAACAAGCTGTTGTGGCCCGATCATCTGTTGAGGCTGAATACCGGGCAATGACGTCTGTAGTCTCTGAACTAACATGGATGGAAAGTCTTCTTACCGATCTGGGTATAAGACTTCCTTCACCAGCCCTTCTCCTTTGTGATAGCCAAGCGGCGATACATATTGCCAAGAACCCGGTATTCCACGAGAGAACTAAACATATTGAAGTTGATTGCCACTTCATCAGAGAAAAGGTTCAAATGAAGAAGATTGATCTGAAGCATGTTCCCGGGACAGAACAAGTGGCGGATGTTCTCACTAAAGCTCTTCCCAGTACACTCTTCTATCAGTGCTTGTCCAAGCTTGGTGCATACGATTTGTACGCTCTAGCTTGCGGGGGAGTGTTGGAAATGACCGAGTATTGAGCCCATGTATTTTCTATTTTCTTCTCTTCCTATTAGTCCCACATCATTTTATAGGATTTCTTCACTCCTCTCTCCTATATATTTGTATTCTCTCCTTGTATTTTGATACACAAGCAATACATACAAGTTTTGAGCTCTCTCAACACCAACCATCAATTTAAGCTCACTTGATCATCGAGCATCTGTCGACTTAGTTTTCAAGCTTCAACCCATTACTTCTTAAGTTTCTTATGTTTAAATTGTATATTTAGATTACTGGAGCAAAATTATGTCGCAATTTACTACATTGCTAACATATTTGCAATTTAATAGTTGGCACCTTATTTTGCTCAACTCTTACCCCCTTAATATTCAAATTCTTTATTATATTCCCTTCATAATAGGTAAAATTTCTTTCAACCGCAAGAGTCTGCATGACATTGGAGACACTCCAAACCCATATGAACAGGCTATATCTATCATTGGAAGAACACTCTCTGCTTTTGATGAGGATAATCTTATTCCATGCTTTGGATTTGGAGATGGTTCGATGCTCTGTTGTCTGTTTAAATCATCTATAAAGAATTGTTTTATTTAATATTGTTGGTTTTATTGCAGCATCCACTCACGATCAGGAAGTATTCAGTTTCCATCCTGATGGAAAGCCTTGTGATGGGTTTGAGGAAGCCCTGGGGCGTTATCGAGAATTAGTTCCGAATCTCCGACTTGCTGGTTAAAACTATTCTTATTCTGTTTATTGCAGTTCATTTTTTCTTTATTATTAAATCTCACTTTGTTGTTATTATAGGGCCGACGTCATTTGCGCCTATTATTGAAACCGCAATAGGCATTGTTGATAGCAGTGGAGGACAATATCACGTTCTTTTACTAATCGCGGATGGACAAGTTCGTTTTTATCCTTTTTTATATATCTGCTTGTTAGAATGCAATAATCCAACCTAAAATGAATTTATTGCAAGTAGATGTGCTCATGATCTATATTAAGAGCAGAAGACTATTTGAGCTCCCTGATGCGGACTAAGGCTCTATTTGAGAGAGTGGTGTGGGAGTGGTGACGATTGTGAGTGCTTTTGGGGAGTTGCAGTCGCAAACGTCATTTTCCCAAAATGCTACCACAGTTATCTTGTGTGGTCCAGTGTTAGGGGTCGCGAATGCCTCGATCATAAAGATAGAGTTTAGGCAATAAATGCTGCTTGTAAGTTCCAAAATGCAGGTAAAATGCAGTTGCTCCATGCTCTATTTACTACATAATTTCACACAATCACTGCTCAAACACAACAATTGTCCCAAATAGAGTTTGAACTGTCAACATTGCCCTCACTTGTAGGCTTCGTTCGGCCTCTAGGAAATGTAATTCTGGAATTGGAATTGGGACATTTGAATTCATTTCTGGTGTTCAGCACCTTGGAAATGGCTTGGAATTGGAATTCCGCGAAAACCTTAGGTTTTAAAAATACGCTAGGCTCAATTCTTTGGGTTCATGGTGGTTTTTCGTTGTTTTCGGCGAGGAGAGCAAGCCCGATTGACAACCCTATCACGAGAAGCCTCTGCTACCGCCAGTCGCGATCCTACCCGCCACCGTCGGTAAACACTTCCTCTCCCCCTCCTCTTTCTTCTTCTTCTTCGCCAGACGTCCTCGCCAGTCGCAATCCCTAAACCCTAGATTCTTGTTTTTGTTGTTCGTCCAGCAGACGGCCCCCTCTGACATCTTCTTCTTTCCGCCCCCTTGTTTTTCCTCTTCTTCTTCCTCCTCTTTTTCTTCCTCCATCTTTCCTCCATATATCCCATCCCCTTCTTCCAATTTTCTTCCTCTTCTCTGGTTATAGATACAGCCCGACCCATCCTCCCCTCTTTTCCCGGCCCCTTCATTCTCCTAAAATTCCCCTCCTTCCCTCATACCAGTAACATTCCTCCCCTCTTTTCTCGGCCCCTTCATTCTCCTAAAATTCCCCTCCTTCCCTCATACCAGGAACCTTCCTCCCCTCTTTTCTCGGCCCCTTCATTCTCCTAAAATTCCAGTTTCCCCAATCGAGGCCCCCAAATTTTCTTCCTCTTCTCTGTCCATTTCCAATACCTGATGTCCAATACCTGATGTCCAATTCTATACAACAGCCGAACAACAAAATTGGAATTCAGCTAATTTCAATTTCTGCGGGTTTTGGAATTGACTGAATTCCAATTCCAGAATTCCATTTCCAGGGGGCCGAATGGAGCCGTAGGGTTTTTAGATTTTAGCAGATGTTTTCTTTATTGACTGATGTGAGAGTGGGCATTGGGCTTAGCCCACTCTGACACCATGTTAGAATCTAACACGAGTTTTAGATTGGATGCTTAGGTTCTAAAACATGTTCATTGTGGTCACTTAAAATATCTCTCCTGATCCTTTTTTTTTGAAAAATTATGTTAATTAGGTGACAAGAAGTGTTGATACCCAACATGGCCACTTAAGTCCACAAGAGCGCGCAACAATAGATGCTATAGTTAAAGCGAGGTAAATGAGTTATTTATATATTTGACTTGCTGTACTTCTTTATGTTAGTCAAGTAAATATGCTAATCACTTCATCCTTGGTAGTGAATATCCTTTGTCAATTGTTTTGGTCGGAGTCGGTGATGGACCGTGGGACATGATGCGGAAGTTTGATGATAACATTCCTTCACGAGCATTTGACAATTTTCAGGTATTTTTAGTTTAATCTTCATATATTAAGTTAAATATAAAAAGAGATTGAACTTTTTTATATATAAATTGTGCCTAATCTCTGTGCTATCCAGTTTGTCAATTTCACAGAGATCATGTCAAAAAATGTCGCTATCAATAGAAAGGAAACAGATTTCGCCCTTTCAGCTCTTATGGAAATTCCGTCACAGTATAGAGCAACACTGGAACTTCAACTTTTAGGGTATTATGGAAATGCTTTCAGAATTTTTTACTTAGATTTTATGCTTGTTTGTGTTATAGCCAAGTACACGAATTTTATGGCCGTTTGATTTTCATTTTCAGTTGTAGGAGAGGGACTCCTCTGCGAGTTTGTCTTCCACCGCCAACTAGGAATCATGATTCTGCGTATAACAGTCCGAGATACTCTAGAGAAAACAGCTTTGACCAGGGTGCGTGGTATCATGGTTCGGGATATAGCGGTCCGAGATACCCGAGAACAAACAACTTTGACCAAGGTGGAGGTGATAATAGGGGCACTTCTGCTGCCCCATCTGAAAGCTTTCTTGAAGATAAATTGGTATTCTCAAGAGTCCGTGCATTATTACTCGATTCTAACTTTAGGATTTCTATTTGTTTAGTTAATTAGTGTTTTTGCACTTCTTATAAATGTTTGATATATTACATAGTTTGAGTACCATGCAGATGTTAAAGATGTTTATTTTTAAAGAAAAAAATTCAAATCAAGTTTAACTGTATTAACTTGTTACATTCACTTTTGAGAGGGAAAAGTGTGGTGCTAAAATTTCTTGAGGCGGCATTGAAATCTTACGAGGCAAAGACAGATTTACTGCATTTACTGTGTATCGGAAAAGTGGCTTTGATGAAAGGTAGGGTCTTGTATGCCAGTTTTTATCGAGGAACTTTAAAGATTCAAAGAGGTGACATTGGTTTGAGGAGAGAGAAGACATGAATAATTTACATTGACTATATCCACTACTAGTAATTTAAAGGGAGATAATGCAGTATTTTGCCTACTACCTCCTTAGACATATGTTTCAAATGGCCTAATGTATTTTTACCCATGTTATATTTAATCTTAAAATTTCTCCCTAAGCATGCAAATAGAGCTTGCTGCTTAATAAACTAATAATTGCACCATATATGAAATTTTGGCTACTGCAAGGAACTAGGTAGCCATATTTATCCATTGATTTGTTTGCTTGGGTAAGGAAACCCATTCGAGATGATGGACTCGAGAGTAGTCTTACTTGAGATACATGAAACATGTTCTTTACCAGATTTCTCATGATTGTTGGACCAATGTTTATTTAGATCTTACTTTGAGGCCGCAAGCTCACATGAAAGCTTCTTGAAAAAATGCATGGTAAGGTTTGCCTGCATTTCACCCTTGTGGTGGGACCCTTACCCGGACCCTCACTGCGCGGGGCTGCTTTGTGCACCGGGCTGCCCATTTTTTTACAAGTCGACCAAATATACCAAAGTTAGAGGGTGTGATGCATACCATCTAGGGAATCTGACAAGCAACCATTACTATATGATCTCATATATTCGAGCAGAAAGTATTGAAGTTTGAAGACGTTCTTTCGATCTATTTCAACTTTTTTTGCTGGAAGATAGCTTACTTTACCTATTTTGATTTTTTGGTTTAGAGATAATAAGCATGATCACTAATAGTTTCAAATTACTGGATATGATTGAAATGGCTCATTGTAATGACATGATCGAAAGGGCCTCAAAGGTATGCCATGAGTTTTAGTTTAGTTTGGAGAAGCATGTCTAAGTTACTTGAGTGTTTTGGTTTCTTTGGTGGATTAATCTAGACTAATTTAATGTTTTGACAATGTGATGAGCCTTGATGCTCAACAAGAGTACCAACAACAAGTAATAAAGTGTGAGTTTGCACTTGGGAGTTTTATCGTATTCACATGAAGCACAAAATAGTAGTATCCATCGATGTAGGTGTTATTGGCAAGTCAAGATGATTTGATCAGATGAGGGTGCTTTCAATATCTATTTTTCAACTAAGTAATCCAAACAATAAATTTTCACACATTCATTCATAAGAACAAGATTCTAATCATTAAACATTTCCCTAACAAAGAAAGTAGGGTTTTCAACATCAAGTTCATACGATCCACACACTTAACATCCAAGAAAAGAAATGATATTGCAAGATTTTATGTAGAAAAATACCAAGAAAGTTGGAGGAACAAGAGCCTACTCCAAGGTTTCACTAGAAAGGTGCGGATTGGTCCACTCTCAATAGGTACCCCTCGAGCGCGTCCGGGGTCCGAGAGGAGCTGTCACCAACCTCTTATCCCATATTCTCTTGATATTTCTTCCAAACTTCAACTTCTCTTGCAAGCTCCACAAAACACCATGAACTCTCAAATGAATACCTTCCTTTCGTGCCAAAACGGCCTTGCAAATAACGAGGATGGCTGAAGAATGAAGCAGAAGAGCTCTTGGAGGTATCAAAATGGACAAAAGAGGAGATTTCAGCGAGTTGGAGAGGTTGGCAGCACTGACCTGGGTGGCGCCCAGTTCTCCTTCTCGAAAAATGCCCTAACATTCGCTTAAATAAGATTAGAACAAAACACGCGCATGCGCATTAAGATGCAACTTGCTGCGCCAAGAAATCTGGCCTAGGCACAAAAAACAAGCATTGGTTGCGCACGCCTAATGAACAAACACCACACTTGCGTGCGTGAGGCAAACACACACATTTTCAAAGAGCTCATTTTTTGGACAAAATTGGGCATTGACCGCGCACACTCAATGCACAACCACACACACATGATGAACGCGCATGCACATAAAATCTGCTTCAAGAAAACCTGTAGCACGAGCGGCCATGGAACAGGACCCACACACGCGTGCACATTAAGATGTACATGTGTGCATGAAGGTATTTTGACAAGGTTTCCCTGGACATGCACGCAAGTCCACGCTTGTACAAAAACATTTCAAACATTCCAAGTTTAAGGTAATTTACAGAAGAGCAGAAACATATATAATTCATGCAATTACCAAACAAAATAGGATGATTTCAATACAATTAACAAGGTGAAAACACTGTATAATAAGTACGTATCACACCCGTACACTTGAGCGTTTGCTTGCCCAAAGCAAACCATTTTCACCACATGAGGATTACACTGATTAAAAACAGGCAATTTTCTCAGCAAACAGTGCCTCAGTATATCCTTGAGTCACAAAAATGAAAAATAGAGTAGGAAAACTGCATTGGGATAAAAGAAGGGTATACACGCCCTTTTTAGACACACGAGAGAAATAAAATTTGAATAAACGCCGCAGTGACAAATCAAACTGAATAGAATGTGTAAAAAGAAAGCGAGACTGACAATTGGATCAAGATTAACAGGCACCCGGGTGATCCACAATGGAATCCACCGTTATTGACACCAAAAATCTGTTTACCAATTCTTTTTTTCACAGACATAATCTAGAACATGCAGGGGGATACCAGGACTTCATTGGGAAAAATGAGTAAGGCTTAGGCTACAAGTGAGATAAACAATGATAAACATGAAGGCTAGGGCAGACCTAAGAGAAAGAGATTGAGCACACATAAGAATCTATTACCGCAACAAGAGTGATCCATACGACAAATTATTACAAACATTCATTATGATTTCTTTTCATTTTATCATTCATTCATCATTTTTTCTTGAAAGGGGTTGTTAAATTTTATCCTCTCACCCCCACACTTTTTTTATTTTTCCAAAATGTAAATTTTTTAATTGCACCAAAATGGGGATATACTATAAAATATCTTTTCATCCCATACAATAAAACACCCACGCAAATCATCAACAGAGATCTCCACCATAAAGGAAATAAAACTACGAGCTTAAGACTTAGCTGCCGCGTTGGGAATGCTTTATGGCCGTGGTGAATTTGAATGGTGGTGCTAGCAATAAAAGATGGTATAGGCTCAACATGGGTATACAACGGTAGAAAAATATTAGGCATGATGCAGGGCTCAAACGTTCAAAGGAATGGTTTGGATCCTATCCATAAACAGTCTCGATTATGTGATTCTTCGAAAATTATGATAAAACAGATGCAAGGTAACACGGTAGACCACTTGATTTCAAGTAAGCAAAGAATTTATTTCTATCGCAATTTCACACACTAATATACGCAATCACAACCACACAGTAAATACAAACAAATGTATTTCAAATCCTGGGAATAAAAAGGTTGTAACCCATATTTATCTTATTACACTACTATAATATATTTTCATTAAAATGAAACCTAAATGTAAAGGCCACAAGAGATTGATAACTGTTAGAAAAGCCCATGTAAAGGGCCCATTATTGGGCCTATGTTTTATTCTTTTCCCTCTTCTCTTATTAGTCCCACATCTTGTATAGGGTTTCCTCTCTCCTCTTCTCTCCTATATATTTGTATTCTCTCCTTCTATTTACACATATAAGAAATACATACAAGTTTTCGAGCTCTTTCTACATGGTATCAACGAGACTTGTTGCCTCCCGCGGACTCCAACTTCTATCCGCCTAGCTACCTGCGGACTCCATCCTCTATCCGTCTTTCTCCGATCTCCTGCGGCTTACGATCTCCTGCGACCTGCTTAGTCTATCCGCTCTTCTCCAATTAGCTAACTGCGGCCTCTTTTTCCGCTTCTCCCTTAGCCGCTTCGCTATCCGCGGGCTGCAGTCTTCTGCGGCCTCTATTCCTGCATCCGCTTCCTCTTCATCTCCGTGGTTCCACCCTCCTCCTCGGGCTTCTTATAGCCTCCTCTCTCTGTCCCGTGGGGTCCACTTCTCCCTGTTGTTCTACTTCAGTCCGCTGCGTGCTCCTCCAGTCCGCTGCGGCCTGCCCTTCCCCGGCTCTGTTTCTCTTTCTCTCTTTCTCTCTCTCTCTCCATTTGCGTTGAATTCAACCTTTGAATTTGAACGACGGCTCCATCTCTTCTTCCCCCATTCCCTCCCTCTCTTCGAATGTCCTCTTCCATTCCCTCTACAATTACATCCACTTGCACTTTAATGATATCATCCACAAAAGCAAAAACATTTGCTAAAAAATGAAACAAACATACAAAAAATATGGGTGAGTATACACTAACATTTAGAGCATACACGAACACAAAACACACCTCCCCCACACTTACGAATATTCATTATGCTCAATGATGAAAAACAACAAATGAATAGGAAGGAGAGGGGAATGAAGTTAACCCAACCAACCAGCTTCCTCCCAAGCCAAGCCAAGAACAACATCCTCCTGCAAGAATATCAACATCACGCAAAAAAGTAGTAACACATAGGAAATAAAAGAAGATTAGGAAAGCTTGGGGTGTCTCTCAAGTGCGCTTTATTTAACGTGCTCGAGTTGGACCAAATACCTGTATTAAGTAAAGTTCAAACTAGAGAATTCACCACATAAAAAATAAAGCGCAAGGAATGTTACAGATGTCGGATGTCGGGGACACGTCAGTTTGGGTTTTCATGTCGGGTTTTTATATATCAGAGGATATATTAGAGATATTTCATATTTCAGATTTTAATATTTAATTAATTATATATGTAATTAAATGTTATTTTTTATACATGTCACAATACTACCTGTTTTACAATCTATTGAACTTCTAAATATTAAAAGCTATATGTAACATTTAACATACAATACTTTAATGATAAAAAATTTGTAAAACTAATGATTTTAAGAAACTTGCAAATATATATTATTTTTATGCGATTAAAATTTTAAAAATTAAATTTCAAACATATCTTATTTTTCATCACTTACAGACTCATATATAATAATAGGGGTATTATCCAACAACATTTTGCATCATCAGTAATATACTAGTATACAAAGTTATAACTATCATTAAAATATCAAATAAAGGAACAAAACATTCAAGTATCATTCAAAGTATCCAACAAAACATTCAACATTTTATCAAAAGGCACAAAACATCCAACATTTTATTTATCAAAAGCACAAAGAAGGGACATTAGAAAATGAAGTTGGATATACATGTATCATCGATTGCAAAATGAAGTTGGATAAATAACTAGTAATAAGAGTATTTCAAGTCATTTTTTGACTAATAAAATCATAAACGGGTCAAATAAAAATAACAAATAGCAAGACCAATAAGGTAGCAACCAGCTGAGAGAGTGAGAGGGGGAGGTAGGGAGAAGAGTTCACTAGTCGAGAGAGTGCCAAGATCAAAAGCACTAGCAGATAGACGAGGGCCCGCGAGATTGAGAACACCTGAGAGAAGAGAGAACAATCAGAGTGAGTGCAACGACGAGCTAGAGTGTCAAGAGCGTGAGAGAATAACCAAAGTGAGAGCACCAGTCACACAGGGATATGAGAGAACCAGAGAGCTAGAGTGCTGAGAGCTTGAGAGAACAACTAGTGTGAGCACCAACAAGCAGGGAGAAGAAAGAACCAGAGAGCTAGAGTGCCGAGAGTGCGTGAGAGAGGGAGAGCACCAACGGAGAGCGCTTGCGGGAGCACTAGCGGAGAGTGCTAGGGAGAACTAGGCACGAGCGGTGTGTAATGAACCACACAGGTGGGGGGAGAATAAAAAGATCGTGGGATGTCGAATAAAAAAATAAAAACCCGATACCCCCATTTTTTGAACTGATATTTCGTTCCGTTTTTTTCAAAACGTTACGAGCAGAATATAAAACGGTTTCACATCGTTTAAGCTCCCAAACATTTATGTCGGCCGATATGTCGGACATCTCGGACATGTCTGCCGATATCCACAACATTGAGCGCAAGTGCACAAAATCCCAAATTACTACATAAACAAGCTTAACAAAAAATCAACTATATTGTAGTGATTCTCAGATGCAAGCTAAGAAGGACTGGACGTCAGTATGTTTGAGTTAAGGAGGGAACAAGTCCCTCGTACTCCGCCCTTCTCCACCTTCCATCTGGCTGAGGAGCAACCTGATCTTAAAAGTCTTTCCTTCTTTTTTTGATCAACGCTCGGTGATCTCCACTGCAACTCCTTATCTATTTTAGCTGAAACTTCATCTACAAAAGTGGTGGGCTGCAGTTTCTCTACCAACGGAAGGTTGAAGATCAACCCACTTAATATTTTTTTTTTTATATTTAAGAGCCCAATTACTTCATCAGATTTTCTTCCTATGTCTCCATGATTAATTGTGGAACTAGTAACCACGTCACCAACACCAACAAAAACCGCAACTGGACCACCTATGTTCTTGGGTGCGTCAGCTGGTACCTACAAAACATTTACATCCTCATTCACCTCCACTACCATGTCTTCCACAGTGGCGTCACTAGAAACATCACCCGTCTGTTCACTAGGGAAAATGTCAGGCGGGATGCTATGCCGTGGCATTGCAACAACATCACTAACATGGTGAATAAAAGGGCCCGCAATAGATGTCTCAGTAGGGAAAGAAATGCACCCGTCTGCAAGTTGCAGTGTGGTGCCAAGTGTCTTTATGAGAGGGTCCCCAATTATTGGTGGAGA
This sequence comes from Platanthera guangdongensis, assembly GCA_039583875.1. NCBI lineage: Eukaryota > Viridiplantae > Streptophyta > Magnoliopsida > Asparagales > Orchidaceae > Platanthera > Platanthera guangdongensis. Next base: position 138,490,858 of record CM077152.1, read on the forward strand.
ATCGTTCTCCGGTGGGCCCATCACCTGAAAATTAGCAATAATTTTTTTCCCCCCCCCCCAAGGTAATCTCCACATTATTAGCGGAACCAGGGGGCATACCAACATACCATTTGTCAAAATCAGGGATACACGCTCTTTCACAACCGGTTCAATATGAAACTTCTCCACATCTTGGAGAGATATGATCTTGTGAGAAGCGCCCATATAAAAAAGGATTTGTGTAGTAGAAGCGAAGGGTACAAAGTAGCTCGATCTGCGTAACAACGAGGAGGGTGAGTCGCGATAGCGACGAAGGGGATCCGATAGGGTCAATGAGCCATAAGGCGAAGGGTACAAAGTAATTCGAGTTGCGTAGCATCAAAGATGGTGAGTTGCGATAACCACGAAGGGGCGGCTTCAACGAGAAAGATTTCTATGCATTCTTGGAAGAACTCGGATCTCACCTGAATTTCGCCATCTTTCCTCCTGTGGAGAAGTTTTGTTTCAAACTCCGATTCAAACAGGAGTACGCCATGCTAATGTGCCTTGGATGATCCACATCTCTGGGTCAGGTACCGATGAACACATTTAACTATCTATGTAGCTGAGAGCCCTCACAACCCAGGCATAACGACACAATTATCAGAGGCGCGCTCTACCACTGAGCTAATAACCCATCGTGTGGGCCTCCCTTGGGGAGGCCTGCTATGCCAAAAATGTTATACAATTACAATCCATCTTTGCTCAATGGGTACAAAACACCCATGCTTTAGCACCAAGCGTAATAGCTCTTGGCACAACAATGAGTACCAGCTTAACTTGGGGAGGTGGTGAGTTAATAACAGTGAGCGACAAAGTTGCTTTGTTACCTATCCCATTAGGAATCACATATTTTTGGGTTCATCACATTCATGTGACTGCATTGATACTATTGAAGGGTGTTCTATTAGCTCGCAGTTCCCGTTTGATGTCTGATAAAACAAATCTTGATTTTTGTTTCCCTTGTGATGGGCCTGCTAGGGGGGGGGGGGGTACATGCCAAGTATTCGTATGGGATCATGTATTCTAAAATGATACCACCCGTTAGAGTGAACGAAAGTTCAGAAGAGAGTCAGGCCTAGTGGGGTCGGGGGGTGGGTGGGGGTACATGCCAAGTATTTGGCTGAGATCATGTATTCTAAAATGATACCGCCCGTTAAAATGAATGAAGGTTCAAAAGAGAGTCGGGCGGCCTGGGGTGGGGGTGGGGGTGGGGGGGGGTACATGCCAAGTATTCACCTGAGATCATGTATTCTAAAATGATACCACCCGTTAGACTGAACGAAGGTTCAAAGAGAGTCGGGCCTAGTGGGGGTTGGGGGGGGGGTACGTGCCAAGTATTCACATGGGATCATGTATTCTAAAATGATACCACCCGTTAGAGTGAACAAAGGTTCAGAAGAGAGTCGGGCCTAGTGGGGGTTGGGGGGGGGGGGTATGTGCCAAGTATTCACATGGGATCATGTATTCTAAAATGATACCACCCGTTAGAGTGAACAAAGGTTCAGAAGAGAGTTGGGCCTGATCCTTTGGATTTATCTCCGTGCTGCTTGGAAGCTTTCCTTTTTGACACTCCGTAAGGAGATTTGCAATACAACCCAGTTTCCCTTCCAAACTTTGAATGGTTGCCCTCTGATTCTGAATAGTAGCATCAGTGCGCTCTATGTACGTCTTGATCATCACCTCTAAACGGCGATGCTGTGTTGGATTTTGATATGTATTCATATTTGCTCCACCAGGACCACCTTGGTGTTGCCCATGCCTCCACGGGAAACTGGGGTGATTCCTCCAGCTAGGATTATAGGTGTTTGACATGTGGCTGTTCAGCAGTGCGTTCCCCACATAATCCACACCTCCATACCTTGCGGTCTGTATTGGGAGTATAAAAAGAGAAGTGTAGGAGAGAGAAAATCACCCTCAATTATCTTATTATCAAATAATAGGAGTACATACACTTATATAGAGGTAGAAGTGGGAGAGAACTCTACATTTACAATGTGGGACTAACGAAGCTATACATGAGCCAATATACATGAGCCTTCTAAATGGGCTAATTTGATTTTGTCTTTAACACTCCCCCGCAAGCTGGAGCGTATAGGTCATATGCGCCAAGTTTGGATAAAAAATGATAGTATAGAGGCCGAGAGAGAGCTTTGGTGAAGATATCAACAATTTGACCGGAGGCCGCGACATGCTCCAATACTATCTTCTTTGTTTGAACCTTCTCCCGAATGAAGTGATAGTCAACCTCAATATGCTTCGTGCGCTCATGAAACACCAGATTCTTGGCAATATGTATGACCGCTTGACTATCACAAAGCAGGGTAGCAGGAGAGGAAAGTGTGAGACCCATATCGTAGAGCTGGCCCTCTAGCCAGGTGACCTCAGACACAACTGCTGCCATAGTACGATATTCAGCCTCGGCGGATGAGCGAGCAATAACAGTCTATTTCTTGCTGCGCCAGGTAATAAGATGTCCACCGAGGTAGGTGCAGAAACCAGTTGTGGAATGTCGATCATCAAGTGACCCTGCGTAGTCTGCATCAGAGTAGGCAACAAGAGATAAGGAAGTTGATGACTTATAAACAAGTCCTTGTCCAGGAGCCTTCTTTAAATATCAGAGGATCCGCTCGACGGCTCGAAGATGAGAAGTTCGCGGGGTATGCATGAATCGACTTACAACTCCAACACCGAATGAGATATCAGGCCGCGTAACTGTGAGGTAGATAAGTTTCCCCACCAAGCGTCGATAGTACTCTGGATTGGTCAGAACAGAGTCATTCCCAGAGTCATGATTTGACAGCTGATGATTCATATCCATTGGAGTATCTGTAGGTTTGCATCCCGAGTAACCCGCACTATGTAGAAGATCTATGCAGTACTTCCGTTGAGATAAGACTAGTCCATCAGGTCTCCTTGCGACCTCAAGTCCAAGGAAGTATCGCAGATTGCACCAGATCTTTTGTCTGAAAAACGAAGTTCAGATGTTTGATTTTCTGGATCCCGATGTCGTCGTTTCCCGTAATTAGGATGTCATCAACATAGACAAGAAGAACTGTCCCCGTGTCCTGATGACGAGTAAAGAGAGAGAAATCGGCATAACTCCGAGTGAATCCCATCTCGCGAACCACCTTACTGAACTTATCAAACCAAGCGCAGGAAGATTGTTTGAGACCATATATAGACTTCCGGAGAAGGCAGACACGAGACTCCTCCGTGGTCTCAAACCCAGGTGGTTGTTGCATATACACAGTCTCTTGAAGATCGCCATTGAGAAAATCATTCTTGATATCTAATTGATGAAGGGACCATTGACGGTGCACAACATGAGAGATCAGAACCCGGACGGTACTGAGTTTGGCCACCGGGGAGAACGTTTCGTCGTAGTAGAGGCCATGTTGCTGAGTGAAACCGCGGACAACCAGACGGGCTTTGAGACGATCAACAGTGCCATCAGGAGCATGTTTGATTGTAAAGACCCATTTGCACCTAACACAAGAGTGACCAGGAGGAAGAGGAACAAGGGCCCAAGTCTGGTTAGCCCAGAGAGCTGTCCATCTCGTCGTCCATGGCCGCACGCCAGCCCGGATGTTGTAGAGCTTCCTGCAAGGAGTTAGGAATGGAAATAATGGAGAGAGAGGGAAAACGTTCGAAGTGGGGGAGAGAGGCAATGAAGGGAGAATATAGTTCCCCATGGGATGAGCCGTAGAGGGTGGTGCTGGATCGTCAACGCGCAGAAGAGCATCAGTAGTAGGGGGCTGCTGCCGAGCTGCAATCCTGGACGAGCGGCGAGTATAGACACAGAGAGGTGAAGGAGGAGGGAGGGGTGGGGAAGGTGGTACCGGAGGAGCGGAAGTAGTAGGGGGTAGAGAGGTAACGGGAACAGCGGGACGAGGAATAGTGGACGACGGTGGTTGAGGGGAGGTGGGAGAGAAGAAGCTTGCATCTTCAGCAAAGGTAACATCCGCGGAGACAAGCACCTTGTGAAGCGTGAGAGAATAGCAGACATACCCCTTTTGGGTACGTGAGTAGCCAACAAAGACACATTTGGTGGCACGGGCGGCAAGTTTGTCGCTGGGGGGTCCGAGAGAGTGAACATAACAGACACATCCAAAAGTATGAGGCAGGAGGGAAAAAGGGGACTTGGAGGGAAAAAGGGGACTTGGAAGGAAAGAGGAGGCTGAATGGAGAAGCAAAGTTAAGGACCGAGGAGGGCATACGATTAATGAGAAAGCAAGCAGTAGAGACAGCAAAGTTCCAGTATTCAGCGGGGACCTGCATTTGAAGCATGAGTGACCGAGTGATATTAAGGAGATGACGATTCTTCCGCTCGGCCACACCGTTTTGCTGGGGTGTGTATGCACATGAGGTTTGATGAATGATCCCAAAGTCGGTACATAAAGTGGAGAAGCTACAACTAGTGTATTCACGAGCGTTGTCAGTGCGAAGCGTTTGGACCGTAGTAGAAAATTGCGTATGTATTTCAACAATAAACGCACGGAAAACAGAAGGTAGCTCTGCACGATCATGTAGGAGATAAAGTCATGTTAGCCGGGAATAATCATCAATAAAGGTTACAAAATAGCGATAACCATAAAGACTGGGGAGTTTATAAGGACCCCGGATATCAGAATAAAGTAAAGAAAACGGAGTCTACTCCGGTTACATGCAGGAGGGAAAGAGATACGATGTTGCTTGCCAAAGATACATGATTCGCAAGAAAACTCCTGTAAAGAGACATCAGGAAGGGCCTTCTTGAGAATCGGAAGAGGGGCATGACCAAGACGACGATGCCAGTCGACGGAGGGAAGAGCGGAGAGTGAAGTGGGAAGAACGTCCGGGAGATAAAGCCCGTTGGACAACCGTCCTCTACCAATGATATTCTGTGTGTGGCGATCCTGCATGACAAAAGAAGAGAAAAAATTAGACAGCAATCAAGGTCCTGAGCAAGCCTACTAACAGACAGTAGGTTGAAGGGAGATACCGACACATGAAGAACCGAGGTTAAGGAGAGGGTAGGAGTAAGTTGCAGATCAACAGCGCCAGAGACAGGAGTAGTATCGCCAGTGGCCACAGTAATGAACTTGGGATACTCAGTGTGCATGTACTGAGGAGGTTTTTGAGAAGTAATGTGATGGGTGACTCCAGAGTCCAGGATCCATTGAGAGCTGTGGGAGAGACAGGAGATACCTTCAGTAGAGAAAGAAGCAACCGAGCCAGAGGAACGGTTGACCATGCCTTGAAGTTGGAGTATCTGGAGATGAAGGTCATCAATATCCTTCTGAGCCGTGGCGGAGGGGGCGGTGGTAGAAGGACCGACAGGAGCAGGAGCAACAACAACAGAAGGAACATCAAGATGAGGCGGCAAACCATGTTTGCGATAGCAGGTAGCTTCAAGATGGCCATCGCGAACGCAGTAAGTACACTTAAGAGTAGAGCGCCCAGCACGTCCCCGACCACAAGGCGTGAAGCGGCCGCCCCGAGTAGAAGAACCTCGGCCAGAGGGAGCAGGAGTAGGGAGTAGGGGCTGCTGGAGCAAAGTCGGAGAGAAGGTGGCGGGAGCCTCGGGATGTGGGGTGACTTTGAGCACCATGGAGCAAACATCAGATAAAGAGGGTATAGTAGGAGAAGAGAGGATCTGAGCCTGGATGATGTGAAGGTGAGAAGGAACACGAACCATCATCATGACAATCCCAACAGCCTCCTTCTGTGCCCGTTGAGTAGCAAGGTCGGCAGTGAGAGGTTGGTGTTGTATCCAGGCTTCCACCAAGGTTCTGGTCTTGGCAACAAAGAAGGTTAAATCGCCTGTGGTGCCAGGGTCCAGAGATTGAAGAGCAGAGAATGTCGAAAAGGTGTTGTAGGCTATCCTGCCCAGAGTAGAGAGAGTGCAGCTCATCCCACATTTCCTTAGCGGTTTCGTAATACATCGCCATGCGGTAAGACTCTGTGTCCATAGAGTTAAGCAACCAAGATTGGACTCAGCCATCATCGCGAAGCCAGTCATCAGAGGGATCAGCAGGTCTGACCCGAGTGAGGTGAGGGAGTAGACCCTTAGTCTGCAGTACACGACGAACGAAATGAGCCCATTCGACATAGTTAGCTTTGCCGCTAAGAGAGATAGTGGTGATGCGAAGTTCATCGCGAATCTCGGGAAGTGGCACACCAGCTCGAGCGGGCAGAGAGGAGGAAGCTGTGGTGGAGTCAGTGGAGGCCATGGCGGATAAAAGCAGCAGGCCGGGCAGGGAAGCAGCAAAAAATGGAGCAGCCCGCGGCTACCAGAGTAGTCCGCGGCGAGTAGAACAGCAGACCGGTCGGTCTAGCAGCAGAGGACGGAGAAGCCTGCGGCGATCAGAGCAGTCCGCGGCGATCAGTGCAGGTCGCAGTAGGCCGGGCAGGGAAGCAGCAGAAAATGGAGCAGCCCGCGGCGACCAGAGCAGTCCGCGGCAACCAGAGCAGGTCGCAGGCCGCGGGAAGAGAAAGCAGGGCACGACGACAACAGGCAGGTCGCAGTCCGCGGCGAGAATAGGCAGGTCGCAGGTCGCGGCAGGTCGCTGGGCTCAGGGCGCAGGTGAGGCAGACGAGTCTTGGTAGCAGCAACAGGCAGCGGACTGGAACAGACGCTCGCAGCGTTCTGAGGCAGGAGCTCGCAGCGAGCTTGAGGAGGCGAGAAGCGAGACAGGCCGCGGAGGAGTGCGAGAGGCGAGGCAGTCCGCAGCGGACTGAAGCAGAGAACAGCAAACGAGCAGGAGCAAGTGGACCCCACGGGCAGAGAGAGGAGGCTATAAGTAGCTCCGGAGAGGAGAGGGGAACCACGGAGGAGAGGGGAAGCGGGCTGGAAGAAGCAGGCCGCCGAAGGAGAGCGGACAACAGATGCAGGTAGAACCCAAGTCCGTAGGCAGCCCGCGAGAAGGAATAGGCGAGTAGAGGGCGAGTCCGCAAGCAGTCCGCAAGGAGGAATTCAGCGGGGGAGTTCGCAAGCAGTCCGCGAGGAGGAATTCAGAGGCCGCAAGAAGCACATGGAGGAAAGAATGACTCTGATACCATGTAGAAAGAGAAGTGTAGGAGAGAGAAAATCACCCTCAATTATCTTATTATCAAATAATAGGAGTACATACACTTATATAGAGGTAGAAGAGGGAGAGAACTCTACATTTACAATGTGGGACTAAAGAAGCTATACATGGGCCAATAAACATGGGCCTCCTAAATGGGCTAATTTGATTTTATCTTTAACAGGGAGGATGCCAAAATAGTGTTACTCTCATAAGTATGATGGCCTGGTGTGCCGCAGTGATCGAAGGAGACGACAAGAACGACAAATGGGGAAGTGGTACCCGCGCCAGGTGAGTTTAACTTATCAAATTTCTTATTTGTTAAGCTCAGTTGTGCGGCGAGAGCAGTGATATTGTCGACCTCTAAGATTCCTACTGTCTTCTGCTGCAGTTTCCTTGTACCGCCCCACTGCATGCTATTAGAATCTATCTCCTCAATCAGATTAAGCGCTTCCTCCAGAGTTTTCTCCATCAACGAACCTCCATCTAGGGTGTCGGTAGTGGCACGTATGGAAGGGTCCATACCTTGATATAGTGTTTGTACTAACATCCACGTTTCAATGTCGTGCTGAGGACATTTCCGCAACAATCCTTTGAAACGCTCCCAAACTTCGGCCAGTGACTCTTGATTTAGCTGCCAGAATGTAGTAATATGGTTCCTCAGTTGCATCTGTCTTTCAGCGGGGAAGTACTTCCTAAGAAACTTTTTTATTAACGCATCACGAGTCGATGGAACCATAGCCACTGATTTGCTTTATAGTGGAGAGAGAATGGGAACAAGCACAACCTCGCAGCATCATTTGTGACACTGCTGTAGCGAAAAGTGTCACAAATCTCTAAGAAACTATCAATATGGAGCTGTGGGTTTTTGTTATGGGTCTCGAGCACCGAGCCCTTTATCTTATTATTATTATCGTATATTGTGTCTGGAGCACCGAGCCATTTTATTATTGCATTTATGTCACGTAAGAGTCATTATGATGTAGCCTATTTAAAGGCATTTGGGTATGTATTATGGGGTAAGCAATGACAGTTCTAATTCCCATCTTCTATGTGAGATCTTGGTGGCTCTCTCCTCCGATGAGCAACCCCGCCTAGGCAGCCGCGGTTCCGGCTCCACGGTATCCCCCACTACCGCCATCTTCTCCATCTCCGATCACTATTCCGGAGAGTTACCGCTGTTACGGAAGTAGGTCCGTAACAACTTGGTATCAGAGGTATCGGTCCTCTTCCGCGGACGCACGCCAACCTCGCACCGACCCCATCTCCCCTTCCCCGTTCTCGAACAGCTCTCCAGACGGGTCTGCAACAGCAAAGCGCTTCTGCTTCTGCATCCCCGTCGCGTGCAACAGTGCACACAACGAAGCCACAACAGCACTCCTCGTCGTTCCATCGTCGCCAGGACCTCGCCGTTTCATTTTTGTCCAGCACAACCACGCTAACATCGATGCTGCATCTTCATCGAACTACTTCAGCCGCCGCCCTCCTCGTCTTCTATCAAGCTCAGACATCCTCCAGCCGCTGACCTCTGACCTCCTCCAGCTGCCAGCTCCGTCGAAATCGATGCCGCTCGCCCCTCTTCTTCCGCACGAACTTTCCCTCACCCACGACGACAACTATCGGTCCTCTTTCCACAACATCTGCACCGCTTCTCGTTTTCGTCGAGCCTTGATATCCTCGAGCCCCATCCCCGTTTCATTTTCGCGAGCCTGCGCCAGTACAATCCCACACAGCCTCTTTCGACATTGACAAACGAGAAAATCCCGCAAAATAAAATCCCTCAAAGCCCCTTGTTTTCTTCCCTCCATTGCTCACCGTGGACCCCATCTGCACTCTCTCCCACACTTTTTATTATTATTTAATAGTCTCATGCAACCCATGCCTCATTCAAAGCTCGCGTGGAGCTCATGCCTCCAGTACCCATCCGCCATTCCGCCATCCTCCATTCCCTCTTTCTCGAGCCTCACCCTCCTTTAATTTAATAACTCTTACTCTCCGTGGACCTCACCACCATTCCTCCTTTTACTTATTTAAACACCCGCTGCTACCTACCCCTACATCTCTTGTGTTATTTATTTCTTCTTTCCCCCCATAAACCAACCTCTTCTATATTCCTCTTTTGATTAATCTATTGCAATGGACACCACCTCCTCTCCAAACCAGCACCCCTAATTTTAATTTCAGTGGGCCCTCCAAGTCATACTTCTAAATTCCAGTGTGCCCTTCTCTTTTGGCGTCAATATTGGGCGCCACCACGGCTCTCGTGGTCACTCCTAGCCATTTGACTCAGCGCAATCCAATTGCCCGGTCACCCACTCCTCTTCTCGCTCCTCATCCCGCACTATGGGTGACTCCTCTGACCAACTAAGTCAAATTATGACCATGCTCCAGGCCGTCATGATGCATCAAGCTGCGCACATTGCTCTCACGGACCGTCATCAGGAGGCCATTACCGGATTTACCGCGCTCCAAGCGCATCGATGATCCGTCGATCGCCCCGACACACGATCATGCAAGCTGCAGTCAGGTACAACCACTTCTCCGCAATGCCCCGCCGCCCCTGACCGTCCATGGGCCGCCTTCGCACGTTCTCGCGCACCCCGACGTTGTGATTGTACCACGCTATTCCAGATGGGAAAAGTGATCCTTTGAGCTGGCTCACCAAGTGCGAGCAATTCTTCGGCCACCAGCAAATTTCGGCAGCAGATCAGATCCATTTAACATCTTTCCATATGATCAACTCTGCTCCACGACTTAACCTTCTCATGGTTCTTTTTATTTCCGGATCATGAGGGTTGATCTCACGATTCCCTCTTTGTATCAACAAGAAGAAACTATCTGGAGCAAGAAAACACTAACAAAAACCTTCCTCAAATGAGGTGACCAAAAACTAGAACATCAAAATAACTGAAAAAAAGAAATGGCTCAATCATACAATAACACTTCCGTCGAAGTACCTCCAAGGATATTCCGTGCTCTCCGACAACGGCGCCAAAAATTTAATGCACGGTAAGAGTACCATTCACAAGTAATAAAGTGTGAGTTTGCACTCGGGAGTTTTATCCTCTTCACAGGGAGCACAAAATGGTATTATCCATCGATGTAGGTGTCATTAGCAAGTCAAGCCGATTTAATCAAACGAGGGTGCTTTCAATATCTATATCTCAACTAAGGCCCCGTTTGGAAGGGCTTTTTATCTCCTTTCCATTTTCTAGAAAACGTCAGTCCATAATATTGTGTTTGTTTTAGAGACATGTGACTTTCTAAAAAGACAAAATAACTCATTTTGGATTGGCTGTGTTTTCCACTGATAGAGAAAACAAACACAATATTATGAACCTTGACATTTTCTAGAAAACGGAAAGGAGGAAAAAAACCCTCCCTAAGTAATCTAAACAGTAAACATTTCACATATTCATCATAAGAACAAGACTCTAAGCATTAAACATTTCCCTAACAAAGAAAGTAGGGTTTTCAACATCATACGATCCATACACTTAGCATCCACGAAAAGAAATGAGATTGCAAGATTGTATGTAGAAATATATCAAGAAAGTAGGAGGAACAAGAGCCTACTCTAGGGTTTCGCTAGAAAGGTGCGGATTGATCCTCCACCCTCAATAGGTATGCCTCAAGCGCGTATGGGGTCCGAGAAGAGATCTGCCACAAACCTTTTATCCTCGTCTTCTCTTGTTATTTCTTCCAAACTTCAACTTCTCTAGCAAGCTCCACAAAACACCATGAAACCTCAAATGAATGCCTTCCTTTAGTGCTGAAACGACCTTGCAAACAACGAGGATGGCTGGATAATGAAGGAGAAAAGCTCTTGGAGGCTTGCAAATGGCCAAAAGAGGAAATTTCAGTGAGCTGGAGGGGTTGGCGGCACTGACGTGGGCGGCTCCCAGTTTTCCTTCTCGAAAAATGCCATGAGATTTACTTAAATAAGATTAAAAAAAATACGTGCATGCGTGTGCACATTAAGACGCACCAACTTAATCTTTTGTGGGTGAATGATAACCCGAACATAGTGGATTTACAATTCACTTTTCTTCCCTGACTTTACAATCTCACATTCCCACCATTTCTATTTCTAGTATCTCAATAACTTTGTAGATGCTGTCACTAATCTTTATTGGAAAAATGCTATGGATATTGATATTAAAGCTCTGAATGTGTAGAAAACTTGAGATATTGCATCTCTTCTTCTAGGGAGATATGTCAAATATCTCTAAGGTGACACTCTTAATAAATACAAAGCTAGATTGGTGGCCAAATGATTTAACCAAGTTGATGGTATAGGTTTTCATGATACTTTTGCTCCTATTGCTAAGTTGAATTTTGTGAGAGTGCTTATTTCTATTGCTGCTCATTAGGCTTGGCATGTTCATTAGTTGGATGTTAAAAATGCCTTCTTACATGAAGATCTTTAAGAAAAAAATTTATGACTTCCTCTCAGTTTCGGGTTCCTAAAGGACATGCTTGTAGACTCAAGAAAGCTATTTATGGGCTTAAGCACTCTCTCTGTGATCATTCACATTTTATTCATAGTACGATGAATCACATTAGGAGAAGCCCATTAGGAGAAGCCCATGTATAAACCCATGTATATTCTATTTAGTCCCACGTTGTAGATGTAGAAAGTTCTCCCTCTCTTGATCTCTATATAAGTGTATATACTTCTGCATTTACAATTATAATAAAATTTTGGGTATTTTCTCTCCCTTGCATTTCTCTCTATATGGTATCAAAGCGATCGATCTTGCTCTAGGCGGTTAGTGTTGAAAATTGTTAAGTGAAAGTGAGGGTTTATTGGGCAGACCGCGCGGCCTGAGCGGACAGTCCTGCGGACTGATGGTGCGGCCTAGGCGGTCTGATGCTGCGGTCTGGTGATGGCGACCAACCCGTTCGGCTTGTTGTTCAGTAGTTGGCTAGTTTCCTGTAGTAACCGTGCAGATAGGTGGTATCCGCGGGAGGGGCAGACTCATTCTGAGTTCGCAGAGTCCGCTTGATGCGAATTGCTTTTGAAGATCGGGAGATCAACTTAGGCCTGTGCCCTTGCTCTGGTGGAGCGGTTAGGAGGTAACCGCAGAGCTCGCGGGTTGGCGGACTGCCTTGGGAGCTGGCAGACTCTTTTCTTGTCCGCAAAGCTCGCGCCAGAGCCTCTCCGGTTTGGGACTTGGTCACGTTTTGTGACAAGTTCTGTTTGTTTGCAGAGTCCGCAATGTCCGCTGGTTGACCGGGCGGCTTGTGCCTTTGGTCGTGGACGCTGTTCTTTGCGGGCTGGTGCGATGTCCGCTGGCATGCGGACTGGCTTCCTGTCCGGCTTCTTTTGATAGCAGGCGGATAGACTAGTGTTCGGCCTTGTCCATGCGGACTGGGCGGACTGCTTGGTGCTAGTTGCGAGCTGGGGTGGTGTTTCTATCCACTAGGGTGGTGACCACACTCCTCTGCGTGCCTATAAATAGGACCCCCTGTCACATCATAATAACTGAATGAACAGTAAGTTGAGCGTGAGTTAATTGCTGCGGCCCTGGATTTTCTGTCCGCGCGGTTTGAGAAGGTTAACCGGTTTGCTGTTTGCAGGTTGTGCAGCTAGCACTGAGAAACCAGGTTTTTGGTGGTGACTGCGGTTATGGATCAGTGAAGCTTGCATATAACAATCAACGGTTTTGCAGCAGATCGCATTTGCGGCCAGCCAGTCTTCTATCCAGCTTTCCCATTTCAATAATCTGTCCGCCGGTCTGGGCGGACTGTTCGTCAGTTCGGCAACTGTTCTTGTTCGCGGACTCTGGCAGCTAGGCAACCTCTGCGGTTAGACGGCTTGCAGAGAGCGGACAAGGCGTTCAGCAGAATAACGGGTTGTCCGCGAATTTCGCGGACTCCGTAGCTCAGTTCGACACAACAACGAATTTTCGGTCTCGGCGGACTCGACAGTCTCTGAGGCAGTCCGCCCAACTTGTAGTTCTTGCTTGCTTGTATGCTTTTCCTTTGTACATTGGTGAATCATGTCTTGACATGTATGTCTTGCCTTGTAAAAAAGATTGTTGATATTACAAGAATTGTTGTTGCCTTCTGTTGTCTCTGGTTTATTAAGCTCCGTTTATGGTTGAAGTGTTTCTGCGTCTGGTGCCCGTTTTCCGCTTGATCAAGTTGTCAGCTTGATAGTTCTGAAAGTTTTTTACTTGGTATCAGAGCTATCTGCTGGTCATCTTGTGAATTTTAACAGTTAGTGTTTTTGCTAACCGCGGTCTCTCTTCCCTAACCGCCCATAGACATCGGTCTTGCTCTAGGTGGTTAGTGTTTTTGCTAACCACGGTCCTTCCTCCCTAACCGCTCCTGCAGTGTCCGCTGCCCACTGCGGCTTCCTGTTTTCTACCTGCTTCTCTCCTTCTTTTCTCTACATCCTTCCCCTCTCCTCCCCGTCTCTCTCCATTTATAGAGATTTCTATGGGCCCCGCTTCTCCTTTGACCGGTTTGGTCTGCCCGCTGCGCCCTCATCTTTCTTGCCGTTGCTTGTCGCGTGGTCTGCTTGCTGCTTGTCGCGCGGTTTGCCCGCTGCGACCTCCTCTTCCTTGTCGATGCTTGTCGCGTGGTCTGCCTGGTGCTTGTCACGTGGTCTGCCTGGTGCTTGTCGCGTGGTCTGCTCATTGCGACATCTCTCTTCCTTGCCGCTTGGTGTTCTCTGTTCTCCGCGGATTGTTTCCCCTCTGCTCGCTAGTTGCGTGCTGCTCTTTCTTCTCCACTCTACTCGCCTACCAGAGTTCGCGCGAGTAGCTGCGGTTTCCTCCTCTCTATCCGCCGCGGTCTGTTTTGTCTACCCGCTGCGAGCTTCTCTGCGGCTTGCCACTCTTCTCTACTCTACTCGTCTGCCAGTGTTCGCGTGAGTAGCCGCGGTTTCCTCCTCCCTATCCTCCGCGGGCTCTTCTGTCCGCTGCTCAGTCTGTCGCAGTCTTGCCGGTTAGTCCACTGCGCTCTATTTACTTCCGAAGCAGGCTTTATCCGTCGATCGCTCTCCTAGCCGCATTCTCCTAGCCGCTGTTTCCTGGATCTAGCCGCTGTGAGCTCTTCTAGCCGCCCGACCTCCTTCTAGTCTCTCCTCTAGCCGTTGCGAGATCTCCTAGCCGCATTCTCTTAGACGCTGTTTCTTGGATCTAGCTGCTGTGAGCTCTCCTAGCTGCCCGACCTCCTACTAGTCGCCAGATCTCCCTTCTAGCCGCCCTTTTCTTGTTGCTATGGGCTCTATGACAATTCCCTCCCTTCCCGCACGTGCTGCTGCCCCACCTTTTAAAGTTCGTGATGAGCTTCGTATAACCACCATCTTTATTAGCGAGAAGACCAATTTTGTTGAATGAGTCCATTTGGTCTGTCGTGTTCTACAGACCAAGGGTATTCTTCATCATCTCACTCGGGCCAAACCTGCTGACCCTACCGATGACTGACTCTGTGATGACGGTCGAGTCCAATCCTGAATGTTTAATTCCATGGACACCGAGACATCGAATGACCATGTACTATGAAACAACCAAGAAAATGTGGGATGAGCTGCATTCTCTCTAGTAAGGCAAGGACAACTTACAACGCATGTTTGACATTATCTCCGCTCTTCAATTAATGAACCCTGGAGTCACAAGCGACTTGACTTCCTTTGTTGCTATGGCTAAAACTTTGGTGGAAGCCTGGATACAACATCAGCCCTCTTCCACAGATCTTGCTACTCAACGGACACAAAAGGAAGCTGTTGAGATCGCTATGATGATGGTCTGTGTTTCCAGTCATCTTCACAGCGTCTGAGCTCATATTCTTTCCTCTTCCACTACACCTTCCTTATCTGATGTTTGTTCCATGCTGCTCAAGGTTACACCACCATCCAAGGTTCCTGCCAGCTTCTCTCTGGCTCTGCTCCAACAACCCCTCTTACCTTCTCCTATTCCTCCAACTCGCGGCTCTTCTAATCGGGGAAGTCGCTTCACGTCTCGAGGTCGAGGACGTGCGGGGCGCTCTACTCTCAAGTGTACCCAATGTGGTCGGGATGGTCATCTTGAAGCCACCTGCTAGCGCAAATATGATCTGCCGCCTCATCTTACTGCTACAACTGCTGCTGCTCCTCATCACCCAGGCTCTACTCCAACCGGGTCGCACTCGTCTATCCGACAAGATATAAACGACCTTCTCCTACAGCTTCAGCAGCTCCAATGCGTTGTTAATCACTCATCTGTCTCAGTTGATTCTTTCTCCATCGAAGGTATATCCTGTCTCTCCCATATCTCTCGCTAGATCATGGACTCCGGTGCTATTCACCACATTGCCTCCCAGAAGACACCTCAATATATGCATTATGATTATCCCAAGTTCATCACTGTGGCCAATGACGACACAACTCCAGTGTCTGGAGCTGCTGACCCGTGCCTTACTCCTACTCTCTCCTAGTCGTCGGTCCTTCATGTTCCGGGATCACCCTTAAATCTACTCTCTGTTAGTAGGTTAGCTCAGGATCTGGATTGCTGCCTAATCTTCTCTCCTTCATCTTTTGTTGTGCAGGATCGTCGAACACAGAATATTATTGGTAAATGACAGCTGTCAAATGAGCTTTATCTCTTGGATGTTTCCCCTACTATCCTCTCTGCAGTTCCCTCCGTTGATTGGCATCGTCATCTTGAGTCTTGACCACGCACTTCTCCCAATTCTCAAGAAGGCTCTTCCTGGTGTCTCCTTGTATGAGTTTTCCTGTGAATCATGTATCCTTGACAGACAGTATCATGTTTCCTTTTCACATACATGTAATCTGAGTTCTACTCCGTTCTCTTTAGTACATTCTGATATCCGGGGGCCCTATAAAATCTCCAATGTTTTTGGCTATCGATATTTTGTTACCTTTATTGATGATTATTCGCGTCTGACATGACTTTACATACTACGAGATCGTACTGAACTGACATCTTTATTTTGTGCATTTATTACTGAGACGCGTACGCAATTTCTGTTACCTTAAAGATAATTCGCAGCGATAATGCTCGTGAATATACTAGCCGTACTTTCACAAATTTATGCACCGAGTTTGAGATTGTCCATCAGATCTCGTGTGCTTATACCCCCCAACAAAATGGTGTGGCCGAGCCGAAGAATCGACATCTTATTGACGTTACTCGATCACTTATGTTGCAAATGCAGGTGCCCACCAAATATTGGAATTTTGCTGTCTATACTTCTTGCCATCTCAGCAATCGCATGCCCTCCTCCGTGCTTGACTTCGCTTCTCCGTTCGGCCTCTTATTTCCTCCCAAGTCTCCATTCTCCCTCACTCCCCATGTCTTTGACTGTACCTGCTATGTCCACTCTCTTGGACCACCGCATGACAAACTTGCCCCCTCGAGCAACAGAATGTATGTTTGTTGACTACTCCCCCACTCCGAAAGGATATGTATGCTACTGTCCCGCGGACGAAAAAATGCTCGTCTCCGTTGATGTCACCTTTCTTGATGCACAACCCTTCTACTCCACCTACTCCACACTGCCTCCACCTTCCACTACTCATCCGGCTGTCCCCGTCACCACGTTGCCACACACACCTCCTCCACTCCCAGTGCCAGCATTACCTCCACCATCTACTCCTCCACTTCTCAGTGTCTTTACTCGTCGTTCATCCCGGACAAATGCCCTACAACTGCTCCCTTCTACCGATGCTATTCCGTGGCTTGATGATTCAGCAACACCCTCTACGACTCATCCAATGACGAATTATGTCTCCCTACATCACCTATCTCCGCCTCTTCTCAAATTTTCCTTCTCTCTCTCCACCAATTCTATTCCTCTCTCTTTGCAGAAAGCTCTCCAACACCTGGGATGGCGTGCGGCCATGGACGAAAAATGACAGCCCTCTGTGCTAACCAGACTTGGGACCTAATTCCTCTCCCTCCCGACTAGTCTTGTGTTAGTTGCAAATGAGTCTTTGCTCTCAAACATGCTCCAGATGACACTGTTGACCGTCTCAAAGCCTGCCCGGTGGCCAGGGGTTTCACTCAACGACATGACATTGATTACGACGAAACCTTCTCCCCGGTCGCAAAGTTGAATACTGTTCTGATGCATCCTGCGATGCATCGTAATTTCCATGCATTTATTTATTTCAGCTCATGTATTTCTTTTACGTTGTTATTTTGTTTCATGTATTTCTTTCCCAAGCACTCGTATTTATTTTTGACTCTTCGGGGTTGATCGTCCAAAGAGACCCTAAATAAAAGGTCCGGTAGTCTTAGGTAATTAGGACGTAAAAAGGCAAGTTTAAATTATTTGCGGGCGCATAAAATTAAATGACAACTGTAATTTGAATTCCCGAAAATCATCATAAAAAGTGAACACATATTTGGAGAATCCTACATCAAATTAGTTTTGGAAAACAGTGACCAAGAAATCAGCAATGAAAGAAGGAAATAATCAAATTAATCGAAATCAACATATCCAACAAATCATCACATTAGTTTTGGAAAAATATCTTTCAGGAATAATGAGGGAAATAAGTCAAAGAAATGGCTTTTAAGAAATCCTCTCTGATTATATCAAGGGGAGCATGGGCACACAAAAGAGGAGAAGTTGGGTAACACAGGGGAACAAAATTGTGTTCTCCCTGTAGTGCCGACCAAACCCTGCTACCCTGCTTCCCCCCCCCCCCCCCCCCTATGAACCCGGGCCATCAAGACTGCCATTTTTTTTCACGACGCAGCAGGCGACAAAGAGCAAGGGAGACGTAACCCTCTCCGCCTTCATCCGCGATCAGCGACAGGGCCGCTGTCGACTTCGCCCGATTCTTCCGGCGAGCCCGATCTCCCTGCGTACGGCGCCGTGACTACGGGGTCCTGTTCCGGCGCCCTCCAGCGAGGTTCAGTTCAGGAGATTGGTGGCCGCAGCCAGGGGTGCCGTCGACCGCAAGTTTCTATTCCTGCACCCCTCAACTGTGAACCATTACGGAAGCTAGAAGGCCGACCAGTTTACAGTTCAACTTGGCCCTTCACTCAGTGCAACCGATTTGGACTGGATTAAAATTCATTGGGAGTAATTGCTCGATCTTGCTCAATTTAAGTTAGTTTAATTTTATGCGCTCCATTAAATAATCAAAACTTGCCTCGAACGTTCAATTTGCTTATTACTACCGCTATTCATAAATTATTGATTGTATTTTGCTTGTGAATGTATGAAACTTGCGAAGATTCAAGTCATAAAACGCTCCCAAAGTTTCTCTCAAATAATTATTAACGGTTTTACAAAATCCAACATTGGAAGTGAATTCGCGCGCAAGCCTCGAATTTGGCCACTCGACCTCTCTTTTAAAAGAAAAAATAAAATCATTTTTAAAGCTCCAATTTTTATTCATAACAAATATATTATTTTGCTTAAAAATATATTTAATTTATTTTAAAAAATATTTAATTATTGATGCATCCTGCGATGCATCATAATTTCCATGCATTTTTTTATTTCAGCTCATGTATTTCTTTTACGTTGTTATTTTGTTTCATGTATTTCTTTCCCAAGCACTCGTATTTATTTTTGGCTCTTCGAGGGTGATCGTCCAAAGAGACCCTAAATAAAAGGTCCGGTAGTCTTAGGTATTTAGGACGTAAAAAGGCAAGTTTAATTGATGCATCCCGCGATGCATCGTAATTTCCATGCATTTATTTATTTCAGCTCATGTATTTCTTTTACGTTGTTATTTTGTTTCATGTATTTCTTTCCCAAGCACTCATATTTATTTTTGTCTCTTCGGGGTTGATCGTCCAAAGAGACACTTCGGGGTTGATCGTCCAAAGAGACACTAAATAAAATGTCCTATAGTCTTAGGTAATTAGGACGTAAAAAGACAAGTTTAAATTATTTGCGGGCGCATAAAATTAAATGGCAACTGTAATTTGAATTCCCGGAAATCATCATACAAAGAGAGCGCATATTTGGAGAATCCTACATCAAATTAGTTTTGGAAAAAAGTGACCATGAAATCAACAATGAAAGAAAGAAATAATCAAATTAATGGAAATCAGCATATCCAGGAAATCATCACATTAGTTTTGGAAAAATATCTTTTAGGAATAATGAAGGAAATAAGCCAAAGAAATGCCTTTTAAGAAATCTCCTCTGATTATATCAAGTTGAGGATGGGCACGCAAAAGAGGAGAAGTCGGCTAACACAGGGGAACAAAATTGTGTTCTCCCTGTAGTGCCGACCAAACCCTGCTACCCTGCTTCCCCCCTGTGAACCCGGGCCATCAAGACGCTGCCATTTTTTTCACGACGCTGCCATTTTTTTCACGACGCAACAGGCGACGAAGAGCACGGGCGACGTACCCACCGTCTTTCCGTATCCGAAGTCGATTCATCCTCGCACCTTCGATCCGCTCCGAGGTCGGCCGCTATCGCATACGGCACTAAGGAATTAAATCGCTGAGATGGTTCCACGAATCACTCACAAAGTAAGGAAGCGCTCCGGTGGATTAATCTTCGTGGTGGCGAGCCCGATATCTCCCGGCATAACAGAAATCACGGCATATGGAGGCGTCATTACGTCCCCTGTTCACCTTCGGAAGCGCAGGGTTCCTGTTAACCACACAGGGAAACCAGCCAACTCCGGTTCCAGGAAAACACCAAGAAGTTCAGCAAGGTTGAACAGGTTACTGTTCAATTTCAGGTGGCTACGCAATGGATTTCCAGCTCACAATCGGGAAACACTGCAGCAAACGCACAACATTAATATTTTTCGTTCACATTCATCAAATTTTCATCACCAAAAAACACAAATTACAGCTTTCCCTTTATAGGGTTTTGAACAGGAAAAAAACAAAAAAAAACATGCACACGCACAGCCATGGCGGTTGCTCGATTCAGAACTGGAGCAAGCATGTGGCGTAGGATCCTCAACTGTTGGGAATCCAGCCCTAGATTCGCGGAAGCTATCGGGAAGGCCGGCAGGGCCGGCTGCTTTAATGTTTTCTACTTAGTTAAACATTACAAACAATCCGCTACGGCCAGGCTTTACACTCAGTGCAACCGATTTGGAGTGGATTAAAATTCATGGGGACGTAATCTGCTTCGATCTTGTCTTCAATCTTAAGTTAGTTTAATTTTATGCGCTCCTATTTACAATAATCAAAACTTGCCTCGAACGTTCAATTTGCTTATTACTACCGCTATTCATAAATTATTGATTGTATTTTGCTTGTGAATGTATGAAACTTGCGAAGATTCAAGTCATAAAACGCTCTCAAAGTTTCTCTCAAATAATTATTAACGGTTTTACAAAATCCAACGTTGGAAGTGAATTCACGCGTAAGTCTCGAATTTGGCCACTCAACCTCTCTTTTAAAAGTAAAAATAAAATCATTTTTAAAGCTCCAATTTTTATTTCATAACAAATATATTATTTTGCTTAAAAATGTATTTAATTTGTAAACTCCGAATCCGGTTTACATCAGTTTGGTATCAGAGGGTATGTGATTCGCTCCTATCGCGAATCACGCGATCCGAATTTCAAAAATAAAATAAAATAAAGCAAATCTATTTTAAAATATATTTAATTTATTTTTTTTTAAAAAATCAATATATGACACAATTTTATTATGTCCTTTTTTAAGAATTTTTATTTTATTTTAAAAAAATAAAAAAAATATCTTTATCTTATTAAAAAAACAATAATAATAGTAATAATAATTTTAAAAAATGGAGAGTCTCGAATAGCGAATGAAATCTTTAATGAAGAACGTTGAATTCGTCACTACTGAACTCACGCAGAATCTGACGGGATTGTGCACCGATGTACACAATCTTGAAATGACATTGTGCAAACAAAATAATTTTTCTAACTACATCCCAACTACGTATCAACTAGTGGAACTCGGACTTCGAATTATTAATAGTCCTCTTTCTAGACTCGACATTTCCCTCACGAGCACCTTGGCCCCCCTTGTTTTCACTGAAACACTCACTTTAGTCGAGTAGGTTCTTCTTGAACCCCAACTCCAGGAAGAAGACCTTCCTCCTCCTCATCCCCTCATCCCGATTGAGATGGTGCCCCCACTTGCTCACACTAAGGCACCGCCTCTAGTCGCTGAGATTATTTCTGAGTCCCCGCCCCGGGAAGGAATTATTAGTGACATATCACTCACATTAGAGTCACCGTCATATATTGATTTTATATTTGGGGAACATCATTTTGTGTCATTACAATATTCCGTAATTATAAATGTGTCTGAAAATTTTTATTATCAAATTATCGATTTATTTAAGAAAACCCATATTTTTAAGATAATAAGTGCTCCAACAATTTTCACCCCAACAAGGATACGCCTTTTAAAGGATTTCTTTGGAAATTTTTAAAAGATAAAATTGGAATCAACTTTAAAAATTGTGATAGTAAGTTACACGTGAGCGGATTTGTGGAATTGCCGCAATGTATTAAACATTTTATAATATTTTTTTTGAATATATTATTGGGTCGAGAGGACACTACATTCGAGTTTAGTAGCGCTTATCACTCTTTAATCGACGAACTGACTGAAATCATTAATAAGAGTGGAGAATTTTTTTAGTCGTTTAATCGAAGCGAATTTAAATCAATGAGATTTTGTACCGCCACAAGCTAAATTTACATGTAATAATTCTAAGCGCCGCTCTCTTACTATGTCTCCTTTCGACACTTTCCATGCATTGTCCCGCCCACCTGATCGCCAACACCCTTCATTCCACGAACGTATTTTCTTTGATGCGCAAGCTCATATTAATTATTTAAAAGAACTGCATAAAATTACTGCTAATATTTTGCGAGCAACCTTTGAACATTACAAACTCACGGCCGGTTATTATCGCCATGAGTTCTTTTCAAAGGGAGATCATGTGATGGCTTACTGCAGGAGGATTGGTCTAGTTCATGATCAGAAACGCTTTGGGCCACCAGTTGAGCCGCTTTTCAAGACCCCAGACATACCACCTGATTCAGCACCAGTGACACCATCACTTGCCAGTTATTGCAAAGTCTCGTCGGGGTCAAGCTCCCGCAGCCTCAGTGGAATTGATGCATCCTGCGATGCATCGTAATTCCATGCATTTATTTATTTTAGTGCATGTATTTCTTTTACGTTGTTATTTTGTTTCATGTATTTCTTTCCCAAGCACTCATATTTATTTTTGGCTCTTCGGGGCTGATCGTCCAAAGAGACCCTAAATAAAAGCTCCGGTGTCTTAGGTAATTAGGACGTAAAAAAGCAAGTTTAAATTATTTACGGGCACATAAAATTAAATGGTAACTGTAATTTGAATTCCCGGAAATCATCATACAAAGAGAGCACATATTTGGAGAATCCTACATCAAATTAGTTTTGGAAAAAGTGACCAGGAAATCAACAATGAAAGAAGGAAATAATCAAATTAATGGAAATCAGCATATCCAGGAAATCATCACATTAGTTTTGGAAAAATATCTTTTAGGAATGATGAAGGAAATCAGCATATCCAAAGAAATGCCTTTTAAGAAACCCCCTCTAATTATATCAAGGGGAGCATGGGCACGCAAAAGAGGAGAAGTAGGCTGACACAGGGGAACAAAATTGTGTTCTCCCCGTAGTGCCGACCAAACCCTGCTACCCTGCTTCCACCCCCCTGTGAACCTGGGCCATCAAGACTGCCATTTTTTTTCACGACGCAACAGGCGACGGAGAGCAAGGGCGACGTAACCCTCTCCGCCTTCATCCGCTATCTGCGACAGGGCCGCTGTCGACTTCGCCCGATTTTTCCGGCGAACCCGATCTCCCTGCGTACAGCGCCATCGACTATGGGCTCCTGTTCCGGCGCCCTCCAACGAGGAAATTGGTTGCCGCAGCCAGGGGTGCCGTCGACCGCAAGTTTCTATTCCTGCACCCCTCAACTGTGAACCATTACAGGAGCTAGAAGGCCGACCAATTTACAGTTCAACTTGGCCCTTCACTCAGTGCAACCGATTTGGACTGAATTAAAATTCATGGGGAGTAATTGCTCAATCTTGCTCAATTTAAGTTAGTTTAATTTTATGCGCTCTATTAAATATTCAAAACTTGCCTCGAACGTTCAATTTGCTTATTACTATCGCTATTCATAAATTATTGATTGTATTTTGCTTGTGAATGTATGAAACTTGCGAAGATTCAAGTCAAAACGCTCCCAAAGTCTCTCAAATAATTATTAACGGTTTTACAAAATCCAACGTTGGAAGTGAATTCGCGCGCAAACCTCGAATTTGGCCACTCGACCTCTTTTTAAAAAGTAAAAATAAAATTATTTTTAAAGCTCCAATTTTTATTTCATAACAAATATATTATTTTGCTTAAAAATATATTTAATTTGTAAACTCCGAATTCGGTTTACATCATGTTCGAGTCCTGATCTCCCTTGCTGTGCATCGACAGTGGCCCCTACATTAGCTGGACATAAAAAATGCATTCCTCAATGGTGATCTCCAAGAGACTGTTTATATGCACCAACCGCCCGGGTTTGAGACCACGGGGGAGTCTCGTGTATGTCATCTCCGGAAGTCTATATATGGTCTCAAACAATCTTCTCGCGCTTGGTTTGACAAATTCAGTAAAGTGGTTCGCGAGTTTGATTTCACCCAGAGCTCTGCTGACTTCTCTCTCTTCATTCGTTATCAAACCAACAAACACTGTAATTATTCTTGTGTATGTTGATGATATTCTAATAACAGGCGACGACACCACCGAGATCCGGAACATCAAGCAACATTTAAACTCAGCATTTCAGACAAAAGATCTGGGCAATCTTCGATACTTCCTTGGGCTTGAGGTTGCAAAGAGACCTGATGGCCTTGTCCTATCCCAACGGAAGTACTGCACTGATCTCCTGCAAGATGCGGGCTACTCAGGATGCAAACCTACAGAACACTCCTATGAATGTGAATCACAAGCTGTTTGCACATGGATCTGGAACTGATCCTATTCTGACAAATCCAAAGTACTACCGACGCTTGGTAAAGAAACTAATCTATCTTACGGTTACACGACCTGATCTCTCATTCACTGTTGGGGTTGTGAGCTAATTTATGCATGCTTCTCGGACATCTCATCTCCAAGCCATTGAGCAGATTCTCAGATACTTGAAGACTTCTCCAGGACAAGGACTTGTTTACAAACTGTCCTCCTGTCTGTCTCTTGTTGCGTATTCTGTTGCCGACTACGCATGTTCCCTTGATGATAGGCGTTCCACGATTGGTTTTTGCACCTACCTTGGTGGACACCTTATTACATGGCGTAGCAAGAAACAGTCGGTTGTTGCTCGCTCCTCTGCTGAGGTCGAGTAGTGTGCTATGACAGCGGTTGTCTTCTGAGCTCACCTGGCTTGGGGGTCTTCTCAATGATTTGGGCCTCAGACTCTCCTCTTCGGCCACTCTTTTCTATGACAGTCAAGCAACCATACATATTGCCAAGAATTCCGTATTCCATGAGCGAACAAAGCATAATGAAGTTGATTGCCACTTCATCCGGGAAAAAGTTCAATCAAAGAAGTTGGAGTTAGAGCATGTCGCTGCGTCAGGACAAGTTGCTGATATATTCACGAAAGCTCTCTCTCGGATATTATATCATCAGTTCTTATCCAAGATTGGTGCCTACGACTTGTACTCTCCAGCTTGCGGGGGAGTGTAAAGATGTAATGAAAAAGCCCATTAGGAGTCCATGTATATTCTATTTAGTCCCACATTGTAGATATAGAATATTCTCCCTCTCTTTCTCTCTATATAAGTGTATGTACTCCTGTATTTACAATTATAATAAAATTCTGGGTTATTTTCTCTCTTGCATTTCTCTCTACAGAGCTAAAAAATCTGAATTTATTATGATACTTTTTTGGAATCGTGGTGAGTAGATCTAAAAATGGTATTTTTATATCTCAAATAAAATATGTTATTGACTTCCTTATTAAGAGTGAATTCGCGGGGTATCAATCCAGTTCATTATCGTGTTGATCCCCATTATAATATTGTATTTTTGTAACAAGAAGATTGTGGGGAAATTAATCTCATCTTACTATCACCAAACCTGATATTTCTTTTACTGTTAGTTTTGTCAGTTAATTCGTGCATGATTCCAAGGTTCATCATTATATGTTGTTCTTTGTATTTTGAATATCTTAAGAAAGCTCTAGGGAGATCTATTGTGTTTAAAAATCAAGGGTATTTTAACAATTTTCAGCACTATAATGCTGATTGGGCTGAATCATTAAGCAATAGAAGATTTACTAGTGGGTGCTATATGTTTATTGGTGGCAATTTAGTTGTATGATGAATTGCAGGCACTGTGGGAGGAGAGTCGGCTAGGTTTGAAGCTCTGATCCCATGTTAGAAGTTGAGAGAGAAGAATGAAAGGTGTTGTATTGTTCATTATCAAAGGGGTATATGAAAGAAGAGAGATCGCTGACGGCAAAGTAATGTGATAGTAAGTCTAACAAATAGGACCTTAGGTGTAGTGTCCGGAAAATTAAATATAGGATGATGCATGTGTGCAGTGAGTGATCTAACAGTAAATTGCAAATAATAATAATGAATAAAACCCACACAGTATTCACAATGCTAGATTAAATATTTAGTAAAGCAGTTAGGTTTGGTGGGCCAATAATCAAATGTGAAGAAGAGAGTAAGTCCTGCAAGGAGTGACCAGTCACAAAATGAATAAATTAACAATGCAAACATCCATAAGCATAAAGGAGTTGATGGGGAGCCATCAGATGCACTTGGAGGAGCTCGCCGCAAGGCGGGGCCCACATACATGTATTCGCGCAGGAAGACTTCATCGGATCGCTGATCGGGCTCCGCGGCTGCGTCCGGGACGTCGCCGCGAGTCAAAACGCTATATTACTTTATATTTTTGAGTTTATTTTGATGTATTTTAAGGGCTAACCCACCGGCCAATCATACCCATTGATGGGGATGCCCTAGTTTGTGTTTTCTTATAAATAGGATGCTAGAGGGCTGATTTGAGGCAATTGTAGAATTTGGAGAAGAGCTTTCCCGGATTCCTGCGATCCCTCCTCGGTGCCGATGCCGTGGAACCCTAGGTGACGACTCCTAGGCCGCCAAACTCCTCCCCAAGGTAACCCCTACCCCCCTCCACCATTTTCCATCGTCCCCCCCCCCCCTTTCCACCACCGGAATCCCCAAAAACCCCCTCCATACCACCGGCCAGCAGTCCAGCCAGCCGCTGCCTCCTCTTCCCTGTTTCCCGCCGCTGGATTGCTGTCCCCCCACCGCCGGCCTGCAGCCTCCCCAACGCCGGCCTCCCCCCAAGCCTCCAGTCCCTCACCGCCCCTCCCCTCCTCAAAACCGACCCCCCTATGGCCCGACCTACCCTAGCCGGCCACTCCTTCCCCTTCCCCTTCGTGGATCCACCTCCCACCGCTCCGAAAACCCTAGATCTCTTTTGATCTAGTGCTACAACCCTCCGATCTGTTATTCCCCACCCAAACCTTCCATTTTTGTTCGGATCCGCTCCAAATCATCGGATCTACTCACCCCCGGCCCGGATCTACTCATTTGTGGCTGGATCTCGCCGTTTCCGGCCCACATCCGCTCTTTTCCACCGTGGGCAGCCACCGTGACGTCACCGTGCCACCATGTTTGCCTCCGATCGCCCGTTTTGCATCCGGTCCCTCAAATTCTCCACCGCCTCGGATCAGCCCACTACATCGTGAGTATCTCGTGGTATTGTGTTTTGTATTTGACATTTGCACTTGGTTGTTTATCTATGTTTGTGCTGTGATTATAGTTTGGTAGTTGTTGTACTTTTACGCTAATATTTGTTTGTGCAATTAATCGCCACCGCTTGCTTAGGCACTCCGCGCGGAGGAAGCCGTTGCCTAATCGCTAACATTATTTAATTGCTTCTTTAGTTTGATTAACTGCGTGGTGCTGTTAATTCTCATTGCTTAAATTAATTGTCGTTGTTATCCGACTGTTTCATTGCATGTAGCATTGCATTCGCATATCCCCTCATACGTGCACGTAGAGTCCTAGCTTCCGAGCACCACTAGCCTACCCCTATATCATTTTGGTATCAGAGCTAGGTTAGACCATTTGCATGCTCCGTAGTGGTAGGACATTTAGAGAAAGCATGGTAGAGCCGTGGAACACCGAGGACCGAGCGACGAGTTCGAACTCGGACGCCCCTTTTGTTGAGTTCCAACGCCTTGTCCTAGGTCGCCTTGACACCATAGGAGCCCAGTTCGACGATGTGCGTCATGATCTTGCCGAGGTGAACCTTCGTTTAGGCCACTTAGAGGATGCCAAAGACACTCCGACACAGCATGGCGATTCACTTGAGGACGACCCTGACGCTCCTCCACGTTATGACCAGCGCCTACGAGTTGGTCAGCCTCCGACAGACCGCTACCGTCGTGATTCTCACCACCGAGCCCCAGCCCCGCCGGCCAGGCGACATCTTGATCCGGTGCGTGAAAGGCCCCTTCCTCCGCGTGATGAGTACCGTGTACCCCGTAGACCTCAGCCTGACCCTAGGGATCGAGTGCCCCCACTCGGTTACCGAGACACCGTTGTGATGAGTATTATCCTCCAGGTCGGAGAGATCGTGGTCCCCCACCCGCTCGACACGATTACGCTCAGGATGAGTACCCCAAAGATTACCTGGACACTACCTGGACATCACTCGTCGTATCCGACTCGACGCCCCTTCGTTTGATGGTCGTCTAGATCCGAAGGCCTTCAGCGACTGGCTCTTGGACATGGACCACTACTTCGAGTGGTACGACATGAGTGACGAGCGTTGTGTCCGTTTTGCAAAGATGAAGTTGATCGGGCAAGCTAAGGTATTTTGGATCAGTGTTGAGAGAGCTTTAGAGCGGGATGGTTACTACCCCATCGCCAGATGGGATGAGATGAAAGAGAGATTGAAGGAGAAGTACCTCCCCGCGTCATACCAGGATCAGCTATTTGAGCAGCTGCAGAATTTACGCAGGAGACACTTACCGTCGCCGAGTACATGACTCGCTTTGATGAGCTGATCATTAGGAGTGATATTTCAGCGGAGCCTATTGCCATTGCCTCCCGCTTCAAGGCGGGCCTTCGTTCCGATATTCGGAGAGAGTTGATTCCCCACCGCCTGGAGACTGTTGATCAGATATTCCAGCTCTCACTCGAATATGAGCAGTACCTTCGTTCGTCTAGTACGAGGCAGTTCACCTCTCAGACTGATTCCTCGACCTTTAGGAAACCCGCTCCGCCCCAGACCACCACGGCTGCACCCTCACGTATCCCCGCAGATGCGAAGGGTAAAGCCATAGCCACTGATGGCCAACGATCTAGGGGCATTATATGTTTTAGATGTTCTGGCAGGGGCCACGTGGCGGCGCAGTGCCCCACGCGGAACCTGTTACTTGAGGAAGAGGAGGAGCAGAGTTTACAGGGTGAAGAGGAGGCCCCAGAGGAGGTTAGAGCCGCAGACGAGGAAGGTTGGGAGAGTGACACCGAGCGATCGTTAGAGGTGGGAGTGATTCGGCGCCTCCTACACACCCCACGTGTGGACGAGGATTGGCGACGCACGACCATCTTTTACACGTACTTCCCTAGTGCAGGCGGTCCCTGCAAGCTAGCTATTGATGGTGGGAGTTGCGTGAATATCGTAGCACAAAGAGCGCTTGACCGTATGCAGGTGAAGGCAGAGCCTCACCCCCATCCGTACCGTGTCGTCTGGGTTGACAAGACGACGATTCAGGTCACCCAGCGTTGCTTAGTCCCGATCACTGTTGCGTCCTTTCAGGACAAGGTCTGGTGCGATGTCATTCCCATGGACGTCGCTCACGTGTTGCTTGGCCGCCCCTGGCTTTTTGATCGTGATGTCACGTGCTTCGGTCGCTCGAACACGTGTGTCTTTTATGATAAGGGGCGGAAGATCACGTTGACACCCACCCAACCCCGAGATCGACCCAAGGGTGTGGTAGAGTCGTCTGCAAGCACAAGCGCCTCGCGACCACTGCATATTCTGAGGCGAGGTGAGTTTCTACGAGATAGTGCCGAGTCCGACGTTATTTATGTAGTCGCCGCTCCCCAGGTTACTGAGGACGCCCTGGTTGATTTCCCACTCGCGGTGCATCCCCTGTTAGGCAAGTTTGCGGATATTATGCCAGACGAGCTCCCCGATGAGCTGCCTCCCCCACGGGACATTCAGCATGCCATTGATCTAGTCCCGGGAGCTTCCCTCCTGAACCTGCCCCACTACCGTATGCACCCGGATGAGCACGCTGAGCTCAAACGGTAGGTTGACGAGCTTCTCCGGAAGCAGTTCATTCGTGAGAGCATGAGTCCTTGTGCGGTCCCCGCCCTTCTTACCCCTAAGAAGGACGGTAGTTGGCGTATGTGTATCGACAGCCGCGCCATCAATAAGATCACGGCCAAGTATCGCTTCCCTATCCCACGACTCGATGACTTACTGGATATTATGTCCGGTGCCCAGATCTTCTCCAAGATCGACCTCCGCAGTGGGTACCATCAGATACGAGTTCGTGAGGGGGACGAGTGGAAGACCACATTTAAGACCAAGGACGGTCTGTATGAGTGGCTAGTCATGCCATTCGGGCTATCCAATGCCCCGAGCACGTTTATGCGCGTTATGACGCAGTGTTGCGGCCCTACATGGGCAAGTTTCTGGTGGTGTACTTTGATGACATATTAGTATACAGCCACACTCAGGCCGCTCACATCGATCATTTGAGACTTCTCGTTGGCACCCTCCGCCAAGAGAAACTGTATGTGAAACTGAAGAAGTGCGTCTTCCTCTCCGAGTCCGTCCACTTCCTGGGCTTTATTATTTCCTCCACTGGAGTCTCCGTGGACCCTGAGAAGGTCAAATCTATTCGAGATTGGCCTGTACCTAGGAATATCCACAAGGCTCGTAGCTTTCACGGGCTTGCAACCTTCTATAGGAGGTTTGTCCAGGGGTTCAGCACGATCATGGCCCCCTTCACGAGCTGTCTCAAGAAGGGAGAGTTTCAGTGGACCCCCGCAGCCACTAAAGCCTTCGAGGAGATTATGGAGAGATTGACGACAGCTCCCGTCCTACGGTTGCCAGATTTTAGTCGCGCCTTTGAGGTCGCCTGCGACGCGTCCGGTATCGGTATAGGTGGCGTATTGAGTCAAGAGGGACACCCAGTTTCTTACTTTAGTGAGAAACTGAATGAAGCAAAACAAAAGTACTCGAATTACGATCGAGAATTTTATGCTATTGTCTAGTCTCTGCGCTACTGGCGACACTATCTCCTTCCCCGGGAGTTCGTGTTGTACTCCGACCACTAGGCCCTCCGTTACCTCGATTCGCAACGCAAGCTGGGCCACTGGCATGCGAAGTGGGTCGAGTATCTGCAGGATTTTCATTATGTTCTCAAGCACCGCGCGGGTGTTGAGAACAAGCCGGCTGATGCATTGAGTCGCCGCGTGTCCCTATTGCAGACGATGACGGCGAGTGTGCAGGGACTTGAGCGACTGATGCTCGATTACCCTACGTGCCCTGACTTTGGCGAGATTTATACCGCCCTATCCCGAGACCCACCCGACCTTGTTGAGGGATATCAGATTTACGAAGGATATCTGTACCGGGGTTCCCGCCTATGCGTTCCTCAGACGTCTTACCGAGACTACCTGATTTGGGAACTGCATGCGGGCGGAGCCGCGGGTCACTTCGGGCGAGATAAGTCCATAGCCATTGTTGAGGACCGTCTCTACTGGCCTAGCCTCAAGAAGGACGTAGCTCGGGTTGTGCGCCACTGCCGTATCTGTCAGACGGCCAAGAGAAATAAGCAGAACACCGACCTTTATACACCCATACCGTTCCACACCGCCCTTGGGAGGACATCAACATGGATTTTTTTCTCGGGCTTCCCCGCACCTTACGGAAACACGATTCCATCTTCGTGGTGGTTGATCGGTTTTCGAAGATGGCTCACTTCATTGCTTGCCGCAAGACGGCATATGCGACCCACGTTGCATCTATATTCATGAGGGATGTCTTTCGGTTGCATGGCCTACCCAAGTCGATCGTGTCTGACCACGATGTGAGATTCATGAGCTACTTTTGGAAAACCTTGTGGCACAAGACTGGTACTATCCTTAGGTTTTCCTCGGCATAACACCCACAGACAGACGGTCAGACTGAGGTAGTGAATAGGAGCCTAGGGAATCTGTTGCGGAGTCTAGCTGGAGAGCATGTAGGTAGTTGAGACTTAGATTTGCCGATCGCCGAGTTTGCCTACAATAGCTCAGTCAATAGGTCCACCGGGTTGAGTCCATTTCATGTAGTTTCAAGGATACAACACTAGGAAACCTATAGACCTTGTCCCGAGCATTCTTGTCTCGGCGTCAAGGCGAAGCAAGGCGAGCGCTGGGCGCCTTGACGCTTAGGCGTCAAGGCGGACGCCTAGGCGACACTAAGGCGAGCAAGTCGCAAGGCGCCATTTTTTTTTTAAAAAAAAGGCAGTATATAGACTGTGGTTATTATAATAACCACAGTCTATACTCTGAAGGATATAAACTGCGGTTATTATAAACACCGCAGTTTATAGTACACATGCTATAGACTGCGGCTTTATAATAACCGCAGTTTATAGTATACATGCTATAGACTGCGGTTTTATAATAACCGCAGTATATTCTCTGCAGGATATATACTGCGGTTAATAGAATAACCGCAGCTTATATCCTTAAGACTATAGACTGTGGTTCTGAAAATAACCGCAGTCTATGTTCGTCTATAGACTGCGGTTACTATAATAACCACAGTCTATAGCATGCCTGCCATTCTTTAGACTGCGGTTATTATAATAACCGCAGTCTAAAGCTCCATTTTTTTTGAGGTAATGTTTACCAAGTACCAACACAGCCAGAGATTTTTTTTTCTTCATAGCAGACTAGTAGTTAGCAGTAAGCAACTAAGAATAGCTTCTGATATATGGATTATGGACAGTTAGCATTAAGCAACTAACTAAGCATAGCAGTTAGCAACTAACTAAGCATAGCAGTTAGCAACTAAGAATAGCTTCTGAATCTTCTGATATCATGAATTCATGATCTCTTCATATCTCAATTCTCAACACATGATATGACAAGAAGTACGCAAGTAGCAAGCACAAATGTTCCAACTTGCAATATCATGTATTCATGAATCATGATATCTCAAATGCTCAATTCTCAAATCTCAATACATTCATACCTATGACCTATCTCAATTCTCAAATACCATGAAGCAGTAAGCATGTAACAGTAAGAAAAAACAGTGACAAATGACAATCAATGGTCAAGACTCAAGACAGACTTCAGAGAAAACAATAGCAAAAAAAGGAACACAAAAATATCATAGTCTAGTATTGTGGTCAAATCCAAAATGTCTTCATCCATTACACAATAACATATTAGCATGAATAATATTTTTAACATAAATTTAAATAATCATAAAAGTTCAACTAGAATCATCATCTAGTAAGTCGTCATTGATATTGCATGTGTTTGGTTGGTTTGAGGTACTCGCTATTTGCCCATAATTATCATAAATATCTTCATCATCACTGACAAATACAAAATGATCTAAATCTTCATCCCCTTGAGCTATTAGTTCATTTATTTGACGATTAGTTCCAACTGCCACTTCGTAAATTTCGAACCCCAGTTCCAAGAGGTCTCTCTACAGCATCTCATGTGAGATTATCATCATCAAAAACTAGAGCTTCCTATGGTTTGTTCACCATCCACTCACTACTCCAGTCGAGCTCATCAAGCACCAAAGGGTTGTAATTTCTTCCCTTTTTACGTCTTTCTTGGAATCGTGCTTGTAGACGACGATTATATTGGATGTATGCAAGATCACTAAGCTTTTGACGTTCCAATCTATTTCTTTTTTTTGTGTGAATCTGAATCAAGATAATTTCAAACTTATTGGTAAATTAGTAAATATAAAATATTAAATTTTTTATTGAATATTTGTATACTTACAAACTCAAAAGTACTCCAATTACGCTCACAACTAGAAGAAGAACAACATAAGCCAATTATGCGCAATGCTACCTTTGTAATGTCAACATTTGGTCCTCCATGTGCACTCTACCAGTCCACTATTCATTTAAGACAAATATAAATTATTTGACATATAAATAATTTAAGAAAAAAATAAAAACGTAAACAATACTTACTTGGATTTAAGGTGGTTCGTTGCCTAATAGCCATAGACTTTCCAAAACTATTTCGAGATGCTTTGTAGTTAGTACCTTGCTCGACAATCTTGTCTTGCAATTCTTGATCGGCACTAGTTTTGCAATAACATCATTGAAAGTATCTTGAAATTTCCAGGCATCATCATTATTTTGTTCCTCGTATTCAAAATATTTGCTTGGATTTAGAAACAAAGCCGCCCTATACATTTTTGCTCCATTTGATTTGTCCATCTATTTTCAACAATCTCAATAGTCTTTTTAAATAATCTTTTTTTGTTATCAAAATGTTATTTGATATTTTGTTTGGCTTCTTCCATTGCAGCATATACTTCAGGCATAGCCGACTTTTCATCTCCATCTACTAATCGCAAAACTGTAATCAATGGTTTTGCTCTTTTTAGGCAATCTCTTACTCCATTCCAAAAATTGGTTGAAAGTATTATTTCAACAATCTATTTTCCGGCTTCAGTTTTTGCCAAATTAGCGGCATTCCACGAGGGCGACACAAAGAATAATTGCAGCTTCTCCTCATGCTTAATCACACTTTGTAGAGTAAGGAATGATTTTTCAAATCTAGTTACCGAATGTCTCACTAGATCACCGCCTATAGTAGTCCTTATTGCATCAAGTAAACGAGTGTGTCTGTAGATGAAATTCGTAATAATTCTTGCCTTTCTTATCACAGTTTTGTTCTGTTGTAGCTTGCCTATATCCTCTAGCATGAGATCAATGCAATGAGCTGCACAAGAAGTCCAGAATAATGTAGGTCTTTTCTCCATTAAAATTTTACCAGCTGTCTTGTAATTAGAAGCATTGTTAGTCACCACCTGTAGAGTGCAAACATTTATAATTATTGAAAGCTGTACACTATTAAACTTGAAATATGAAAATTAATAAATTAATGAAACCTAAAAAATTACCTGAACAACACACTCTGCTCCTATCTCTCTAATCTTACTATCAAGCAACTATGATAACATTGTAGCATCTTGAATATGACTGGATGCATCTACGGAACCCATAAAATAGGATCCTTATACATAGTTGACTAGGAAATTGATCAAATGTCTCCCTCTCCTGTCTGTCCAATCATCTGACATAAGTGTGCAACCATATCTCCTCTAGTACGCTTGATAGTTTGTCTTCATCTCCATAACTTTATCTTTTGTATTTTTTAGCAATGAGACTCTCAAATCCTGATAACTAGGGCCTTTATAACCAGACCCATACTGTCCAACTGCTTCAAGCATGAATTCAAAACTTCGTGCCTTTACAACATTGAATGAAATTCCACATTCATAGAACCAATCGGAAACATAACTATCAACTCTCTTTTTCTCTTCAGGTGTTCTAAAACATCTCTCGATAGTAGTTTGTGCAGGACCTTTTGCACGTCTATCATCTACTACATCTTCAGGAGCACGCCTCACATGAGCATCCATAGGCCCCCTTTTTTGTGGCAAGTGGATTACTTTCTTTTTTTTGGCACTTGTCCCAGAACTTGTGACAAATGACGTTTTAGCTGTAGATAATGCCGGGGATACATTTTATGACCCTGTTGGCTCTCTTTCTTGGTCACTCTCATTGTCATCATCAACAGTCAGATGCACATTGTCCTTTTTTTAGCATTTAAAGCTGAATACATCTCAGCTGCTATTTCAGAAGTAGTCTTCAAACACTTGGATACATCATCATACCCGCCATATAAGTGTTGCTTCAACCTTTTGATACCACCCTTTATCAATCTAACACACAAATTGCATTTAACTGTATTTTTATTTTCTAGGTTGGGTCAATGACCATACTTCCAACCAGGATAATTTAACTTTGCTTTTCGTTTAGGATCCGTTTTTGGATCAAGGTCATTGCTATCAATGGATGAAGCAAGAGTGTTGATGTTTTGGTCTTCCATCTTTCACAAACAGGACCTATAGATTGCAGAGTTAGGTCGGGACAATGAAATAAATAACGGCTAAAGAAATCATCACAATGAACAATTTAAAGAACTCTCAAAGACATGCTCATTTAGAAGAGTCAACAAGACCATAAGACCATTTTCATTTGTTCTACTTCTATAGTATAGACAAGACACTCCATGATAAATCTAGCAATACAAAAATACATTTGTCATTTGTTATTTTTGGCTCCATAATTTTTGTTGCGCTTGTTCTTTTTGGATCCATAATTCTTGTTGCGCTTGTTCTTTTTGGATCCATAATTCTTGTTGCTGGCTCAATCTTTCTTGTACTATAGTTTCAACATCTTCAATACGAGCTATTGGTGTCCTCTCGCTCCGTCTATCATTCTTGAAAAATCTTGTAATGGTGGAAAACTTGCCACCAGCTCTAACTCTGCCCGGATGTTCTTGTCCTAAAACAGATGCAAGGATGCCATTTCTTCCCTGTGACACTGTTTCAGCAGTCTGGGACTCTTGGCTCGACAACTCGTCCTAAACAAAAGTAATAAATATTGGAACATAATTGCAGATAAGAAAATATACTTCTCAAGAAAAATATTACTATCGATAATTTACAAATGATAAAATGATTCATTTATACTTACCATTTTAGATGTCAATTCAGCTGCATCTTTACTAATGTATTCACCAGTCTTTCTTTTATGACCGGCTTTCCATAACTCCGCACGTAAAATTGGTGCAACTTCAACTTGTTCAATCTTGACAATAAAATGAAAATAAATTATCATACAAATAATTGAGAAACCAAATTTTAAAATACAAAAAACGAGAGAGAAATATATAGCTAATACCATTATTTTTTCTAATCCAAATAACCCATTCTGGAAGTAGTATGAAAAGTCTTTCGTGCTTTTGCTCTTTCAGTATTAACCTTACTTTTCTCCTACAAAAATAAATATATGTTAATACTTAATTTACTTATAAGTTATAAAGTTAAAAAATGATATAAAACATTGAATTTAATAAGAACACATAATCATATATTCTGTAGTAGTGCGATGGTCGACAAAAACTCTCTAGTCTTCGACAGTAATAAAACTATACTTGACAGGAACATTGTATCGATGCTTCAAATCAACATTTTTTACATAATTGATAAGTTTGGATTTCCAAGTCCTCCAACTTTCACCCATGCTTCTCATTAATGCTTTGTAATGACCATCAATATTATCAAAATAAATCTGAAAATAATAGACAATATCAATTAAAAATTAACTAAAACAGCAAAAATATGTAATCACTGATAACAAGGTTACGTACATTTAATTCTGCCCATATTTGATCTTTAATTTGTTTATCAACATCCTTCCATGCAACATATGTAATTGACACATAACAGTTCACAAGAGATCCCATATAACTCATCAATTTATTTGTTTCTGGCCCGGGAATAATGCAGCCATCATCAAGGAAAGAAATAATAAGCTTCCCCTCTAGCCTAAGCTTATTCAGTTCATTCATTTTCGTGAACCCTCTTGTTGACCTCGATGAAGATCCCTTATCCGACATTTTCCTGTAAAACCCTAAAAAAACCTAAACCATACAAAAAACCTAAACAAAATTCATACAAAACCGCAATAATATTGAACTACTATTTACTAGTTACTACCACATAATCACAATTCACACATATAAATATATATATGTTACTATGTTAGTATGTTACTCAGGAGGTTTAGACATGTATAATAGGGATTAAGCTGCAATATTTCGGCACATTGTGTTGTTTATAACTTCATATACATTTAGAATCGCAAGGAGAGCAGAAATTTGAACACAATGTTTATACTACATGTCTACATTACTAATTTACTACTACTACAGTACTATTACTAGTCTACTAATAAAGTAATAAACTAATAATAATAAAAACATTAGCAGTTTAGCAAAGACCATAGAGATCAAAAGTTCAAAAACCAAGAAAAGGTATTAAGAAATAGTATACCTAAGTGAGAATATTAGTTTTGTCGAAGAAGAATCGTCAAATCGAAGCAAAGGAGAGCAGAAACTTGAACAAAATCGCCTTTAGGGTTTCTTGCAAAGCGCAACGACCGTAAAAAGAAGAATCAAAAACTCGGGGAAACACTAGATTTTTACGGCTCACGGTTAAAATTTAAAAATAGATAGTAAAGACTGCGGTTTCTGCATAAACCACAGTCTCTTCTATGGTTCAGGTAGAATAGACTGCAGTTATTATCAAACAACCGCAGTCTATTTCATGAATAATAGACTGCGGTTGTTTTATAAACCATAGTCTATTTCCTTATTTGCGCTTCGACTGCGTTTATCTATGAACCGCAACCTATTCTACCGTGAACCCTAACATAAACTGCGGTTATTGTAAAATCCGCAGTCTATTCTCTGTTTCAAGGAATAAACTGCGGTTTTAAAATAACCGCAATATATGCTCGGGTTCATGACATAGAGTGCAGTGTTTTCATAAACCGCAGTCGATTGGAGAATAGACTGCAGTTTATATATAAACCACAGTGTATTCTACACTGACCCTACAATAGACTGCGGTTTATATATGAACCACAATCTATTCTCTGGTTCATGGAATAAACTGCGGTTTTAAAATAACCGCAGTATATGCTCGAGTTCATAGAATAGACTGCGGTTTATATATAAACCGCAGTCTATTCCCATATTTTTTGTAAAAAAAAAGGCGCCAAACGCCTTGTTTACAATTGGGCGCCGTGACGCCTAGGCGACGCCATGACAAGAATGGTCCCGAGTCCTTTAGAGTCCCGCCCTAGTGAGTCTGCTGAGTCATTTGCACAACATTTGCATGATTTGCATGAGTCGGTCCGCCGACGAATAATAATAAGCAATGATAATTATAAAGTTCATGCAGATAAGCGAAGGCGAGAGCAGATATTTAATGTAGGCGAGAAGATAATGGTGCGAGTCCGCCCCGAGAGGCTCCCTTCGGGGTCTGCCAAGAAGTTAAGCGCGAGGCGAATAGGTCCATATTCCATTATTAGTCGTATTGAGACCAACGCCTACCGGCTTGACATCCCGGCCAGTATGAGAATTCACCTTGTGTTTAATGTTGAGGACCTGACTCCATACTATGAGCCTCATGAGTATGCAGACCCGAGCGGGGGAGATGCCCAACCACCCCCACCACCACTGTCGCTACCATACCACCCGTCCACTTCGCCACCACCTGCTGGCCATCCTAGTCCACCCACTGTTGCCACCCGCCCACCTGGGACTTCGTCCACTTTGGTTCCCCCGCAGGCACCACCGATCGCACCGGGACCCACCTTCCGAGAGGCGAGAGACGAGAGCATCACAGAGATCAGATCCCACCAGTTTGTTCCCACCTCGGACGGACCGTGTTGCCGCTACCTGGTACATTGGCGGGGCCGACCTGACACAGACGATACTTGGATACTACCGACAGAGCTAGATCGGCTCGCCCCCGGACTTCGAATTCAGTACGATCATCTCCATTCATCGGAGATGAAGGCCTTTCAGTCGGGGGGAGTTGATGGGGAGCCATCAGATGCACTTGGAGGAGCTCGCCGCAAGGCGGGGCCCACATACATGTATTCACGCAGGAAGACTTGATCGGATCGTCCGATCGGACTCCGCGGTTGCGTCCGGGACGTCGCCGCGAGTCAAAACATTATATTACTTTATATTTTTGAGTTTATTTTGATGTATTTTAAGTGCTAACCCACCGGCCAATCATAGCCGTTGATGGGGATGCCCTAGTTTGTGTTTTCTTATAAATAGGATGCTCGGGGGCTAATTTGAGGCCATTGTAGAATTTGGAGAAGAGCTTTCCCGGATTCCTGCGATCCCTCCTCGGTGCCGACGCCGTGAAACCATAGGTGACGATTCCTAGTCCGCCAAACTCCTCCCCAAAGTAACCCCTACCCCCCTCCATCATTTTCCATCGTTTTCTCCCCTTTTCCACCACCGGAATCCCCAAAAACCCCCTCCATACCACCGACCAGCAGTCCAGCCAGCCGATGCCTCCTCTTCCCTGTTTCCCGCCGCCTGATTGTTGTCCCCCCACTGCCGGCCTGCAGCCTCCCCACCGCCGGCCTCCCCCCAAGCCTCCAGCCCCTCACTGCCCCTCCCCTCCTCAAAACCGACCCCCCTAAGGCCCGACCTACCCTAGCCGGCCACTCCTTCCCCTTCCCCTTCATGGAATCCACCTCCCACCGCTCCGAAAACCCTAGATCTCTTTTGATCTAGTGCTATCACCCTCCGATCCGTTATTCTCTCCACCCAAACCTTCCATTTTGTTCGGATCCGCTCCAAATCATCGGATCTACTCACCCCGACCCAAATCTACTCATTTGTGGCCGGATCTCGCCGTTTCCGGCCCACATCCCCTCTTTTCCACCGTGGGCAGCCACCGTGACGTCACCGTGCCACCGTGTTCGCCTCCGATTGCCCGTTTTGCATCCGGTCCCTCAAATTCTCCACCGCCTCGGATCAGCCCACTGCATCGTGAGTATCTCGTGGTATGTGTTTTGTATTTGACATTTGCACTTGATTGTTTATCTATATTTGTGCTGTGATCATAGTTTGGTAGTTATTGTACTTTTACGCTAATTTTTGTTTGCGGAATTAATCGCCGCCGCTTGCTTAGGCCCTCCGCGCGGAGGAAGCCGTTGCCTAATCACTAAAATTATTTAATTGCTTCTTTATTTTGATTAACTGTGTGGTGCTGTTAATTCTCATTGCTTAAATTAATTGTCGTTGCTATCCGACTGTTTCATTGCATGTAGCATTGCATTCACATATTCCCTCACACGTGCACGTAGAGTCCTAGCTTCCGAGCACCACTAGCCTACCCCTACATCAGGAGTCCACATCCATACAACGATAGAGAAAAGAAAGCAATCGTAACACTCACAAATATGGGGACCGTAGACGATGATGTAGAGATCAGTGATCGTAGGAGTAGTGTCGGCTATCCGACGGGAAGTGGGGTGCTAGATTGTGGTATGATGGGCTATTTGAGTGAGGGTGTGGTCTGAATGAGAGGGAGAGGTGTTACCAAAGGTGGAAGAGGAGGGATGGTGGCTTTTTGGCGTGCAGAGGGGTGGATGGTCGACCGGTGAAAGAGTATGTTTGAGGAGCGGGCTGCGACGTGATTGGAGGGGTTGGAAAGGGGCGGCAACAATCATGATAGATGGAGGTCCTTAGGTAGAAGGCAGACTGTGCATGGGAGAAGATATCAATGTGCGGACTGTGGATTATTGGGGCGGCGGGCTGGGTAGTTGTTTGGCAGTAGCTGGATGGAGGGATGTTGGCGGTGGCTGGATGGAGGGATGTTGGCGGTGGCTGGATGGAGGGATGTTGGCGGCGGCTGGATGGAAGGATGTGGGTGGCAGCGGGATGGATGACAACTTGGGAGGCAGCTAAGTTAGGGAAGTTGGAAGAAAAGACAAGAAACCTAGGAGTCAATACCTTGAATTTCGTGGAGTCGGCACCACACGTAATCGCCAAATTCTGGGATGAAAATCTCCAAAATCTATAAATGAAAAACCAAACGGGCCCCCACCCTCATATTTATATTAAACCTACTTTGGGAAGCCATTGTGGATGTCTATGTCTCTATGATCAGCCATTCACGATAAGTGTCTGATCTTCATAAATATTCAAATGATGTTCTGGATGCAACCACAGTCTCGAATTGTCTAGATGATAATTCGATCAATGCCTCCTGCGAGAATAGACGGGTGCGTGATATATTGGGTGACGACCCATGCTAGAAGTGTGATCCCCGTCTACTCTCGAGTAAAAACATTATCTCTGATGAATAAAGATGATTATAGTGTCGCCGTAGCTCTGGGGCGAGTCTATCAAAGCTCTGCAGATGCCATCCAAGTATCGTCGATAAATGGTCGTCCTCTCAAGTGAATTGGGTAACTCCGTGTTGGTCCGTCGAGCATGTGAGCCACGATGTTAGTAAACTCTCACAAGTTAGGTCATGTGTTGGTGGTCTTGGCAGGATTGTAGGTGGTGTTTGTGAAACCATAGTTACCTGACTCAGAGGTGTGTGTGTGAAGTTCACAAAGAAAGGGGGAGGGGGTTCCATGTTACGTATCTGCATAGTCGCGAGGCTCATAGTATGATGTCAGGTCTTTGATATTGAATATTAGATGTATACCCATACTCTTAGAGATGTTAAACTCACATGTATACGTCCCAATCCTTTTTGCAACTGTGTATAGATCCATTCGCTTCACATTTAACTCTTTAGCAGACCCATTAGGGAATCCCTTTCACGAATTCTGTCCATCACCTGCTCGCCATCGCCAAATATTTGCTCCCACTTGCAACTCTCTGCACAAGTTTTATATAATTCATTACTATATGTAATTTTTCGTCGAATCGACTCATGCAACTCGTGCAAGTGACACACAAATGACTCGACAGACTCACTATGACGGGACTCAAGTGTGGTTGAAATAAGGTCAATAGGCTTCTTAGACTCATAAACTAAAACTACTTGAACTGGACTTAATCTTATAAACCTATTGACTGAACTGTTATACACAAACTGCGTTATGAGAAGCAATGAATCCCAACTACTCAAATGATCTCCAACTTGACGTTGCAAAAGATTCCCAAGATTTCTGTTGACCACCTTAGTCCGCCCATCAATTTGAGGTTGGTATGTGATTGAGAATTTCTGCGTCGCGCCTATCGCATGCCAGATCGTCTTCTAAAAAATAACTCATGAACTTGACATCACAATCCGAAACTATGGTCTTGGGTAGACCATGTAATCTTAACACACCCCTCACAAATAGTGACATAATATACGACACGTCATCTATCCTATTACATGCATTACAGTGGGTCATTTTGGAAAATTAGTCTACTGTGACATAAATGGAATCGTGCTTCCTGAGGGTGTGAGGAATTCTAAGCACAAAGTTCATAGTGATGGCAACCCATGCCTGTGGGGAACATGTAAGGGAGTGTAGAATCCAGTGTTGTGCTTCAACTCCTGGCCTTCTCGCAGACAAGACAATGACGAATGTGAACTACATCCTTCTTCAGTCTCGGCCAATAGAAATGGTCTCCGACTAAAGAAATTGAGTTGTCTTTACCAAAGTGGCATACAACGCCACAAACATGCATCTCCTTGATATAAATACATCTCGACTATTACAAACCCATTAGAGGGTTTCAGGGGATTCTTCAAAAGGGCGGCATAGATAATATCGAAATCAGGGTGGCTAGGACAATTGAGGATCAATCTCTTGAAACGTCCATTCATGCATTCAGAGTCTGAGTAAGGTAACTTGGCGGCTCAGGGCAACTGCGAGTTCATTCTCAACACCAACATAACGTTTGAGAACATTATGGAATTCTTGCAGATTCTCGACCCTCTTGACATGACGATGCCCCAATTTCCTCTGGAGTCGAGGTAACATAATAGCTAATGATTGATATAATGGACTTAGTTATTAAAGGCGCAAAGCACACTAAGACGCAAAGGGATCTTGGAGCCTAAGCACAAGGCTCAAGGCGCAAGGCGCGCGCTGACGAAGGTAAGGCGCAACCACATCCATTTTAAATAATCAGCATCAAACATCACTTCAGTTTCTCGATCAAATTCTTCATCTAGTATACTAATTAATCATTCATTACTATCATTTATCTCTTAAAAAATAGAATCATTGTGATCATTTATATTATATCTAAGTCTCAACGCACAGTTATCTTTCACAAAAAATAAATCAATAAAAATTTATTGAGTTCTTGCATTATTTTTTTCTTAATTTTTGAAAAAATAATTTTACAACAAAAATTTCAATCAGACGCGCTTTTTATATTCTAAAGGCGCAAATAAGGCGCACAGAGATGCAAACCTCTGAGCCTGGTGAGGCTAGAGCCTTAGGCGCGCTTGAGGCGCGCCTTTAATAACATAGCCAATAGAGCAACGACTGTACTATCATGTAAAACTCCGTATTGTAATTTGAGTACTTTTTCCTAGATTAAATTTCTCACTAAAGTAAGAAATTGGCCGACCATCTCGCTCAGACTTCACCAATTCCAATGTCAGGTGCGTTGCATGCGTCCTCAAAAACCCTACTAAAGTCAGAGAGTCTCAATACATGGGCAATCGTCAACTTCCCTCTGATCTTAGACACGGGGTCACTATGATTATTGCTAGGATATATACCTTAGAAAACCCTAATGCTATGATTAATATTAGATTCCACTCTCGCAATTACCTTGCGCCGGTTTCGGTATCAGGGCTAAGGGAAGCGGAAAGTAAAGGTATGAAACCAAGACGTCGACATCTTGGTTTTGTGGACGCAGCACCACGAGTGATCACCAGATTCCAGGATGAAAATCTCCAAAATATGCAAATGAAATACCAAACCAACCCCTTACCTTCATATTTATCCTAAACCTACTTAGGGCCCCCATCGTGGATGACTATGATTGGTTGTTCACAATAAGTGTCTGATCTCCATAAAAAATAAACAATACATCAAAGAAAACAAATAAAAGATATATAGGAATGTACAAACTACGCTCTAGATGTTACTACTGTCTCATATTGT
The DNA here is from genome assembly GCA_039583875.1 of Platanthera guangdongensis. Classification (NCBI taxonomy): domain Eukaryota; kingdom Viridiplantae; phylum Streptophyta; class Magnoliopsida; order Asparagales; family Orchidaceae; genus Platanthera; species Platanthera guangdongensis. The sequence goes on from CM077152.1 coordinate 138,534,690, forward strand.
CCAGATAACGATTCGTTTAATGGCTCCTATGAGAATTGACCTATGTGGGCCGTTCGTCGAGATTGTGCTCTCCCGCAAGAATGCTATGATTATGTTTAAGATGAGTATTATGTGATTACCAGGAGCCTCACAAAGGAGGTCCTCCTGTTGAGGGAAATATCGCTCGCCACATTCGTATTGATGACCCTTTCTTCGATAGTCAATTGGACCTGAAGGTTTTTAGCAATTGGCTCCTAGACACGAACAACTATTTTGAGTGGCATGAGATGACTGATGAGCAACATACCTGATTTTCCAGGACGAAGCTTTATAAGCAAGCAAATATTTATTAGGCGAGTTTAGAGAGGACGTTAGAGAGAGAGAGAGAGAGATAGAACGCGATGAACCTATATGAAGCAGATACTTAAGGACAACTAATTCCTCGCATATTATAGGAACCGGCTCTTGGATTACCTGCTTGTCGTACGATATGGGACCTTCTCTGTCGTTAAGTATAGATCTCGTTTAGATGAGCTCGTCGTGAGGAGCAACATACAAAAGGACGCCGTCACAACCACATCCTACTTTCGAGCAAGTCTTAGATTTGATATTCGTAGGGAACTGATTCCCTATAATAGATGCAACCGAGCATGAATTTTAGCTTGCCCTGGAGTACGAGCAGTACCTATATTCCTTTGGTTCGAAGCAGGTCATATTATGACCCGACTGCTCGACCTTCTAGAGTCCTACTCGATGCAAGACTACTACTAGTGCACCTCCTCATGCCTTCTGGTCACGAAGGGCTATGCATTCATTCATGCGTCTTCACGCCCTGTGGCATCCAGTGTTATAGGTGTTTTGGTAGAGGCCACATGGAGACGCAATGCCCCGCGAGTTATTTGTTTATTAAGTAGGAGACCGATCCTAGTTCTGAGACTGAGGAGACACTTGAAGAGGAGATTGTCAGTGTCATTGAGGACGGATGAGAAACTAACGTTGAGAGATCCCTCAAGATGAGAGTTATTAGACGCCTTCTGCATATCCCGCGTGCAAATGAGGAATGACGACGAACCATTATATTATATACTTATTTCCTAACGCAGATAGTCCTTGCAAGCTAGTCATGAATAGTGAGAGTTGCATGAATATCGTTGCTCAGATGGGCCTTATGAAGATGCAGGTGAAAGCAAAGTCGTACCCACATGCTTACCAAGTCATCTGGGTCAACAAGACTGTGATCCAAGTCACCCATTTGTGTTTTGTGCCGATTATCTTACTTCTTTTGGTGTGATGTTATTCCGATAGATGTTGCCCATGTGCTGTTAGGGAGACCTTGATTTTACGAATGTGATATCATGTGTTTCAGTCGGTCGAACATGTGCACATTCTATGACAAGGATCGTAAGATCACCATATCACCAACTCAACCCAAGGATCAACCCATGGGTATGGTTGAGCCTTCTGTTGGCCCAAGTTTCTCGAGACCTCCACACATGTTGAGGAGGAACGAGTTTATAAGAGATGACACTAATTTTGGTATTATCTACATTGTGGCTCCCATCGTGACATTTGAGAGCCTAACATATAATCTCGTGCCTCACCCGAATATTCGTCGCATCCTGGATGAGTTTACTGACATTATACCCAATGAGTTTCCTCCATTGCAGGATATTTAACACCCTATTGATCTTATTCCAGGAGCTTCACTGTCGAACCTCCAACATTATTACATGAATCTCGATTAGCACGCTGAGCTCAAGCAGCAAATTGATGATTTACTGCAAAAAAAAATTATTCGTGAGTCGGAACTCTTGCGTGATCCTCACCCTTCTTACACATAAGAAGGATGACAATTGACATGTGTATCGATAATAATGCGATAAGCACGATTACTGTGAAGTATCTCTTCCTCATCTCTCGATTTGATGACCTCTTTGATATGATGTTGCCGGTGCCTAGATCTTTTTGAAGATCGACCTGCATAGTGGGTACCACCGGATACTCGTCCGAGAAGGGGACTAGTGGAAGACGATGTTCAAGACCAAGGATGGTCTTTAAGAGTGGTTGGTCATGCCATTATGACTTTTTAATGCCCCAAGCACTTCATAAGGGCGATGATCCTATTTCTTCGGCCATATATGGGCAAGTTTCTAGTCGTCTACTTTTGTGACATTTTGATTTACATCCATACCCATTTGACCATCGTTTTCATTTACGGCCCCCTCTTCGATATCCTTCGCAAGGAGAAGCTATTTGTTAAATATGAAGAAGTGTACCCTTACGAGGGAGTTAGTTCATTTTCTTGGATTCGTAATGCCCACCTCTAGAGTTTTCGTTGAATCTGGCAAAGTCAAGTCCATTTATGAGTGGCCTATCCCTATGACTATACATGAGGCTCGTAATTATAATGGACTTGCCACATTCTATAGTAGGTTTGTAAGGGATTTATCAATATCATGAGCCCCATTTACGAGCTTCCTATGTAGATATAATTTTCAGTGTACCAAGACGACTACTATGGCATTTGAAGAGATAAAAGTGAAGTTGACAACTACCTCAATTTTGAGTCCCTAATTTCAGTAGTGCATTTGAGGTAGCATGCGATGCATCTAGTGTTGACATTGGTAGAGTATTAAGCCAGGAAGGCTACTTGGTTTCTTACTTTAATGAGAAGATGAATGAGATCAAACAAAAATACTCAAATTATGGTAGAAAGGTTTATGCGAATGTCTAATCGATGCATTATTGGAGGCCCTATCTCCTATCCCGAGAGTTTGTTTTCTTTTGTGATCATCAGATATTACGATATCTTAACTATAACACCCCTACCTAGTTCGACATTAATTCCTAAGCCTGGATGGAACTTATGATGTGAAACAAACTAAACAACAATATATAAAAATAGTATCATAACAGAAATAACTAAAGCTTGTAGCGGAAGTAAGGGACTGAAAATAATATTTTGCAAAATACCTTACAGATGAAACATAGAGCCAACTAAGAAGCATGTGTGAGCAATCTGACCTGTATTCCCTTTAAAGAAAATTTCAAAAACGGATCAACCCACTTGTGAGTAAGAAAGATATCCCCCCAGTGACACTAAAAATATCTTGAATCAAATTATAAGAGCATGCCTTTAAAGTAGTATTTTATACTAATAAATGTAAACGTTGTTTTATGCATGCTTTTCTAACAAAAATACTTTTAAACATAAATGTTAGTTGTAGCGTAATCATGATATGCATTTTCATTCTAGTTTTAAAACCGTTAAACTATATAGTGATTTTTAGATTTTGGCATACCCTTGAATTCTAGATGTTTTATAACATTCTTCTTATTCTAGATTAAGTTTCTTCTTATGTGCAATTCCTAACGATCTGAGTCCCTACTAACGAACATATGCGTTCTAGTGTCTTTCGGTCACAGACACGAACTCAAATATATTAATCTTTGTATGGGGCGTTGACTCCCCAACTTGAGACTCATAAGGTCTGCTAAGCCCTATGAGTAAGATAGCACGCCTCTATCTATGACGAGAGAAAATTTCGATCGTGCCTCCTATTATCTTCTATTAGTAGCCAGCATTCTTGTCATGGCGTCGCCTAGGCGTCCTGGAGCCCAATTGTTAAAAAGGCGATGAGCGCCTTTTTTTAAAAAATATGGCAATATTTATATATAACCACTAGTTTATTCAAAGGAATATGGCAATATTCCTTCCGCAGTCAAGGAATAGACTGCGGTTATATATAAACCGCAGTCTATTCAAAGGCTCAGAGAATAGACTGCAGTTTATATATAAACCGCAGTCTATTCCCTGACTGCGGCGCAGGGAATACACTGCGCTTTATATATAAACCACAGTTTATTTGGGCTAGAATACGATAGACTGCGGTTGTATAACAACCGCAGTCTATTCTACCGTGAACCATACAATAGACTGCGGTTGGTATAAAAACCACAGTCTATACTATCTATTGTAAATCGTGAACCGTAAAAATCTCATTTTACCTCGACTTTTTGGTTCTTACAGACGCTTCTCTTTCCGTAAAACTTAAAGACGATTTAGTTCAAGTTTCTGTTCTCCTTGAGTCCTTGCTCTTCTTTGCTTCGATTTGAAGATTCTTCTTCGACAAATCTCATATTCTCACTTATGTATATTTTTCTTATGACCTTTTTCAGTTTTGAACTTTTGATCTCTGTGCTATAATGTCTTTAACTCTTTATTAGTAGTAGTAGTATAAACTATAAACATTGTGTAGCCGCCTAGCAGACACCCATTGAATCTTCCAATCTCATGTATTGACTATGCTAAATGTGTATAAGTTAGAACCTGAGACAACATAATGTGCATTTTTGTATTAGATATTCTAAAAACATACTAACCGTATATATTAGCCTAAATATTGCACTAACATAATAACATAGTAACATAATAACATATATATTTTTATGTGTGATTGACTGATTGTGTGGTAGACTGGTAGTAGCTCAATGTGTTTGCTCTAATTTATGAATTTGGTTTAGGGTTTTTGAATGATTTAAGTTTTTTTAGGGTTTTCTTATTGCAGGAAAATGACTGTCTAAAGTCCCCGGTTAGGTTTTAAGACAACGATTATTATAATAATCACAGTTTATAAACCACTATAAACTGCGGTTATTATAATAACCGCAGTCTATAGTTGACATTTTATAAACTGCGGTTATTATAATAACCACAGTTTATACAATGCCAACTATAACTGCGTTTATTATAATAACCGCAGTCTCTCAATAGACTGCGGTCTTAAAACCTGCAGACTATACACTGCGGTTATTATAATAACCGTAGTCTATAGTCTGTTTTTTAAAAAAAAAATAAATTGAGTAAATTGGCGGCTTGCGACTTGCTCGCCTTGTGGTCGCCTAGGCGTCCGCCTTGTCGCCTAAGCGTCAAGGCGCCCGACGCTCGCCTTGGTTCGCCTTGATGCCGTGACAAGAATGGTAGCCAGCATGTACACAGAAACGAACACCCGCTCAAAGTCACTAATCTAAATCGTCCCATTAATCCCTTAACCTTCTTTTTAGTAACTTGTATGATTAATCTTGGGGGAACATTCACTTAAACTTTCATTTTTAAACTATGAATTTCTTGGTGTTGGTCTTATGCATTATCTTAATATTAATGATATCAACACGATGAACTAGTTATACTATGAATTTCACTTTTCATGATTTCTATGTATGAGATACTTAGTCTTTTGCAAGCACATAATTCATAAACATATAAGCGTAGGAAGGTTACATAAGAAATTTCGTACATCTTAGTCCACATTATTCATATTAATGTTATAGAATCGTGAAACTATTATTCACTCTTTTCATCTGTTTATAAGACGTGTTCTACATAATTACGAGCGTTGGTTTATTCTTCATAATATGGTAATATTACATGGAATTGAATCCTTCATATATCAATATTACATGTCTAACTATAAATAGTATTTATTACATTATAGTACACATGGTTCGTATTATCATGACAAGATAACTAAGATATGATCTACTATTTCCATCTATTAAGTGTATTATAAACAATTTCGTGTTTGTATCATATATATACATATATATATCTTTATTATATAAAACAATAAACATATCTCAAAGTACACCATGAAACTCATCTGGACCGTCCGATCTCCAAAAAATCGCTTCTGGCCATTGAATCTCAACAAAGGGCCTGCCAACATCCAAATCTCCCAAAAAAATCACTGTTCACTGCCAAAAAAATCCCGATACCCATCATGAGCTACCGCCCCCTCATGTCCTCCATCCCGCCGCCGCCGGCGGCCTGCCCGGCGCACCACGACGGGTTCGCCGGAGGCCGGCGAACCCGCCGGTGGGCGCCGGGCAGGCCGGCGGCGGGGGTGAGCCCGTGAGAGGGCGGGAGTGCGGGATGGGATTGGTTTTTTTTTTTTTTATTTAATAATTAGTTTAATAATTTGTGTTTTTATAATTAGTAGAATAATTAAAATGCTTTTAAATAAAATAATTTATAAGTTTTTATGGGGTGAGCCCGTTTGAGGGCGGCGGGCGAAGCCCGCCGAGCGGTCAAGCTGGCGAAGCCCACTTGATTGCGGGCGAAAACCGCAGCGACGCATCGAGAACGGGCGAAGCCCGTTCGAAGATGCTAGTATATATATATATATATCTTTATTATATAAAACAATAAGCATATCTCAAAGCACACCATGAAACTCATCTGGACCGTCCGATCTCCAAAAAATCGCTTCTGGTCCATTGGATCTCAACAAAGGGTCTGCCAATAATTTATTTAATAATTTATATGTTTTTATGATTAATAAAATAATTAAAATTCTTTTAAATAAAATAATTTATATGTTTTTATGGGGTGAGCCCGTGAGAGGGCGGCGGGCGAAGACCGCCCGGGCGAAGGTCAAGCGGGCGAAACCCGCAGCGACGCATCGAGAACGGGCGAAGCCCGTTCGAAGATGCTCGTACGAGCATCTTCGCACGGGCTATGCCCGTGCTCGATGCTCTCGGCGGTCTTCAACCGCATCCAGGTGGGCTTCGCCCGCATGCGCACGGGCTTTGCCCGTGCTTGATTCTCCGGGCAGCCTCCGACTGCATAGAAGCGGGCGTCACCTATTTCTAAGCAATCCACCAGCTCGGTGTCGCTCCCACCCTCGCGGTCCCCCGAAGTGCGTATTCAAAATAAAAAAACCATTGAGCTTCAGGGAGCCGTGAGTGGCGGGAGCGACACCGAGCTGGTGGATTGCGTAGAAACGGGTGATGCCCACTTCTATGCAGCCGAAGGCTGCCCAGAGAATCAAGCACAGGAGAACCCTGTGCGTAGGCGGGCGAAGCCCGCCTGAATGCGACCGAAGGCCGCCGGGAGCATCGAGCACGGGCGTAGCCCGTGCGAAGATGCTCGTATTTATATAAATATTAATTTATAAATTTTTCGTGGGGGCATCATTTGTCGTGGGGACAAACAATTGTTGTAGGTGTGACATCTGTCGTGGGGGTGACATTTGTTATGAGAGCAATATTCCACATGGGGGCGACATTGGTCGTGGGAGCGAGATTGGTCATGGGGGGGGGGGACATTGGTCGTGGGGGCGATGTTGGTTCCGTGGGAGACATCGCTCGTCGGGGCGATGTTGATTGTGGGGGCAACATTGATCATGTGGGCGGTATTGGTCGCGGGGTTGACATGGAGTCAAAAATGCTTATTTGTTTGTTCATCCAATGTTTAGAATAGAACCGAACAAACAGTAAAACTAACATGCTTTATTTATTGGTTTGTTTCATTTTATGACTCATGTAACAATTCAGATTTTTAAGTAATAAAGGAAATATAAATTTCACCTTAGAAATCAATCCGAATTTGGTTCTATGTGTGAAATAACAGATGAATATTAAAATTACATGAGTATTGTAATAAACTGTGAAGATTAAAAATGACAAAATAATATATGCAGACAGTACTGTAATGTCATGCAATCCAACATTATAAACATTCTCACACTATTACTATTTTATGTTGAATTTCTTTTTCACTTTTTCGATGTCGTAGGACTCTGGCATCACCATGGTTTTTGATTTGGCAAATTATCTGAAAACAAAATTTTACTATTCTTTGACATCCATGTTTTTAGGCACCTTTGATATTACTATTTTAGGTCCATTGTAGTCGTAGATATGAGGCCAATCATGCCAGGATGTGTTATCGTTAATACCCAGGAAGCACCAGCATGGGTATGGGTACCAGGTACGATACATACCCGGTACGGAAGTGCGTCAAAATTTAAAAAAAACAAGAATACGGGTGCGACATGATATGTTATAACAAATATAATTTATATATTTCACAAATGCAATAAATAGTTCTCAAAACATTGAAACATCAAACTTAAATCATAACTTGAAGTACAAGTTCACAAATCATGCAATATAACATGAAGTTTTCAAGCATTAAGCGTTCATAAATATTAAAAAGTTTAACATCTTATATGTTTAACCGAAAGAGATAAAATTAAAATGAAGTATACACATCAGTCTTATTTTCTTCTCTTCATTGTTGGAGATCAACTTCATTATTGGAGATCAACATTTTTGATGTGGTCCTAAACCTAGGTTTGTCGCTTTCAAAATATAACGATGCGATCTTTTAAAATAAAGCGGCACGAGAGGACTTTGCGGACTATACTCTACCGAAATAAACGACTTAAGCGTCGCACACAAACGTAGAGCTACCGCGCGTGCGTAGTAACGTTATGAAATCACAATTTCACAGACACAGAATATGAGAGCGGACAAACAAGGCAATGAAAAGTAAACGGTAATTAGCGATGAAGTTTGTTTAGGGCAAGCTCCTTTAATTACTATTCATTTAAATGTTGACACAATAAAATTGACTTGGATTAAGGGTAGGAGAATGGCGAGGTATACCATGGCGGAGTAGTAACGACGAGCTCGGGGTTGCCTGGACTGTGGAGCGCTGGCTGGAACCGCTTGTTGGAGAGGAGCTGGATTTGTAGGGAGCAGTGGTGGCTGGAGGAACAGGATGCTGGAAGGGGGAGATCACCGGAGGCTTGCTGAAACCGCCAGAGGAACAAGCACAGGAGGTCGTCGGAGACCTAGGGAGTGACTGGAGGCAGGAACGACGGCCAACGAAGCTTCAGGCCACAAAAACGACGGCCGTTGGAGCTGCCCTGGAGGGTTCCATCGAGGAAGCTGAGTACAGGGAGGTCGTCGAGGTTTCAGGAGGAGCTGACAAGCAGGAAGACCGACTTGTAGCGGCGGAGGCTCCGAGGCAATGGTCGACTGGTGGGCGTGGAATCGTCGGGGGATTTCCGCCGAGCTGAGGCACACGGGAACGACGACGATGCGGGCTTGCGGCGCTGGGAGAACGACACAGAAAAGTTCTCTAATCGTTCTATTCCAGCCGGGTCTGGAACAGTGGGAAGGGTTGTTTTTGAATGGGTAGGTTTAGGATTTCTCCTTTGGAATAATTTGGAGTTTGGACTATTGGCACACCAAGTGGGAGATTTTAAAACTTATAAATTTTAAAATAAAATAGTTAACTAAATTAAAGCTTGCCCTAAGCTAACCCATCCCTAAATTACCAGACCAATGCATTTAGGGTCTCGTTGGCCGGTCACACCAACGAGCCAAACAAAAACTTGTGCAAGTAGTGCACGCAATACCAAATAACATCCAGAGCGCAAATAATGTGCACGACAGAACATAATATTTCCAACCAAGCGCGAAGACATGCGCGACAAGAGAAAAGAAAATACAGGTACAATAAATAAAATAAAAAGATGCACAACAAGTTGCATCAATTCCTCCGAGTTTGAAAGAACTCGACCCCGTCGAGAAAGTAATGCAACCAATCACTATCAAGTCCAAGACGATGGTCAGAGAGAAGCTGCAAAGGTGTTCTGCGGGTGCCGTGGCTGCGTCCCAAAACCTGGAAGTAACCTTTCATCCCCCAAAACTCGAAATCCGTTAGCCAAATTTTATCCAAATCATTTAAAGAAATAGTAATTATCAGAGCTTGCAGAGGATGACAGGGGCGGTGTGTGTAGCAAACAAGTGGTGGGAGGGAAAACGTGAAACAAATGGAAGCAAGCCGTGGAACCAGTAATTCATGACGCAACATCCTCTTGCTTGGTAGACACTTACGTTCGTCCGGTAGACCAGGTCCGTCCATCGCATTGACGTCACCCGATTAAATCCACTCGAGTCACAACATTTTAAGCAGATCTCAAACCTATCGATTATAAACTTCCACAAAATCCATGGAAACGAGTGTCCCGATGAGGAGTATAAAACCAACGGGTCATCTCAACTCTACTCGTACGACTCAACCTAAGAATCACAAACATCAAACGATCGGAGTGAGGAGCCCCAATGTGCTCGACTGCCACCAAGGACAAACGATGCAGACTAAACGCATGCTCATCAAATACGAGGTCAATAAAAGGTGGCGCTGGCAGAGCACCTAAAATAGATGACTCTCGAAAATCAGATGCCTCCCCCTGGAGCAAGGGTCCAGGCCGAAGCGTGGCACTAAATAGGAGTGGCGTAGTGGAGACTAAAGACGACGACGTAGATGCTAGTGAAGTCATCACAGGTGCTCTAGGAACAGGACCATTCTTTTGAAGAAGAAGAATGATCTTGCGTCCATGATAATCAAAAGAGTGGGAGTTCCTCACACCATCATGCAGAACATGTCGGTCATACTGCCAGGGTCGACCTAGAAGTATGTGGCAAACGTCGATGGGGGCGACATCACATAACACCGAATCACGATACACATCCCCGATAGAGAACTCTACCCGACAATGATGAGTAATGAGTATAGTCAACGGACTACTGACCCCAGATAAATGGTACAGCTGCTTTAAGTGGTGTGTCAAAAGTCCTAACTTCTCCACCATTCGCTGAGACACGTAGTTTTCCATACTGCCGCTATCAATAATAATTGAACAGAAATGCTCCTGAATGCGGGCGGTAGTGCGGAAAATCTCCTTTCTTCGAGGATCCTGCTCAGTGGTCTCGCCAGAGGTAATCAAACTAGAGTGAAGAGCACAAACTAGGTGCTTCGCTTTCTCGCCCTCGACCTCAATAACACCATCAGCCTCGGGCAGGGGCTCGGGCTGGGGGTCACTAAGGAAAACCCCATACTCGGGCTCACCCCCGGAGGTGGAGTCAATCACAGCTACGAATTGGCGTCGCGGGCACTCAGAAGACTTGTGCCCGGGCTCCATACACTTGAAGCATCGAAACACTCCAGTGTGGGGTCGGGCTCCCATGGGTTCCTTACCCCGGGACGGGCCAGGGTGAAGAGTTGGGGCCCCAGTAATAGCAAGAGGTGCAGAATCAGTAGTAGCATATGTGGGTGTGGTAGTGGTGGTGCTCGAAGTGGGTCTATTAGTAGACCTAGGTCCATCAGTAGACCTCTGACCAGATGTCCTCTTCTGGAGGGCCTCCACTCGACGTGCTCGGCTGGAGATCTCTCCAAGGTCCCGAAAATCATGAAGTTCTAACTGATCTCGTATCACGTACCGTAGCCCATTCAGATAACGAGCTACAACCATGCTGTCTTCCTCGTTTAGATCTAAGCGTGACTGGAGGACCAGGAACTCGTTTGTGTACTCGTCAACAGTTTGTTTGTCTTGCCGTAGGTTGTGATACCTACGGTACAATGTTTGCATAAAATCAGCGGGGACGTACCTCCTCTTGAGTTGAGTTTTGAACTCAACCCAGGTGGTGATAGGTGGTTGTCCCATCGTGTATCGCATCCGCTCGACTTGCCCCCACCACGTGAGTGCGGGGCCCTTCAGCTTCAGGGTCGCATACTCCACCTGCTGATGGGCAGGAGTGCGCTTCCAGCTGAGGAATCGCTCAAGTCGCTCGCACCAATAAAGGCACAGCCTCGGACTCTAGTGTGTCCTCAAAATCCCAACATCTAATTTAATACCCGCATCCCACCTAGGTGGATGCCCGTGTTCGTGATGAGCTGGTTGGGGTTCTGGCGGTGGAGGTGTAGGGGGTCATGCAAGAGGAGTAGGGGGTTGTGCAGGAGGCCCCCCTAAGTGATATTGCGCTTCTAAGTTATTGACCGAAGTGCGTAACCCTAACATGACCTGATTCGTATCTCTCACGGATACAGTGAGTGTAGTGACAGCGGCCATGAGTTCTTCCAAACGTTTACCCATGTCTCCTAAACTTCCCTCAATGTTTCCGACTCTAGACTCCATCGTTTACTCTCTTTTTTTTGAAAAAACTTAAAACTCCTAAATAACGAACGACGCTCGGCTATCCCACAATAGAAGTGAGATATCTCATTGACCACACAAACTGATGTGGTCCTAAACCTAGGTTTGTCGCTTTCAAAATATAACGATGCGATCTTTTAAAATAAAGCGGCGCGAGAGGACTTTGCGGACTATTCTCTATCGAAATAAACGACCTAAGCGTCGCACACGAACGTAGGGCTACCGCGCGTGCGTAGTAACGTTATGAAATCACGATTTTACAGGCACAAAATATGAGAGCTGGACAAACAAGGTAATGGAAAGTAAACGGTAATTAGCGATGAAGTTTGTTAGGGCAAGCTCCTTTAATTACTATTCATTTAAATGTTGACACAATAAAATTGACTTGGATTAAGGGTAGGAGAATGACGAGGTATACCATGGGGGAGTAGCAACGACGAGCTCGGGGTTGCCTGGACTGTGGAGCGCTGGCTGGAACCGCTTGTTGGAGAGGAGCTGGATTTGTAGGGAGCAGTGGTGGCTGGAAGGAATAGGATGCTGGAAGGGGGAGATCACCGGAGGCTTGCTGAAACCGCCAGAGGAACAAGCACAGGAGGTCGCCGGAGACCTAGGTAGTGATTGGAGGCAGGAACGACGACCAACAAAGCTTCAGGCCACAGAAACGGCGGCCGTTGGAGCTGCCCTGGAGGGTTCCATCGAGGAAGCTGAGTACAGGGAGGTCGTCGAAGTTTCAGGAGGAGCCGACGAGCAGGAAGACCGACTTGTAGCGGCGGAGGCTCCTGGGGAATTGTCGACTGGAGGGCGTGGAATCGTCGGGGGTTTCCGCCGAGCTGAGGCGCACAGAAACGACAGGGATGCGGGCTTGCGGCGCTGGGAGAACGACACAAAGAAAGGTTTTCTCTAATCGTTCTATTCCAGCCGGGTCTGGAAGAGTGGGAAGGGTTGTTTTTAAATGGGTAGGTTTAAGGTTTCTCCTTTGGAATACTTTGGAGTTTGGACTATTGACACACCAAGTGGGAGATTTTTAAACTTATAAATTTTAAAATAAAATAGTTAACTAAATTAAAGCCTGCCCTAAGCTAACTCATCCCTAAATTACTGGACCTATGTATTTAGGGTCTCGTTGGCCGGTCACACCAACGAGCCAAACCAAAACTTGTGCAAGTAGTGCACACAATACCAAATGACATCCAGAGCGCAAATAATGTGCGCGACAGAACATAATATTCCAACCAAGCGCGAAGACATGCGCGACAAGAGAAAAGAAAATACAGGTACGATAAATAAAATAAAAAGATGCACAACAGGTTGCATCAATTTTCAATCTCTGGTTAGTTTATAGACAAGTTAGTCGTTTTGTTAATAACCTGCGTTGTATCAACACGTTCAAGACACGTACTTGCAACAGAAGCGTACCAGTACCAAAAACACACTCGATACAGATACACTACTTAATAGGACATACTAACACTTACTAGCATAAAGCCAACTTTTGTTTATGCTAGAAAAACAGACTTCTATCACAATATGCAGAATAGTGTGCTAAGTACAAGTGTGTCCACATAAGTTTATCTGTCAAGTATCAGGTACGTACCGGTACCATATACGTATCTGGTATGGATACGCTGCCTTCGAGAAAGTATCCGTGCTTCATAGGTTAATACCATGCTCTCCTTGATATATTTCTTCAACCTAGTCTGGAAATGTATGATCAGATATTATTTGTTCTTTCCCTGAATAATGGAGTATGAATGTTAAAACATTTTATTTAACATCAAAAGTAGGGGACACGTTACAATACTTGTGTAGATATGTTTATTCAACTGTCACATATCACATACTTTTGTCCATGTCACAATATGTATTATCACTTGTAATAGAACTTTCGCCTGATTCTTCAGCCATGGTTGTTTACGCCCCTTGATGTGAACCTGCATTGAATTTGAACACTTAGACATAGACATTAGCTAGATTTCATAACAATTTTTTTGCTAGACCGTCAAGATCAGAGACTTAGTTTTAGTAGGACTACAAGATATATTTATTTTAATAATTATATACTAAATGTCATACACACAACTATTTCAAGATACAATAATTGATTCTAAATTTTAGTGAATTTTTTTCTTAAAGTATAACTTGTAACATCCATTTCAAATAAATTAATCCATTGTATATAAAGGACGTACCTTGGAGCGACGTTGTTTGTTGTTGTCGAAGTTGTCTGAAAATCTCTCTATAAACAACATTCATTGTATAGATACCTTCATGAACATCTACTATGCCCTTTTGCACCAAATTTTTTGTTCTTTCTCGAGAGGTACCTCGCGATAGAGCCACATACAACTGAACATGACTAAACAAATTATTTGGTAGGTATATTCTGACATTTTCAATTGTTTGGCTTTGTGATTTATTTATCGTCAATGCGAAGCTCAGTCATAATGATAATTGTTTACGTGTTAATTCAAATGACAATCTAATATCTTCAGCAGTTTTCAATGGTATTCAGACAAGAAGACTAAGTTTCCTTGAAACTGATTTGTTAAAATCTCTGCTTCGATTACATTTTTTGCAAACCTACGACATATAAGTCTTGTTCCATTACAAAGACATATCTTCGGATCAATATTTCTTAGTAACATTATTGAGGCTCCAATTTTTAACTTTAACTTATGAGGAGGTAAGTTACCTGGTGTCAATAAATTTAGAAATTCTGGTTGATACAAATTTCTTATGTTATCCACGACATAATCATAAAAGTAGTATATAACTTCTTCCCCCGGGAATTCTAGTAGAGTGATATCGTTCAACATGTTCACATGCTCATTTAGAGGTGTTAATAAAGTTCTTTCTTGAATATATTTTTTATCGCCGACGTGCGAACGCAAATTGGGAAATGTATCATTTATTAAGTCACTAATCGATTTTTCACCCTCCCATGACATCCCCATTGGATCAGAGATCCTGATCATTTCATTTTGTACGGTCATTTCCGTACCATTTCCAACTCATAGTAAATATTCAGAAAAACTTCTATCATTTTTTGCCCGCATATTTTCTGTTAGAGTGAGTATCCTTGACATAATTCCATAAATATGACTGAACAATACTTGCGTTAATAATCTGTGCTCTTGTTCTATTGACAACATGTAGTACTTGGCGAAAATATCCCCCCATACTGATAATTTTACCTCGAAATGGCTTATTTACATCTGTGACGTCACGAAATGAACGATCAACCGCCTCGAATGCCTTTCTATCAGCCATTGGTGCTTCATCCCAAATTATGGCTGATGATTTTCGGATAACTTCTGCAAAATATGATTTTTTGTGAAAACCGCAATAGGATTTGCCATCCAATTTAATAGGTATAAGTAATTTTGAGTGTGTAGTTCGACCTCCAGGTAATAGAGTTGCGACAATACCTGAAGTAACTGTAGCTAAAATAATGCATCCTGTATTCCTAAAAGTGGCAAGAATTGCACAGTAGAGATATGTTTTTCCAGTTCCACCTGGTCCATCAATAAAAAAGAACTCATGTGTCTTGTTTCTTATTGCCTCACCTATCTTATTATAAGCATGTAATTGTCTTTCATTGAGTAATGTAAATGCTGTGAGATCATCTCTTGTAATAGGTAATGATAACTCTGCTTCAATAAGGTTGGAGAGGTTATTAAAATGGTTGAATGATTCATTTATCGGTGGTAAATCAAACTCTCTAATAGAACATTTATGTTTTTGAAGAATGTCATTGAGGTCATGAAGAAGCATATTCATAATGTAAAACTCATTAGTGGTGCTGGAACTTGGGTAATCTTCTATCATGCTTGAATAATTTTCATCCCAAATACTTTTGACATCAGCTGGTTCACAAAATATCAAAATAGTAACGAACAATCTTCTCAACGCAGATGACATTCTGAAAACTCGAGCCTCGATTTGACATTCTCGAATACCATTATCTTGCTCAAGCAGGCCGTACTTCTCTGCAACATTCTTAAAAGTGTTACAGTGAATTCCATTGACGGTCAATAAACTATCGAATGATGTAGGACCCGGAACGTGATTCAATAACATACACAAATAATATCTTTCACTATCAGCAAGCAGAACAGAATAAATCATACCAATTACCCTTCATTTTTTGATTCTTTTCCTCCAATATTTTTGTTGTTTGAACTAACGATAATATTTGGGAAAATCTCTATATAAATATGAGTTTTGCTCTCTTTGTTCGTTGTATACATTGAAAAACTCAGTCAACATTGTTTGGAGTTTCTGTTGTCCAGTAATATAGATGAAATTGACTGTTCATTATGGAATTGTATCTGATGTTTATTGGGTAGATGTATTTGTAACCGCTCTACTGATGGATATATTTGGCTCATTTGAAACTTGAACATTCTCCATAATGATTCGGGAGGGTATAACCATCTACCGTCAACATAGTTGTTTATTTCATCATGATCAACACTAGGTTGGACTTGAAAAGAGACTTTATCTGGACCTTTATGTACATATTTGTATAAATATTTTATACTGTCGATACTGCTATAGATCTCAACATTCAGATGACAATTATATTTTAAAAGTAACCACGAATTGTATGGAACAACCCATCTATTGTCACTGTTGAAATCTGCATTTCTGCCAAAGATAATGTTTCTGTTATCATTTCTTCTTCGGTATATTGGATAAGCATCATTTCCCTGTATTGTTGTCTCTGTGTATTGTTTAGGAAAACTCTTGTTACAGATACCGTTTTTCATACATTTAGCATTTGGATTGTAAGGTCCACGGTCCGTGAATCATGTGCTTTATTACAGCCTCATATGATGTTGGTTCTTGGTCCGCATACGGTATTTCGGCTCATACGATGAAATCATATTCGTTGGGGGAGCTTAATTTGTAAGCTGGATCTAGTAACACTAACATGTGTACATGTGGTAACCCCTGTTTTTGAAATTCAATGACGTGAACATGTCCGACAACCTTCCCCAATACTTCTCTTTTAAATATATCTTTTTTGAGCTCCTCATATTTTGAATGAAATATTCTAGTTAAGAGATCTGGACGTTCATACGAAGTTTGTCCTTCCATTAGCTGATCCTTAATCTCCTTCCATTCTGGATTACATGTCATTGTTATAAACAAATCTGGCTTGCCGCTGTGTTGAACAATTGCCATACCGTCTTGATATCGTTGATACATATCTCTTGGGCTGCCCGTAAATAAAGAAGATAGTATTGTTCTTTATCCGACATTACCTAATCAGAAAGAGTAATGAATATGACATGGTATTAGAGAGTAATATACTACTTTATTATTCTAAAGAAGTTGTTTTATTCTACCAGCATTATTTTCGCCAGCCTCAAAGCAATCTTATAAACCCGAATATAGTTTTGTACGTAGGTCACTTTGATGTGATCTAATAAAATGTAGTTTTTGTGTTTCGACTTTAACGTAGTTGTCGACGACATATTGTTGGAGCAATCTTCCGCTACGTAATAATATCGAATTAGATGCCTCTCGAATCTGAAAAAAGTTCATTAAATATTTAGAACAATTACAAAAAATTAGTTGAATTGACAGTGACTAAAAAATTGTAGTAAGGTGTGATTACCTGTAACATGTATGAATAGTAATCACAACATGTGATTTTTGAGTTGGTCATTGAATGTAAGTTGCAAGACCATCCAAATGTCCCATATGATAATAACAACGGATATTGAAGTGGGTCATAAAAGCCAGAGATTCGAGGATATTCAAAAGTTGGCCTCCAATTGTTTGAATAATGATATCTATTTCTTGTGTTTGCTGACCATCTTCTTGTCCAACCAATATAGCAGCAACTTGAGACGCCGTAGGTAAATTGTATTGAAGTAGATTAGACGAACACTCTTTTATAACCAACCTGTATTCTTGTATATCTGGTCGACGTGACCGGTGATGGAACATTTTAACGTAGGGGTTGCACAAATCCAATATGCGTGTTATTTTTTAAAGTAGCTCAGCTTGCAGTTCTTTATTTTCTTGCAAACGATTTGAAGTCTCATGTTCAGTGTCATAGATGAATAATTGAAGAAATCGTGGTCTTGAGCCGTCAGTAGGGGTAAGGTTTCCAATTCGATGATATATGGCTCCATGTTCCCGAAAACTATAAATTCCTTGGTGGAATGCGAGTACGTGGATCTTCTATTGTTACACCAAATGACGTGAAGGCAAACACATGGTTGTATGATCGCAAATTTTTTCTGAATTGTTGACCTTCCTCGGTTTGATCAATGTAGAGATTGAAAAGGTCGGTTGGTGTTTGGATTTCAGGAAGAGATATTTTTCCTCGATTGCAACACATTGTGTTTGTTTCGCACTGGAATAATTTAGTGTGACAATTGGGGCAGTTTGTTGGTGAGGTTAATTCAAAGCGCGACTCAAAATGCGCTGGGTAGAAATTTCTTGCGCAGTTACACTGAATATATAACCCAGTGGTTGCATCAACGATGTCTTCAACGTCCTCATCTTCATTGTCTGTTTTCGACCCAGAGCTATTGTTGTTGAATGAAGCAGCGACTGAGGTGGAGCAAAGTTGATTTAGTCATTTTTAAGAAGTTAACAGAATGAATTTGGTAGTTAAAAGTACCTGGTGTGATTGTCGGAGGACGCGCTGATGTTTAACTTTCTCCTTGGTGAAAAGTTGATCGTGCGTTTACAATGCCATGCAGTGTTTCTGTCTGGTGTTCACGAAAATGTCGCTTCTCTCGTCTTCTGGTATTATGTGCATCACGTTGTTGAGTCATATTAATACTTCGTATGCGGGCAGAGTTGCGATTTAGTAATCGACGACGTCTTGCTGTTATGTATTATTGTTTTTTAACCATGTCATTTTCAATGCATAAGTCAAATAGTTATAATTTTAGTTGATGTTATTTTTAGTACCTGCAGTTAGCACATTTTGAAGTTGTTCTTGTCTTGATATTTGTTCCATTTTGTATATATATGCCTGAAGTAATTAATATTATCAAAGAAATAATATTAAAAAGGCAAACTTAGATGGTATTGTTAGATGGGATAGTATATGTGAAAATAAGAAAAATTAAGAGACAAACGCCAATCAAGATGCGCAGGTATATGAGGTTCAATGATGCACGATTTATATTAGATCAAACACCGTTCAAAATTGATGTTCGTGATTAGCAAATCAAGAGTACATTTAAAAATTTGTATGATGGATTAAAATTGATGTTTCAACCTGACTCTTAGACATTGTTATTATTGGAAAAGCCCATGTAAAAAGGCCCATTTAATGGTCCTCTTTCTTTGTTTTCTTTCTCCTCCTTCTTTAGTCCCACATCATGTATATGATTTATTCTTCTCTCCTCTCTCCTATATATTTGTATTCTCTCCGTATAATTACATACTTGATTAATACATACAAGCTTTTGGCTCTCTCAACATGGTATCAGAGCCAGGTTCCCTCTAGCTGCGGCCTTCCCTGCGGACTGCCTTTTTCTGTCCGCTCCGCTCTCCTGCGGACTGCCTCTCTGTCCGCTCCGGTCTCCTGCGGACTTCCCCTTTGCATCCGCTTCTCTGCGGACTGCCTTTTTGTCCGCCTTCCCTGCGGACTGCCTTTTTCTGTCCGCTCAGGTCTCCTGCGGACTGCCCCTCTGCATCCGCCTCTCTTCTCTCTCTCCGTGGTTCCACCCTCCTCAGGCTTCTTATAGCCATCTTCTGCCCTGACTCGTGGGGCCCACCTCTTCTATCCGCTGCGGGCGTTCCTTCCTGTCCGCTGCATGCTCTGCTTCTGTCCGCTCGAGCCTCTTTGCTCGCGGACTGCTCCACTCTACTCTATCCGCTGCGGACGTTCCTTCATGTCCGCTGCACGCTCTGCGTCTGTCCGCTCGAGCCTCTGCTCGCGGACTGCTCCACTCTACTTCCCCGCAGTCTCTTCCGGACTGCTCCTGCGGACTGCTCCCTATCCGCAGTCTCTTGCGGCCTGCTCCTGTCCGCTGCGGGCTCTCCTCTTGTCCGTTGCGCGCTCCTCTTCTCTCTTGCTGCGTGGCTTCTTCATCCTCGCGGTCTCTTCTTCAGTCCGCCACGGGTTTTGCCGCGGCCTGCCCCAGTCCGCCGCGATCTTCTCCAAACCGCTGCGACCTCTGCCGCGGTCTGCTCCTGACCGCCGCGACCTCTTCCAGTTCGCCGCGGCCTCCTCCAGTTCGCCGCGGCCTCCTCTAGCCCGCTGCTTGCCGCGCGGTTTGTACTCGCCGCGCCCTACTGTCTGCTGTGCCTCAGTCCGCTGGTTCTGCCCGCCTCTTCTCCTCCAAGTCGCCATGTCCTCCAGCGACTCCACTACCGCTCACCCCCCGGCCGACCACGTGGCTCCTCCTCTCGAACTCCGCGATGAGCTTCGGATTACTACTATTTCCCTCTCTGGCAAGTCCAACTTCATCCCCTGGGTCCACTCCGTCCGCCGGATCTTACAAGCCAAGGGTCTTGCGCGTCACCTTACCCAGGGCTCACCGACTCCTCCTACGGATGATTGGCTCCGCAATGACGGCCGCGTCCAGACCTGGATCCTGAACTCGGTGGAGGGTGAGCCGTACCAGATGATCATGTATCATGAGACCGCCAAAGTCATGTGGGATGAACTTCATTCGTTGTACTCGGGCAAGGACAGCCTTCAGCACCTTTTTGACATCATCACTGATCTTCAAGCTTTGGATGTTGGCAAAGCTCTGGACATGACCTCCTTCGTGGCCCGGGCTAAAACTCTAACGGAGGCCTGGATTCAGCACCAGCCCGCGACTACTGATCTCGCTGCTCAACGCGCCCAGAAGGAGGCTGTTTGTATTGCTATGATTATGGCTCGCGTCCCGCCACACCTTCACAGTATCCGGGCCCAGGTTCTGGCTTCACCCACTACCCCTTCCTTCTCCGATGTCTGCTCGATGTTACTTCGCGTGCCACCTCCACCGGAGGCACCTGCACCACCCTCGCCGTCCCTTCTTCAGCAGACCCTTCCTCCTTTACTTCCCCCACCCTTTTTTACTCGGGGTGGACGTACGGGCTCCCGTGGGCGGGGCCGTGGTGGCCGCGGACGGCCCAAGTGCACCTACTGCGGCCGGGATGGCCATACTGAAGCGGTCTGTCACAAGAAGCATGGCTACCCTCCTCGCCCGCCTACTGCTGCTGTTACCGATAGCTCTCCTCCGACTGGTACGGATCTTGAGGCTCTTCGCCTTCAGCTGCAACAACTCCAGGGGCTCCTCAACCCTCCATCTGCTTCCATTGCCTCCACCTCCCATGCAGGTATTGTCTCCACCTCCACTGCAGGTACTGCCTGTCTTTCCTCCGGCTCTCGCTGGATCCTGGACTCGGGAGCCACCCACCACATCACTTCCATGCAACCGCCCCGGTTCTCTAATGCTCCTCATCCCCAGTCTATTACTGTGGCCAATGGTGCGCTTGTTCCGGTCTCCGGATGTGCTGATCTCTTCCTCCATCCCTCTCTTTCTCTCTTCGTTCCGTTCTTTATGTGCCGACCTCACCATTTAATTTATTCTCTGTTGGTCGTATTACTACTGATATGAATTGTTATATCACCTTCACCTCTTCTGGTTTTTTGATACATGATCAGCAGACGCAGATTACCATTGGTAGGGGTCGACTGCAGAACGGGCTCTACCTCCTCGATGTCTCTCCCACATCACTTTCCTCTGTTTCCTCTACTGATTGGCATTGTCGGCTTGGGCATGCCCCTCTACCTATCCTCCAGAAGGCGCTTCCTGACATCTCTCTTCCTGTTTTTAAATGTGATTCCTGTATTCTTGGCAAACAGCCTCGTGCTTCTTATCCCGCACATTGTACTCGGAGCTCTGCTCTTTTTGATCTAATACATTCTGATATTTGGGGACCGTACAAAGTTTCTAGCATCTCTGGTTATCGTTATTTTATAACATTTATTGACGATTACTCTCGCACTACCTGGTTGTATCTACTACATGATCGCTCTGAGCTTCCTCGTGTTTTTCAGGCTTTTGTGTTAGAAACTCGTACGCAATTCTCTACCATCATTAAAACTTTCCGCTCTGATAATGCTCGGGAATACACTAGCAATGAGTTTGCCACTCTCTGCGCAAACTTCGGTATTGTTCATCAGACATCTTGTCCCTACACCCCGCAGCAAAACGGGGTCGCCGAACGCAAGAATCGTCACTTGCTTGATGTTGCTCGCTCCCTCATGCTCCACATGCACGTTCCAAACGTATTCTGGAACTTTGCGGTTTCCACCGCGTGTTTTCTTATCAACCGTCTCCCATCACCGGTTCTCCAGAACGCTACCCCCTTCAGCCTTCTTTTTCCCTCCGCACCCGCCTTCCCTCTCACACCCCGGGTTTTTGGCTGTACTTGCTTTGTCCATACCCTGGGCCCCACTCTTGACAAACTGGATCCCCGTGCGGCCAAACATATTTTTGTCGGCTACTCCCGCACCCAAAAGGGTTATGTTTGCTACTCCCCGGTCACCCGGAAGGTCTCTGTCTCTACTGATGTTATTTTCCGGGAGGATCAACCCTTCTTCCCTCCTCCTTTGCCACCTCTTCCACCACCCCCTTCTCCACCACCCTCCATCCCACGGCCGGTGATCCCCGTCCACTCCCCTCCAACCATCCCTCCGCCTCCTCCCACCCTTGACCCTCCTCGACCGCCCGTTATTCGGGTCTATACTCGTCGCCCTCTTCCTCCCGTTGCTCCTATGCAGTCGGCTTCGACCTCGGCTTCTCCGTGTTCTGCTGCTCCGGTACCGGCCTCTACAGCTCATCCGATGGCGAACTATGTTTCTCTCCATCGCCTCTCTCCACCTCTTCAGACCTTGGCTACTTCACTCTCCTCGGTCTCTATTCCTACTTCTGTACAGGACGCTCTTCAACATCCTGGGTGGCGTGCTGCCATGGACGAAGAGATGGCTGCTCTGTGGGCGAACCAGACTTAGACCTTGGTTCCCCTTCCTCCCGGCCAGAAACCTGTTGGGTGCAAATGGGTCTTCGTCATCAAACATGCCCCTGATGGGACCATTGATCGACTCAAAGCTCGTTTGGTTGCTCGTGGCTTCACCCAGCAGCCGGGGCTCGACTATGACGAGACTTTCTCTCGGGTCGCTAAGCTCAACACGGTCCGAATTCTCATTTCTGTTGCTGTCCATCGTCAATGGCCCTTATTTCAACTCGACGTCAAGAACGCTTTCCTGAATGGCGACCTTCAGGAAACTGTTTACATGCAACAACCTCCCGGGTTTGAGACCACGGGGGAGTCACGGGTTTGTCACCTTCTCAAATCACTATATGGTCTCAAACAATCCCCTCGGGCATGGTTCGACAAGTTCAGCAAAGCTCTCCGGGCAATTGGCTTCACTCGAAGCTCGACTGACTTCTCATTGTTTACTCGTCACCGGACAACGGGTACGGTTATCCTATTGGTATATGTCGACGACATCATTATTACTGGAAATGACTTGGACAACCTACAGGGCGTTAAGCTACATCTGAGCTCCGTCTTCCAAACTAAAGATCTGGGACATCTTCGGTACTTCCTTGGTCTGGAAGTGGCCAGACGGTCAGATGGTCTGATTCTCTCTCAGCGAAAATACTGTCTGGATCTTCTTCATGATGCAGGCTACTCTGGCTGCAAACCTATTAACACTCCTATGGATGCAAATCACAAACTATGTGCTCAGGGCTCCAATTCTGATTCTCTTCTACAAAATCCAGAATATTACCGTCGTCTAGTTGAGAAACTTATCTACCTAACAGTTACAAGACCTGATATATCCTTCGCTGTGGGACTCGTTAGTCGCTATATGCACTCTCCTCGAAGCTCTCATCTCCAGGCTGTCGAACGCATTCTCAGATATCTTAAGACAGCTCCTGGCCAAGGACTTGTATACAAAACCTTATCTTCCATTCCTACACTAGTGGCATACTCTGATGCCGACTACGCTGGCTCCCTTGACGATCGACGATCTACTAGCGGGTTTTGCACCTATTTTGGAGGACATCTGATTACTTGGCGAAGCAAGAAACAAGCAGTGGTTGCTCGATTCTCAGCAGAAGCAGAATATCGGGCAATGACTGCTGTGGTCTCTGAACTCACATGGATTGATAGTCTCCTTACCGACCTTGGAGTTAAACTATCTTCACCAGCTCTCCTCCTATGTGACAGTCAAGCTGCCATACATATTGCTAAGAACCCAGTCTTTCACGAAAGAACGAAGCATATTGAGGTAGATTGTCATTTCATCCGAGAGAAAGTCCACATGAAGAAGATCGAGCTCAAGCATGTTCCGGGTACTGAACAGGTTGCTGACATCCTCACCAAAGCTCTACCTAGTACCCTCTTCTATCAGTGCCTATCCAAGCTTGGCGCATACGACTTGTACGCTCCAGCTTGCGGGGGAGTATTGGAAAAGCCCATGTAAAAAGGCCCATTTAATGACCCTCTTTATTTGTTTTCTTTCTCCTCCTTTAGTCCCACATCATGTATATGATTTATTCTTCTCTCCTCTCTCCTATATATTTGTATTCTCTCCGTATAATTACATACTTGATTAATACATACAAGCTTTTGGCTCTCTCAACAGTTATGATAATAAATTGTTGTGGGATTACATTAAAGCATGCAGGCGGCCACTTGATATACAGCAGTGTTCCAAAGAATTTTCCTTTAATTATTTTGACGATTTGGATGAGTTTTCAACACTTAGCAAGTTATGATAGCGTACACGTGATGGATATCAACGCCAATGAATACAATTGGATGATTTTGTATGATGGTTTATTCAAAATATAATTGTATGAATTTTCTGATTTTGAGTCCCTCAACCTCAAGATTTGTTTTGCTGCAAAGTTGTAAGACGCTTCTTTCAAGTGCTAAGTTTCTCCAAAACTGAGCTTATTATGTTGAAAATTAGTACTAAATATGCTTATATGGGATAAAACTATAACTGGGTTGCTGCATGCTAATTGCAGCTTCTGATGAAGGCTTGGAATAAATATTAAGTATAACCAGAAAAACAAAAAAAAACTAAGCCTGAATTATTAAACTATATATATTCACCCTTAAAATTTTGTTGCCTTGAAATTCAAATTAAATATCGTGTGACTATAATTTCATGGAACTAAATGGTAAAAATATGTAGCTTTCAAGTTACATAGAGACAAGGTTTATAAAATCACGGTTCAGATTTCACAAATACAAATCAGTAGAAATTTGAATAAAGCAAAATCTTATCATGTTCATAATTACAAATAGTGCATCCCACACAACTTCAGAAAAATATCTAAGTTTAGTGCTCTCAAGCTAAATGCTAGGAATATGCAAACATGGACTGTAAACAATTTTGATTGGCGTTTGTCCAATTATATTGTGTCACAGCAATTGCATCGAGGAGTACAGAGCAATGCATAAAAATGTAAAGATTCAGGTTTGGGGAAGCATGTACAGAAATAATGAGAAATAGAGATGTGCGTTACCAAACAATTGGGAAACTTGAAAAGCATGTACAAAATATAATGAAAAATAAAACAAAAAAGCTGACAGAGGAAATGGAAAGTAAACCTGGAAGAGGAAGATGACCGGAGCAAGATCTGGAAGAGGAAGAGGAGGCGAAGCGGCACCAGATTCGAGTTCGTCTTCGAGTTGCGGAAGTAGCGGGGGCAAAATCTGGAAGAGGCGGGGAAGCCTCAGCGATAGCGGCAGCGGCAGGGGCAACGACGGGGAAGCGAAAGCGGCAGCGGCGGGGAAGCGGCAGCGGCAGGGAAGCGGAGAGTTCCGTCGGGCGGATGCGGTGTGGAGTAACAAAGCCCGAATGAAATGAGGAGAGATGCTTAAAATCGGGAATGAAATGAGAGATTTAGCGGTTTTTACGGGAGTTATTTTGGAGAAGTCGTGTCCATTGGGGTTTTATGGTGGGAATTTGTCCATTGGATTTTAATGGTGGAAATTTGTCCATTGGCTTTTTATGGTGGATATGTATTGTGCGGTTTGTTTTTAACCGGTTTTGGAATTTTGTGGGATTTAATCCGTGGGAGTTATTTAGGAGGAGAAATCTTGGCCGTAGGTTATTTGAATGATCGTGCGGTGCGTATTGAAACTACGGTAAGAGCGGAGAATAGTATATTGTTTTATATGTAATAAAGATATATAACGATGTACAATGCCTAAGAAAAATACATAGATGGAATTATATAAATTTATCTATGTGATATATTGTTAGGAGGAGGGGGAGGGAGATAGAGATCTAGAGAAGATTTGAAAACTAGGGTTGTGAAAGATAGAGAAGAGGGAAAACCTGAAATATTCTTGCTTGCTTTAAAAGGGGGGGGGGGGGGTTCCGGGTATATTTATACCCGGACCCAAGGCCGACCGACCGGCCCCAAGGGGGCTGAACCAGGTTGGTTCAGCCCCCGAGGGCCTGTTCTTCAAAGAGTGGGGGCTGAACCAGTTGGTTCAGCCACGTTGTCGTCTCCACATCTCTCCCGCCGTCTCGTGTACTGACGCCCAAATAGCCGGGCTTCGTCCGGGGGCGTAGCATTCCCTTCCCCATCGAGAACCAACTTGTCCTCAAGGTGGTAATCGGGGTAGAGCTCCCGAAACTCCAACAAGTCGACCCAGGTGTTGTGCTCTGCTGGTAGATTCTTCCACTTGACTAATAACTCAGGACAGTACGCCGTGCCTCGGCGCTTCCACTTGATCAACAAGATGTCTTCAGGGATCGGGCGCAACTCGCTCGCGCTGGTAGTCTCGTGCAAGAGAAGACTGGGCTGAATAGTGTCGCCGATTTTCCGCTTTAACAAGGAAACATGAAAAGTCGAATGTATCCTCGATCATTCAGGCAATGCCAACGTATAAGCAACCGGCCCAACCGGTCGGGTGATCTGGAAGGGACCATAGTAACGGGGTGCCAGCTTCTAGTTCGTCCGTTGCGCCATAAACAACTGCCGGAAAGGGCAGAGCTTGAGAAAGACCTCATCCCCTACCTGAAACTCGCGATCCGTCTGATGCTTGTCAGCCAGTGCCTTCATGCGATCTTGCGCTGTCCGGAGATTCTCGCGCAAGGGGGCGAGCGTGCGGTCACGATCATGGAGTGCACAGTCAACCGTGGCCAACGCCGTACTACCCGGCTCATAACTGCTCAGTGAAGGAGGGGGACGACCGTACACAACCTCAAAGGGGGTGAGCTTGCTAGCCGAATGGTAGGATGTGTTGTAACAGTACTCCGCCCAAGGCAACCAACTCGTCCAAGTGCGAGGCTCATCCATAACGAAGCAGCGGAGGTATGTCTCCACACCCCGATTGAGTATCTCTGTCTGACCATCTGTCTATGGGTGGTGAGCCGTGCTGAAGCGTAAAGAGGTCCCTTGTAAGCGAAACAACTCTTTCCAAAAGTTGCCAACAAACGTTGAGCCACGATTCGAGATGATTGCCCGAGGTATGCCATGAAAGAGGACAACCTCGCGGGCAAAAAGAGCGACGACAGACTCGCCGGTGTACGGATGGCTCAGGGCGAGGAAATGTCCGTATTTGGACAACTTATCGACCACCACCAAGATGACGAACTTGCCTTTAGACTTGGGCAGCCCATCAATGAAATCCATGGAGACAGTATCCCAAATCTGATGCGGAATCTCCAAGGGAGTAAGTAACCCGGCTGGGGAAATGGTCTCATATTTCTGGCGCTGACAAGTGTCACACTGCTGAACAAATAACTGGATATCCCGACGCATCCCTTTCCAGAACACATTGGCCCGTGCGCGCTGAAGAGTGCGGAAAACACCGGCGTGACCACTCATCGGTGACGAATGGAACTCATGCATCATGACCGTCCGCCACACAGACTGCAAGGGAATGACCACGCGACCCTGATTGTACAGCCTATCATTCTGGAGATGGTAGCCCGAAGCTTTCGCACGCGCCTGACGCAGATCCTCGACAATAGCCTGCAACTCGCGATCACGCCGCACCTCCTCCTGGATCTCATCAATGGAATCTAACAATGGTGTAGAAATCTGCGCAAGGGCCGCCTCAGGTAATCAGCACAACACATCAACAACCCGGTTGTCCTTTCCTTGCCGGTGGACAATCTCGTAATCATAGCCCAGAAGCTTGGTAACCCACTTCTGTTGGAGAGGTGAAGAAACCCGCTGCTCCAAGAAGTGTTTGAGATTTTGATGATCCGTCCGAATCTTGAAGTGTCGTCCCAACAGATAAGACCGCCATAGTGCCACAACATGAATCACCGCTAACATCTCCTTCTCATACGTGGACAACCCTAGCGTCCGGGGGGCTAACACCTTACTGTAGAAGGCTATGGGTCGCCCCTCCTGCATCAGCACAGCCCCAAGCCCTACTCCGGAAGCATCAGTCTCCACAACAAATTCTTGTTGAAATCTGGAAGTGCGAGGACCGGTGTCGTCGTCATTGCTCTCTTGAGCGCTGGAAGGCCTCCTCAGCCTCCTCCTGCCAAAGGAAGGCGTCTTTTTGCAGCAACTGGGTAAGAGGTCTGACAATCTTGCTATAGTCTCTCACAAAACGACGATAGTAACCCGTGAGACATAAGAAGCCCCGTAGTGCCCGAATAGTCTGGGGCCGCGGCCAGGTAAGCATACTTTCAATCTTCTGGGGGTCAGCCTTGACGCCTTGAGCTGAAACGAGATGCCCCAAGTACTCCACCTCCTCCTGAGCAAAGGAACACTTGGACTGTTTGGCATAAAGCTGATTTCGGCGGAGAATAGAAAAAACTTCTTCGACATGGGCCAAGTGTTCCTCCCAACTGGCGCTGTAGATGAGAATGTCATCAAAAAAGATCAGCACAAAGCGCCGTAGGAGCTCTCAAAAGATCTCGTTCATGTGGCCTGAAAAGTGGACGGCCCCCCGGTCAGGCCGTTGGCCATCACCAGGAACTCGTAGTGACCATCGTGTGCTCGAAAGACTGTTTTGTGGATATCTTCCTCCCACATCAGGATCTGATAATAGCCGGACCGCAAATCAAGCTTGGTGAAGCGTGTGCGCCGTGTAGCTCATCCAACAACTCTTCAATCAAAGGAATGAGGAACTTATCCTTCACGGTAGCACTGTTCAGTGCGCGGTGGTCGACACAAAATGCCACAAACCATCCTTCTTTTTAACCAAGATAATCGGAGCGGAGAAAGAATTCGTACTGGGACGGATGATCCCTGCAGCTAACAT
Source organism: Platanthera guangdongensis (assembly GCA_039583875.1). Lineage (NCBI taxonomy): Eukaryota > Viridiplantae > Streptophyta > Magnoliopsida > Asparagales > Orchidaceae > Platanthera > Platanthera guangdongensis. Next base: position 138,563,699 of record CM077152.1, read on the forward strand.
TTCCCGGACACTGCGCTCGATCTCTGCCTTCTCTATGTGAGGGTATCTTTATGGCCGGACGTTGGTAGGCTCCGCTCCCCCCTTAAGCACGATCTGATGGTCCCAAAAGCGCGGTGGAGGAAGAGCACGGGGCCCCTGGAATATGTCAGTATACTGATCGAGAAGAGACTGCATATGGGCGGGTATCTCAGATGCCCCCGTGTCGCACGCCCCTATTCCCAACAGCACCGCCATCATACTTCCTTCCTCGTCAAGCCGCTGAAGACTTCGAACAGATATCTCCTTAATCGGAGATGCTTTGATGCACTTCAAACAAAATTGTCGTCCGTGCTGTGAGAACTCCATGGTCATGTGATCCCAGTCAAAAGTGACTCGCCGTAGCTTGCGCAGCCAATGTACTCCCAACACCATATTGGAACCTCTGATTGGGAGAAGGTAAACATCGGTTCGCCCCGTGTAACCCTGTATGTTGAGCTCCACCTGCCTCAATACTCCTTCACACTGCAGCTTGCTACCATCGTCCACCATAACCTGAAAGGACGCCCCTTGATCCACCACGTGTCCCAGTCAGCGCGCCACCTCCAGATGGATGAAATTGTGGGTACTCCCACTGTCAATCAGGACCGTCATGTTTTCCCTCCGGATCTTTCCTTCCATGCACATAGTGAGGGGGGCCGTGCAGCCATCCATCGCCTGTAGCGAAACTCCGAACTCGATCACTGCCAATTCCTCTGTCAGCTCTGGTTCAGGACCCTCGTCCATCTCGTCTTCCCGATCCTCATGTAGCATGAACACCTGAACCTTCTGACATTTGTGCCCAGGAACGAATTTCTCGTCACAGTTGAAACAAAACCCTTTGTTCTTCCGCGCCTGAAGTTTCACCCAAGTCAGCCGAGTGACAACCGGCTTGCTTGGACCTTGCGGTTCCTTCCTGACCATAGCCGTGGTTGTCGTGGTCATAGTACGTGCTGTGCTGCGAGTACGTTGCCTGTTGAAACGTTCTTCCTGTATCCGAGCAAGACTGATCGCATGGTTTAAGCTGCGGGGCATGTAGGACTGTATCTCATCCCGCAAATAGTACTTGAGACCCGACACAAAACAACTGAGCAGCGTCTTTTCTTCCCACTGTACTCGGTTCGCCAACTTTTCAAACTCAGTGCGGTACTCCATCACGGTACCCTTCCGGCGAAGCTTCTGCATGAGTGCCTCAAAGTCCTCATACTCCAACGGCCCAAAGCGAGCGGTAAACCCGTCCACAAAGTCCGTCCAGGGCACATAATCCTTGCCCCTGAAAAGCCACTGCACCCACTGGAAAGCATCATCTTCCAGATGGAACGATGCTAACTGCACCCACTGGCCTTCGGGAACCTCCTGATAACTGAAGAACAGTTCTGACTTCTGCAACCACTCCAAAGCATCGCCGCCATGGAACTTCGAAAAATTCATACACGTCAACTTTGGCGGCATGTACGACCGCTGGACGACCTGTCCACGCCACCCTGCCTCCTGTCCAAATCCCGGCGGTCTCCTTGGTTCTTCATGTTCAAAAGGCATGCCCGGAAAGCCACGGCGAAACGGCCCCGCCGTCGGAGCACCACCCCACCGCATGCCTCCTCTTGCCGGATGAGGTAGCAGGCCCTCCCCTCCTCCATATGGGGGAACCGGCTACCCACCCCCTCTAGCGCCCAAATCGCCGGAGCCACCCCCACCGGTGCTGAAACCCACTGTGCCGAACCCATCGGGGCCGCCTCCGCCGTACCCGCCGGGGCCAAATCCGGCTACTCCGATCCCGCCGGGGCCACCCCCAGACGTGCGGAACCCCCCGATGCCTCCCGTGCCTGATCCGACCCCGTCGAGGCCACCCGTGCTCGATCCGAACCCGCCGATGCCTCCAGCGCCCGATCCGAACCCGCTTGAAAGTGATGTGCTAGATCTAATATACTCTAGAGGGGGGGGGGGTGAATAGAGTATTTGTAGGTCCTTAGAAAATTATTACAGCTTTTGATGTAATTAAAATGTGAAGAATTAAACTAAAGTAAATAAGCACGCAACAGTCCTAAACACACAAGCACAGCAAGAACAAAAAAAAAGGGGCAACCAGACGACACAAGAAATTTTATAGTGGTTCCCCAACCTGGATACATCCGCTCTTCTACCACCCTGGTAGGAATCCACTCAAGTTTTTGATCAGCTGTCTGACACCAATGAGCTTTTGATCAGATGCTCAAAAACCAAACCCTCAAGTCTTTTGATCAGGTGACTTGTAACCAGGAATCACTTTTGAAGGGAGATCACAACCCTTTACAGAGGTGGAGATGAGAGAGTGATGAAAGTCTTCTTTTCTCAATCACAATTAGAAGACTATGTGGATTCAGTGATGTTGTCAAAGCTCCCCCTGAGATGTAGAAGAGTTCAGGAGAACTGGAGCTTTGCACATGGTGATAGGCCTTCAAGCTTTCAGCCTTGATCAGAGAGATCTTCAGGAACTTCTTTGACAGATGGAAGATTTGTTGTCCTGTATGAAGTGTCCTGGAGAGTTTGAAGAATGAAGACTTTTGATATTTGAATGATTGTTCTTCTTCTTCAGTATCAGAAATCTTGTGTCAGACTGAGAGCAGACGGGTTGAGTTTTTCTTGCCTGATTCAGTAATCTTCTCACTGGATATTTTTTGACTTTCTTTCTATCTGTCTCATGCACTGTCAGGAAAGAGAGAAAAATCTCTTTTTATATTTCCTGAGGAAATTGGTCTTTCGAATTTTGAATTCCTTCTTCATTCAATGCTCATGGCCTAAAGAATAAGCAACATTGAATAATTTCCCCAACTCTCCCGTGGAAAAATGGCAAGCAATAATCCTAGAGAATATCCTAATCAATGCTCCTCTAACGGTTATATTCAGAGGAATGTTAGAGCATTGATTACTCTGGAATTATTGTAGTAATCATGGGGACAGGGCTGGAAATGACTTAGTCTAGGAATCGTCGAACAGTTTACAGAAATCGTCGAACTGAGTCCACAGTTCGTCGAGCTGAGATGTTGTGTTCGTCGACCAGACGGCTTCTGTTCGTCGAGCTGAGTTACATGATCGTCGAGCTGGAAACTGAACTGCTGTCTCTTCTGAACTTGGCCTATTCTGTGTCTGAAGTTCGTCGAGCTGGTAAATGTGTTCGTCGACTGGAGTTCAGCAACTATTCTGGAGTTGTCAAATATTCTGTGTGTCGACACAAGTCTTCTGTGTGGTGTCGACATAACCTTTCCAAGTTGTCGACTGATGATCTGGGTGTCGACAGAAGTTCTTTTAGTGTCCACTCAGTTGGTGTCGACATATACTCTGAGTGTCGACACAAGTCTTCTGGTTCTTAGTTGTTGAAGTAGATGATCCATAATTCGTCGGGCAGAGAACTGAGTTCGTCGACCTGAGACTAGAGAACATAGTCTTGACAGAATGCTGTAGTAGTTCAAAGATTAGAGTTCGTCGAGCTGAGAACTAAGTTCGTCGAGCTCAGCTCAGAGAATTTACTCTTGAGATCGTCGAGCTGAGCGCGACTATCGTCGACCTGAGTTCGACGAACGTCGAACTCACTTTACAGAGTCTTGAATTCTTCTAAGTCTTGAGTCTCTGACATTCTTGTTGATAGCTGGTCCATGTGATGTTGACTCTAAGGACTTTGCCTAGACTCTACGACACAAGTATGACCCTGACTATACATTGTGGGTCACAAGATCCTAAGTTAGTAAACATATCACAAATCAAACTAGGGATCCAACAATCTCCCCCTATTTGGGTGAGGTTACTAACCACAGAATCAGACTTAAACTGAAAATAAACAAAGCAGAAAAAACATATATCTGGCAGAGATAGATAACACATGCAACAGATATATATATATATATATGAGCTTTGTTCAAAAAATATAAAGCAGTTATAAATAATGCAGAAAGGTAAATAGAGTTCAAAATCACTTCTGCTTCTTTTCCTTTGGCATTGCATCCTTGCTCTTGTCTCCTGACTTTGCAAATATTATTTCTCTGTTAGGATCTGAAGCTTGCACACTGGTCATGGTCATGTTAGCAGCCCCTATGATCTTCAGAGGTGTAGCCCTGATGACAACTGCTTCAGGATGAAGAGACATATACTCTGATGGATTAAATACTTTCTTGTTGACCTGCAATCTGTTAAGTTCTTTCTCTCTATATGATGACATAATAGTGAATTTAGAGGGGTTTTGACCTTCTTTCCTGGCTTTATTCATTTGAGAGAGCCCAACTAATTCATTAAACCTTGTCATTCTGAAGTTGGGGTCAAGCTCAGGATCAAGAGGAGGAGAAGGAGGTCTCTCTGAATTTGCTACCTGGTCTGACTTTAGAGAAGATATTCTGAACTGAGTAGATTGGTCCTGGAAATTTGTAGACACTGTATGTTGCTGTTTCTGACTGGAGGATAAAGACCTGGGAGGTGGGACTTCACTATACTTTCCTTTTGACTTTCCTGAAGTAATAGACCTTTGAGAGGATGAATGCTTATCAGATGATCCAGCTGGAGGAGGATTTGAAGATCTGTCTTGCCTTTGATAGGTCTGGGTAATAGAAGATCTTTGAGATGCTAATCCAGAGGCTCCTGCTGTTGGAGGAGGAGGAGGAGGTGAATCTTTTCTGTATCTTTGAACTGGAGGAGGAGAGTATCTTCTGCTTTTCTTCCTCTCCTTCTGCTGATTCTTGGACAACCACATCCATGCTGGCATCCCTTTATATGATGTTATCTTTTGAAGAAATGTAATAAGGAGTGTCATTGTTTGGATTAGGCTTAGGAGCAGGAGGAGGAGGAGCTTTTTTTTTCTTGGATACTGGCTTCCTCTTTGGTTCATCATCATCATCCTCATCATCACTATCCTCATCATCAGATCTTTGAGGATTATCATATAAAGCATTCAGAGCCTTCAGTGCCTCAGCAGAAATGATAGGCTTATCAGGTTGAGAAGGAGCTTGAGCAGGGATATCAACAGGAGTTGGAGGAGAAGCCATAGAAGAAGCTGGAGTGTCATCAACTCTGACAGTACTTTCAGCAGCTGCCTTTTCCTCTTGTTGAATGTCAGCCAAGATCACATCATCTAGATCTGGCAATGGAGAGTCATCCATGACATAACTAGGAGCAGAAGAAATTTCTGAAGGAGCTGGAATAACTATGGGCTCAGGAACAGCAAAACTATCACTAAGTTGTTTTGCAACTTGTGGACTTACTAGAGATGTATATGGTACACTAGCCAAGTATGACTCAGTAGTATGTTCTGCTGTAAGACATCTCAAAAATGCAAATTCAAAATTCTTTAACAAATTCTCTAAATCAACTGGGGATTAATGATGAAATCACCACTAATTATTTTCTCAGAGACTGACTTTTTCAAGTCCATGTCAGTATCAATAAAATTAATAAAATCAATATCATCTGTATCAATATAATTTGTACAATCTGCTGCTATTGTTGCTGCCTCTGCTGCTGGAGCTGCTACTGCTGGAACTACTGCAACTTCATCATCAGACATCTCCCCCTGCATGGTTTCAGTAAGACCTGAAGCCATGCCCCTGACTGAATATGGGGCAGTAGTGAGGGCAGTGATCTGTGTAGATACGGTAGTAATTGAAGTAGCAAGAGGTGTAATGGCCTCTGCTATTAGTGTTTTGAGAAGGGGAGTGAGGAGGGCAATGAGAGAAGCAATTGTTGATGTGTCCATCTGCTATTTGAACATCTGGAGGGGCTGCATGTTGAGGGATGGTAGATGTTGATGGGGAGAGATGAGTGACATCTTCCATGTGGGTGGTTGGAGGAAAAGGGAATTCGGGAGGGGATGGTGGTATGTTGAAAAATGGTATGGAGGATAAATGAGGAGGAAGTGTAGATGATGGAGGAGTTGATGCTGGTGAAGCATGTGGAGATTCTGGTGGAGTAGGAGGTCGAGTAGGGGATGATGGAGGTGTGAGAGAGGGATGGATTTGTGTTGCTGGAAGGGGGGCTTGAAGAGATGGTGGTGTTGGATGAATCTTTTCAGTAGGTTGGGGAGTGGCTTTAACAGCCCTGGTGCCTTCAGAAGCTGGGGTGGAAGAGGTAGAAGCCTTGGATGGCTTAGGTATGGTCCTCTCCCATCTTCCAAACAAGGCACATGTAAGCCTTTTGCTGACATTAATGAATATGGTCTGGGAGACCAGGGATTCAACAACCTTCTCCTTGAGGAAGATCCCTAGGATTCTTCCAAAACACACTTCTTTCTTATTATTTTTCTTCTTTATCAGATCAAAGAGGATCTGAGTCCAATCGACTTGCTTCTTATTTATTACTGCACACATGACCATGAACTAATGCCTTGTGATGTAGTCATGGGCAGTATGCTTGCTAAACAAGAACTTCCCAACAATATCTGCCAGAAACTTGTATGCTGCAGACAGATGTTTCTTCAACAATTTATTTGGGTTGTCACCAGCATAACCCATCAGATTTAGCATCGTATCAAACTCTTCAGAATCAATTTCTAATTCCTCTTCTCCATTTGTCAAACCAAAAACTTCAATTAAAACTGCGGGAGTTAAGGAAACAGTGTTACCCGCTATTGATCCTGTCATATTATTTTCTTCAGATGTGGATGAAGTATAGACCCATTCTCTGATTTCTGTTTCTGCCAACTTTATCCTTGTAGTCATCAGGTTCTTCAAATTTTGTTCTTCCAGAAGTTCCAGAATATAGAGAGAGATTGGATCCGAGTGCTGGAACGATTCGAAGTCGACATCAAAGCCGGTGTCAAACTTCATAGCTGCTAGAGCTCCTGCTGGAATCGCCATGGAATCACCTGCAAAAGAGAGAAACGACGATCAAGTGCAAGAGAACAGAAAGCGCGGGATGGAGGTCGAAGAAAACATAGATATAAGGTTTTTCGGAATATGAATCGACAAACTCCGTTCCACGAAAACAAAAACAATTCTTCAAACTGAGTTCGACGAAATGATTTAGAAGTAAATAATTCGTCGATCTCATCTTGAAGAATTGAAGACAATTCGTCGAGCGCCGTTCGACGAATATCTTCTGAAGCAAATTCGTCGATCTCCGTTCGACGAAAATTGTTTCACTCACAGAGAGTTCATCGACCTCTGTTCGACGAAGATCTCTCAAATTCTCCCCGGTTCGTCGAACTCCGTTCGACGAACTTTGGAAAATTCGTCGAGTGCAGACAAAACTTAAACTAAATCTTCTCCATTTATCATTCCAAGCTGATTTATAAAGAATACATGATTTTTCTCATCCAGAGGTTTGATGAATATATCAGCTCTTTGTAAATCAGTGTAGATATAAACAAGATTAATTTTATTGTTGTCTACACACTCTCTAATAAAATGATGTCCTAATGTCTATATGCTTTGTTCTACTGTGATGCAAGCAGTAGCAGATCAGATACAGATGGATCTGATAATGAAGAAAACCTGTCAGCTGAAGATCATGTAATAACATCTTATGATTTTGAATCTGATGAATTTAAATTTGAATTTAAAAACTTATGCTTAGATTTGATAAGCTCTGAGAAGGAAATCAAACTTCTCAGAGATAAATTGAATGATCTAGATAAACTCACTTCTGAAAATGCAAATCTATCTAGTGAACTGAAATCTGCAAATGAACAAATTACTTTTCTGAAATCAGAACTTAGCAAAGCCAAAATATTAGAAGAATCATTAAATGGCAGAAGCTTGAAATTGCTAGATATAACCAGCACAGTAAATGCTAGAACAAATAACTGCAGATTAGGATTAGGGGCCACATCCAGTGAACCAACCCTAATTCAAAGGAATCATCTTTCAAAACCTGTAAATTTTAGCTCTGATACTAATTGAAGTGATGTGTTAGATCTAATATACTCTAGAGGGGGGGGGGGGGGTGAATAGAGTATTTGTAGGTCCTTAAAAAACTATTACAGCTTTTGCTGTAATTAAAATATGCAGAATTAAACTAAAGTAAATAAGCACACAACAGTCCTAAACACACAAGCACAGCAAGAACAAAAAGAAAAAGGTAACCAGACGACACAAGAAATTTTATAGTGGTTCACCAACATGGGTATATCCACTCTTCTACCACCCTGGTAGGAATCGTCGAACTGAGTCCACAGTTCGTCGAGCTGAGATGTTGTGTTCGTCGACCAGACGGCTTCTATTCGTCAAACTGAGTTACATGATCGTCGAGCTGAGTTACATGATCGTCGAGCTGGAAACTGAACTGCTGTCTCTTCTGAACTTTGCCTATTCTGTGTCTGAAGTTCGTCGAGCTGGTAAATGTGTTCGTCGACTGGAGTTCCGCAAGTATTCTGGAGTTGTCAAATATTCTGTATGTCGACACAAGTCTTCTGTGTGGTGTAGACATAACCTTTCCAAGTTGTCGACTGATGATCTGGGTGTCGACAGAAGTTCTTCTAGTGTCGACTCAGTTGGTGTCGACATATACTCTGAGTGTCGACACAAGTCTTCTGGTTCGTAGTTGTTGAAGTAGATGATCCAGAATTCATCGGGCAGAGAACTGAGTTCGTCGACCTGAGACTAGAGAACATAGTCTTGACAGAATGCTGTAGTAGTCCAAAGCTTCGTCGACCAAAGAATAGAGTTCGTCGAGCTCAACTCAGAGAATTTACTCTGAGATCGTCGAGCTGAGCACAACTATCGTCGACCTGAGTTCGACGAACGTCGAACTCACTTTACAGAGTCTTGAATTCTTCGAAGTCTTGAGTCTCTGACAGTCTTGTTGATAGCTGGTCCATGTGATGTTGACTATAAGGACTTTGCCTAGACTCTAGGACACAAGTATGACCCTGGCTATACATTGTGGGTCACAAGATCCTAAGTTAGTGAACCTAGCCCAAATTAAACTAGGGATCCAACACCGCCGATGCCTCTCGTGGCCGATCCGACCCCGCCAGGGCCACCCCCACCTGCTCCGACCCGGCCGACGCCTCCCGTGCTCCATTCGGCCCCCTGCGCGATGCCCGCTTCCCTTATTGGGCCCGCCTGGCCTCCGTTGACGCCGATCCAGCGTGGATCGACTCCTGCAGCGGAAGATCCGCCCGGATCCTCCTCCATCACGGCCTTACCTTTCAAGTTTTGTGCCAACAACGCCATGATCTCCTCCATTCGGGTGTCGATCCGTTCTTCGAGCCTTTGAGTGGAAGTTTTCACGTTTTCCTCGATTGCGGCCACCGAATCCGTCAATCCTACGAGATTTTCCTCTAGGGTTTCCAAGCGGCCGATTTCCTCTTGCGTTCGAGTGGTTACCATGGTGGAGAAAAGAACCTCTGATACCAATTGTTAGGAGAAGGGGGAGGGAGATAGAGATCTAGAGAAGATTTGAAAACTAGGATTGAGAAAGATAGAGAAGAGGGAAAACCTGAAATATTCTTGCTTGCTTCAAAAAGGGGGGTTCCGGGTATATTTATACCCGGACCCAAGGCCGGCCGACCAAGGGGGCCGGCCAGCCCCAATGGGGCTGAACCAGGTTGGTTCAGTCCCCGAGGGCAGGTTCTTCAAAGATTGTGGGCTGAACCAGTTGGTTCAGCCCCGTTGTCGCCTCCGCATCTCTCCTGCCGTCTCGTGTACTGATGCCCAAATAGCCGGGCTTCGTCCGAGGACGTAACATATATCTAACTAAAAAGAAAGGAATTTCTTACATCGATAATCCTTCATTCACAGGCGCGGTGAGGCGACATGACCACCCTCTAGGTTGCTTAGAAAACACTTTGAATCCTTCTCGGATCCTCAATAACTCTCGATTCAAAGATTATGTCATTATCCAATCTCTGACACTAAAGCCCCTTCCTTTCACCTATAGGAAATCTCCAAATCTATATCGATATAAATATTAGAGTCATAATATGTATGCAGCTTTTCACTTAACAACAACAAAAACAAAATCCATTTTCATGCTAGAAGAACGCAACAGAGTGAAAAGAAGATTACCTCTTTCCCAATGGTTCAAATCCTCCGACCTGGGATACCGAAATCTCAAATTTCAAAAATGAGGATAGCCGTGCTGTCTTGAGTTGCACCCTTCGTCTGGGGTTGAGGGAACCATGTTTCTACGGCTATATACAGGCAGTAGTCGGTTATTAATTGTTGTCGAGGGAGGGTTCCAGGATCTGAAAGAGGTGTTGTCAAATACCCATGAAGAAGACAGCTAAGAAAGGGCTGATTGAGATATTTCAATGCTGCTTGACGTCGAAAGCTAGAGGATCGATGGGAAACAACGATGCAGGATGCAGGCGTGTGGCCCAGAACTGCAGGGGTGACAATCTCTAAAATCGAGCGAGGTCTGCTAGAGTCATCGCCGAGAGGCGCAAGGTGGGCGCCTCAGTCAAACAGAAAGAGATGCTCTAACCGCTGCTTATACATACATATTTATCTCCAGAGCCGAGCACCATTCTCTCTTATTAAAACCGTGAGATTTAACCTAGTGCGCGGTTTCCTTTCATCAAGCAAGCTTGGAGGCGCGTAAATTAGGTTTCCTCTTATAAGAACATTTCCATTGTTAGAGCTCACTTAAAACCAAAAATCATAAATTGAACCGGAATCGAAGTAGAATCGCAAAGAACCTGATCGAACCATTCACGAATTATTCAAGTTTCGATTTGAATTTTGGAACCGTAAACAAGAATGGTCAGAGTGCGGTTCCTTCATTTTATTATTTGGACCGGATTCAGAACCTCAACATAAATGTCTCGGACGGTTTCAGAATTTTTAGACCCGATCCGGATCGGACCGAAGCAGAAAGTAACCACAATCCGTTTATTATTATTAGTAGTATTTTTATTTATAATATTTATTTATTATCTATACAACTATACCTATATCAGCCTTCCGATTGCAGCCGTACTATGTGATGACCCTGCCAACATACAAAAATGGTATTTGGTAGTTGTTATTTAGTTTTGTTAAAGAGATAATAATCTTTGTGAATGCTTATATGACTCAAATTATAGAGTTATGAAATGATTAAAACTATAATACAAAGAACTGATTGAAATCGAACCGAACAACATAGAACTAGGTCGAACCATTAGTGACCGGTTTGATTTTGGTTATTGTTGAACCGGAACCGTTGACACAACGGTTCCAAAAAATATGCTGGAACTGTAATCAGAACCGATCAAATCAAATAAGGTTTTGGTTCCAATTTGAAGAACCGTTACCTTAACCAAATTAAAGGCATTGTACCCTCGTGTACCAAAAACAAATGCGTTGAAATTTCGATTGACGGTTGAAATTAATCATAAAGAGAGCAAATATCTCAAATTATCGTTGACGTCAATCCTAAATTATTTGTGATCAAATCCTACAATTATTGCGGGACAACACGTACATTTTGAATGTTACATCGACTCCCAGAGGAAGTTGGGCATCGTCATGTCATGTGGTTCAAGTATCTTTGTGACTCCCACTATCTTCTCAAACACCGTGCCAGTGTTGAGAACAAACCTGCAGATGCTTTGAGCCACTGATTCACCTTGTTACAAGTATTGAGGGCGCAGGTGGACACATTTGAGAGATTGAACACCGATTACCCCATGTTGAACTGGATGAAAAATGACGGGGATTAAGTGCTATTACAAGAAACCCTCTATATATAGAGGTGAATACAATGCATAATTAAAAACATAAAATATAAAGTATAATCTAACACTCCCCCTCAAGTTGGGCGTGTGATGTTAACCATGCCCAACTTGTCCACAATATTGTTAAATACATTCCCACTCAATCCTTTGGTGAGAATGTCAGCTAGCTGCCTGTCGGAGGACACAAAAGGTGTGCATATGATTCCTCTCTCAATGTTCTCCTTGATAAAGTGTCGATCCACCTCGATGTGTTTAGTCCGGTCATGTTGCACATGGTTGTGCGCAATACTGATGGCTGACTTATTATCACAATACATCGGGATTGGTCCTGCTTCAATAAGACCAAGGTCACTCATCACAAATCGAAGCCATAACCCTTCACAGACCCCGTGAGCCATAGATCTAAACTCTGCCTCAGCATTAGATCTTACCACAACTTATTGCTTCTTACTCCTCCAAGTAACAAGATTACCCCCAACTAGGGTACAATATCCTGAGGTTGATCGTCTATCATCAATAGATCTGGCCCAATCAGCGTCAGTATAGACTTCAATATTTAGACCGGTATTGGTAGCAAACAGGATACCCCTTCCTGATGTAGACTTGAGGTACCGGAGGATTCTGTGAGCAGCATCGACATGACGAGTTTTAGGAGCATGCCTGAACTGGCTAACGACACCCACCGCATAGGAAATATCTGGACGAGTGTGGGACAAGTATATCAATCTCCCCACTAATCTTTGGTACTCAAAGATATCAACAATTTCCTCTCCATCATCGCGCCCCAATCGGTGGTTTGCTTCAATCGGGGTGTCAGCTGGTCTACATCCACTCATCCCTACCTTATCAAGGTGATATAAAGTGTATTTACGCTGGGAAATGAAAATCCCCTGCTTGGATCGAGCAACTTCAATACCCAAGAAATACCTGAGTTTACCCAGATCTTTGACCTCAAATTCTCTAGCCAATTTCTGTTTCAACCTCTGGATTTCTTCGATATCATCCCTTGTTATGACAATATCATCAACATACACAATAAGTGTAGTGAGTTTTCCAATCCTTCGTTTAATAAACAGAGTATGATCGGCATTGCTTTGATGGAAACCAAAAGATAACATGACCTTGAGAAACCGCCCAAACCACGCTCTTGGAGACTGCTTCAGCCCATAAAAAGCCTTTCTCAATCTGCAGACTTTCCCTGCAGCACCTGTAGGAATGAGGCCCGGAGGAATAGACATGTAAACCTCCTCATCTAGATCACCGTGGAGGAAGACATTTTTCACATCAAATTGCAAGAGCTCCTAGCCTTTGCAAGCAACACAGGATAACAAGACCCTGATAGTATTCATTTTTGCCACCGGGGCAAACGTCTCCAGATAGTCAATACCAAGGGTTTGAGTATAAACCCTTGCCACCAACCTAGCCTTGTATCTTTCAACAATCCCTTGTGATTTCTGTTGCACAGTGAGCACCCATTTACACCCAACCGTCTTCTTTCCATAGGGAAGGAGAACCAAATCCCATGTATGGTTTTTCTCAAGAGCATTCATTTCCTCAACCATCGCCTCACGCCACATAGGGACCTCCAGAGCTTGCTGCCATGATTCAGGTATGAAAGAAACAGTAAGGGAAGAAACAAAGGCCTTGTAGGCAGTATAAAGAGAATCATACGACACATAATGTGATAAAGGATGGCGAGTGCAAGACCGGATACCTTTCCCGAGGGAGATCGGTTGATCAGAAGGCCCTGAGTCAGGTTCCACTAATTGTCCTGGTAGCATAGTCGGATCTTGCGTGCTCGTCTGCTTTGTACGCCGGGTATAAACCTGCAAGTTCGGAGGAGGAAGCCCAGGAGGAGGACGTATGCCCACTGGTAGAGGTGGCACAGGAGGACTCACTTCCACTGGTAGAGATAGAGGCTCCCCCTGAAGTGAAATGAGAGTATGCGAGGGAGAGGCATCCGGGACAGGATAATATGCCTCAGATTCACGGAACGTAACGTACATAGTGATAAATACTTTCTTGGTAGGAGGGTGGAAACATTTATACCCCTTTTGCATTGGACAGTAGCCAATGAAGACACATTTTAGTGCCCGAGGATCAAGTTTGGAAGGGCGGGGGTGGTGTATATGAACGAAGCAAATACATCCAAACACCCTAATGGGAAGTCGAGAAGGGGGCACCTGAAGAGTGTCAAGGGGTGTAGCATTCTCAAGGACACGAGTGAGCAAAAGTGGACAAAAGACAACGAGCGACTTCCAGGAGATGACGATTCTTCCGCTCAGCCACACCATTTTGTGCGGGAGAATACGCGCAGGTAGTCTGGTGGAGGATACCACGATCAACAAGATATTGCTCAAACTGCGAATCAATGTATTCACGACCATTATCACTACGAAGAATTTTAATTTCAGAGTGAAATTGAGTGGAGATCATGCAATGAAACCGTCAAAAAATCGAGAAAACATCATTTTTGTTACGCATCAAATACAACCATGTAGTACGAGAGAAGCAATCAATAAAAGTAACAAACCACACATTCAGAAATAGAAGATGTCAGGTAGGGACCCCAGATATCAATATGAATAACAACAAAAGGAATAGAACTTGGCAATGAAACATATGTAAACGAAGTACGATGATGTTTGTTTAAGCTACATACATCATAGACAAAAGAGTCAAAGACAACAGTAGACATAGTAGGAAATAACAATTTCATAACAAAAACAGAAGGGTGTCCCAGGAGACAGTGCCATGAGTACAAAGGATGGGCAGTGTTGGAATGAAGAGTCAGAGGAGACGTAGCCTGGCCGGAGTTGAGCACATATAGTACATTTATCATGCTACCAGAGCCAATCACCTTCCCCGTCGTCAGGTCCTGAAAAACACAAGAATACAGAAGAAATGTCACATAGCAGTGCATGAGGTTAGTTAGATGACTACTAGAAAGAAGATTACGAGTAAAATTAGGAACATGGAGGACACAAGATAAGGTGAGGGAGGAGCAGGAGATGAAACCCTTGCCAACAATGGAGGAAAGGGAACCATCGGCAATGCTCACCTTATCACGACCAGAAAGAGGAGTATATGATATAAAACCTGTAGAGGACCCAGTAATATGATCTGTGGCCCCATAGTCAATAATCCACTTGGTAGAAGGATGAGAAGCAGCAAAGTGAGCACCTGGGAGACCCATGTGAGCATAGGAGGAAGAGGCAGAAGGCTCTGTAGAAATGTCCTGCATCATGCGTCGAAGAGCCAACATTTCATCCGCTGTAAATTGAAGGTCCGTAGGTCATTCCCGCTTGACAGAACCAGGAGGGGACGAGCCATCAGAACTGGAATAACCAGGAGGGACCGCAACAGAAGCATCAGTAAGATGAGCAGAACGTGGGGCAGCATGATGACCAGAGGAGCGCCCAGAACCACGACCTCCACGAGGCAGAGCACCCCCTCTGGGGTGAGGAAACCCATGAAGCCGGAAGCAGGTATCCCGAGTATGACGGTTCTTGCCACAATAATCACATAGCATACGATCCTTATCAGAGCCCTTCAATCTGGAGTCCCGAGATGGACGAGTACCAAGAAGAGAGGGGGCAGCAGCCGCCAAAGCTGACCCCTCAGGCATCAGATCTGGAAGAAGAGTCAGGCGACGATCGTATTCCTGCTGCACAATACTGTAGACCTCAGGAAGGGATGGTATCTGCGGTCGGCCCAAAATCTGAACACTGATCTGATCGAAGTCACGATGCAGTACATGAAGAAACTCAAATATACGATTGCGGTCATCCCGAGCCCGAACCATTGCCTCATCAATAGGGCTCACAAAGTTAAGAGGATCAAAGTGATCATATTCCTGATACAGTTGCGTGAACTCCAAGTAGTATGCAAACGGTGGACGGTCACCGTGCCGAAGTAACGAGATCTTCCGGCGCAACTGAAAAATCTGAGCAGCATTGCCGCGGCTAGTGTAGGTAGACTCTGCGCGGCGCCAAATGTCGGCAGCGTTGTCGAGGAATAGGTAGTTCCGGGCAATGGACTCTTGCATCGAGTTAGTAAGCCAGGACATGACCAAGGAGTTCTCCGACTCCCACTGCGGCCATTCAGAAGAATTGATGTCGGGCTCCTTCAGTTTGCCAGTGACATAGCCAAAGTGACGCCGGCTTTTGAGCGCCAGAGTGATGGAGCGAGACCACGAGAGATAATTGGAGTCGTCAAGACGTATGATAGTGATTTGAGGTGTATTATGATTATTAGTACCACGGAAGAGGACCGTCGGAGTGGAGGTACCGGAAGAGGGAGCAACCCTAGAAGAGGGAGCAACCCTAGAAGAGGGAGCAACCCTAGAAGAGGGAGCGGGAGATTCAGCATCTCCAGACATGATGGATTAGGAATAAAAATCCAGAGACAACCCAGGATTAGAGCATCAAAAAACCGGAGGAGAAAACGAAGAGATCCACTCCATTAGAACACCCAAAGCAAGAAAAAAAACGGCGCCGGATAATCAAACAGGGCTCTCACGGCTTAAGCATACCAGCGCCGGATGGAGGGTTGGAGACCCGGGTGAAGAAGAAGAAGAGTTGGAGACCCGGCTGGAAGAAGAAGAAGAAGAAGGAGAAGAAGAAGAAGGAGAAGAAGAAGCGGCGGACGGGATCGAGCAGGAGCGGGCGAGCGGGAGCGGGCGAACGGGGTCGAGCAAGAGCGGGAGCCCGCGGGAGCTGGAGCCTGCGGGAGCGGGCGAACGGCGAGCGGGAGCGGGCGAATCGCGAGGAGAAGGTGAGCGGGAGCAGGCGAACGGCACGACAGGCCGAGACTAAGGAACCCGGAACACTCCTGGCTCTGATACCATGTTGAACCGGATGAAAAATGACGGGGATTAAGTGCTATTACAAGAAACCCTCTATATATAGAGGTGAATACAATGCATAATTAAAAACATAAAATATAAAGTATAATCTAACACCCCACTTGTCCCGATTTCAGTGAGATTTATACTATATTTCTAGAGATTCTTTGGAACCTACTGATGTGTTCCTGATCTTGGAGAGCTACTTTTATAGGGGTGCTCGCTTGTGTATCCCTAGGACTTTTTATCATAATTACTTGATTTGGGAGATACACACGGGTGGCAGGTTATTTTGGTAGGAATAAGACAATAGTGTTGGTTGATGACCCTTTTTATTGATCGAGTGATGGGGATCGGCGATGCGGGCTAGCGGTGGAGCAAGAGTTTTGGGCCCGTTTGCGGCCGATTGATCACCTACCACATTTGATGTCTCCGAACCAACAATCCAACTCCTCGGGTGTGTCTGGATTTTTGTTTACCTACATTTTCATATATTATATTATTATGTTTGGTTATTATTTCATGTAATCCGGGCTGCTACATCAACGATCAATCATAGTCCTTGATGAGGTGGTGCCCTATAATAGTTTTTTTATAAATAAATGTAAAAAGGGGGGCTTACCGGTTCCATTGTAGATTTTGGAGAAAAAACTTCCCGGAATCCGACGATCTTCTCATGGTGACAACTCCGTGAGACCCTAGAGGACAGCTCCTATGTTCTCTATCATTCCTTGCATTCCCTCCCCTAGCACATCATATCCCCTACATAATCACCCATCATCCCTACCAAAGTTCCCCTCACGATCAGATCCAGCCGCTGCCCTGTTTTTCCTCTCAGGACCCACGCTCAGTTCACTATTTCCCCCTTATGTAACCTACACCACACCCTATTTAAAACCTTCAACCCTCTTCCCCTCCAGGAAACCCACGAGTTTTTTTCCCAGGGATTTCCCGACCCTTCCCCAGCAAAATCCATTCCCAGATCCAACAGTCCAGCCAATGGATGTCACCCTCTTACTTGTTTCCAGCCTGATTCCACCAGCAGTCATAAAACCAGCCCTCTCCCACCTCTCTCGCACTGATTCCAGCCATCGCACAGTCACCATACAGTCTTCCTTCCCCGGAGAACCACCAACCATCCACGGGTCACTGAATCTCCATTGCAAGACAACCTCCCCTTTAATTAGTGAGTATTTTTTTTATGAATTTTTATTCTCATTATTATTATATGGTTATGTGATTTCATGATTGCTTGGATCTATAGTATCATGTTTGTTGTTTTGGATTATTCTCGTGATTTGCAGGATCTACTCTCCGTACACTCTTGCTTTGGCTCTCCACATAGATGAAAGCCTAAGCCTACTCGTTTAAAGGAATAATTTTTGCCTTGCTAATATTATCTGTGTTCCATTTGCATGCTATATGTAATATTTAAGAATAGGAGAGCTACCTATCTGCACCTCACATAGGGTTCCTTGTTAGTCGCACACCCATGTAACCTACCCTACATAAGCAGGTATTTTCGTCATAGGATTTCGTGCATGATTTCACGTCGTGCATAAGATTGGTCGTTGCTTCATTTGCATATGTCGTGTGCTCTCTCACATCGCTTGTAGGGTTAGGGCATCATTTGTCTGCCACCTATAGATTCGTTCCGCGTCATCGAGCCTGAGGATGGACGTTGCTTGTGTGAATCTTCTTTGCCGCATCTGCCAGACGACCAAGTGGTCGAAACAAAATATTGGATTTTACACTCCCTGGATGGTCCCTCACTACTCATATGTCAATATCAACATGAATTCCATTCTCGACGCTCGCTCGCACCCCGAGGAAGCACAAATTCATATATATCATTGTTGCCCGCTTTTCTAAGATGACTCACTTCATTGTGTAGCAAGACTGCATACGCGACCAATGTTGTTTCACTATTTGTGAGTGACATCTTTAGATATGGTTTGCCCAAGATCATAATGTCAGATTGAGACATAAAATTTTTGAGCTATTTTTGGAATATGATGCCACACAAGACGAGTATAACACTAATTATTCATCCACATACCAACCTTAGATTGAGGTGCTTAATCGGAGTCTTGAAAATTTATTGCGGTGTCTAGTTGGTGAGCATACGATTAGTTAAGACTCGGTTCTCCTTATTGTAGAGTTTGTGCATAATAATTCAGTTAATAAGTCTATTGAGTTGAGTCCATTTCATGTAGTATTAGGGTACGAGCCTAGGAAGCCTTTTGACCTCATTCAAGTCCCCTTAGATTCACACCCTAGTGAGTCTACCCGTGTCTTTTATCTGCCATTGTGTGAGTTGAGTTGATTCAAAGTAATGAAACACATAAATCTTATGTAGATTGCCATAGACGGGAGCAGATTTTTCGCAAATGTGAGCAGGTGATGGTCTGAATCCACGCCGAAAGGCTTTGTAAGTGGCTGCTAAAAAGCTAAATGACAAGCAATTGAGTCCTTACATAGTCATTAGAAGGATCAGAACATATTTCTATGAGCTTGACATCTCTAAGAGTACGTGTGTCCAGCTTATATTCAATATTGAAGACCTGAAGCCGTAATACAAATATATCAAGTATGTGGATTCGTACCTTGAACCCCCCTCTGAGCCTCACCCATCTCTGAGTCAGGCACTTATGGTTTCACCGACACCACCAACGGTCTCTCTGGGACCACCAACACTTGAATTGACTTCTGATAATATTACTATCACCGTGATTCATGAGTTTGTAACTACACTCGGCTGATAAACACAAAGATACCTTGTTTCCTAGAGAGGATGCCCTTTCATCGACGACTCTTGGATGAACACAAAGCTTGATTGTCTCACCCTGGAGCTATGAAAACATTATGATCATCTCCATTCGGCAAAGATGGATGCTTTTGAGTGGAGGGGAGTTGATCGGGATCACTCCTCGAAGTGGGCCGTTTGGATATTTCTATGTATTTTTTTTGTATTTTAGTACATTATTGATGAGATCAAACATTTATTGTTTACGACCTGTCATTGCAGTCCATGATGTATGCCAAGTGGATTAGTATAAATAAGTGGGTGGAGGGTTGGTTTCAGTTTTCATTGTAGATTTTTGATTCTTCTTCATGGAATCTGGTGATCTCTCGTAATGCCAACTCCATGAAACCCAAAGTGTAGACTCCTTTGTTTTCATCCTTATTTCCCCCTGAAGGTGTAGACTCCTTTGTTTTTATCCTTATTTCATCTGTGTTTCAGCCATGCCACCCACTCCTTCAAAGCCCAACACCCCAGCGGTAATCTGCTCCCTGCTGCAGCCAACCACCCGTAACTGCACCTCCCTCCCACCACCATAATCCCCCAAACTGTCATCTCCCCTGTTGCCCACTACTACCGTCCGTCCTCTTAACCTCTGGGTGGCTGCCACCTCCTCGAGCTCCCAGCCCCCCTGAGATCCACCGCCAGCCCATCCCATTCACCCATCTCCCCCCATCCTATGGCCCAGATCCACCAACCACAACATAACACGTCCCACCACTCCTTCCAGCAGCCCTTTCCCACTGCATCTACTCCATGAACAGCATCCACCAGTCCCCACAACCACCGTCCAGCGTCCTTCCTCTCTCTGGATAGTCTCCACCACATCTACGACCACCAGATCTGCGCGCCATCGCTTATGACCCCTAATTTGTGGGTGTTTATTGTGCGGTTTCATTGTTTTTCTTTATTGTTGTACGGATTTGGATTCCTAAATGATTATATGGTTGCCTTGCTGTGCTTGTATTTTGTTTTGTGACTAATCATTATTTGCATGACCTTTATTGCTTGCGCATATTAGTTTTTGGCATTTCCAACTGAGGAAAGCTCAATTTGCATTCCTTACAAAATTATCGGAGTACCGTTTATAACATGTGCTTAATCTTTATGCATTAAATATTATTTACAAAATGCTGTCGGATGACTCTTTGCACGTATGCATCATCTTAGGGTTAGATATGATTTATTTTCCAGGCGCTACACCTAAGATTTCCATTGTTTAGATTCCAGTTACTATCTTCTCCATGTCACTTCACTACTTCACGCCACATGTCTTCTTGTAGCGTTTACAGACTCTAAGCTATTATTGGATCTCTGGTTAAGTTTAAGCTAGTTCTACCTTATTTTCCTCACAAACTCAAGACTGCAAGAAAAGACTATTCAGATTAACCAAATGTCTTGTTTTTAACAGGTTTGTCCCATCTGCCTGTACCAACATAAGGATCTTGCCTTTGGATGTGGGCACCAGGTAATAGTAGCATGAACAAAAAAAGGAGAGTTTTAGACGGGGCAAGCATTTGTGCGCCGGATGCACGTAAAATATATATTTGTCATCCGTTTGTTTGGATGGAATTGAGCTTTTGAAATTGGAATTGGAGAGAGCATTTTCAGTTTCATTGTTCGGCGATAAAACAAAGGAATTGAAAATCATACAAATTACATCGAATTCATTGTATTCTCAATTCTTTTCTAACAATGCCGGGGACCTGCCCAATATCCAATTCCATTCAAATGAATGGAGACTTAGGGTTCACGAATAGAAAATTCTAATTTTGAGTTGGACTGGTTACGCGATTTTTTTGTTTGAGCATGTAAATGAGTCGAAATTTTTACTTTCAAGCCTGTATGTGGCTCCAAATGTTTTTTAAATAATTTTTAAATTTATTGCTAAACTTGAAGGGGAGCCTTGGCACACTAGTTGAGGTTTTGCCATGTGACCTTGAGGTCACGGGTTCGAGTTCTGGAAGCAACCTCTTGTAAAAATGCATGGTAAGGTTTGCCTATATTTCACTCTTGTGGTGGGACCCTTTCCCGGACCCTCATTGTGAGGGGATGCCTTTGTGCACTTGGCTGCCCTTTTTATTACTGAACTTATTGTCAACCAGTAAAAGAAACTAACTTAAAACATCAAAATTAGAGATTTTTGATAAATCAAAGTGCACCTATGATCTATCTCCTGCATTCTGGCGTACCTAAAATTATCTGTAAAAAGGAAAAAAAAGGACTTTCTCTTGATCCTTCTTCTTTCTTAACCAAAATTGAGCACTTGTACATATAATTTGCAGACTTGCTACAGTTGTGGGAAGGATTTGCAGCTTTGTCCCCTCTGTAAAAGTATTATATCCACCCGAATTCGTCTCTATTGAAGATCTGATGTTCATAAGGTAAAGAAGATAAATGCCCCGGTTTTCTATCTTCCTGAAAGTACTTAGGCCTACATTCTAAAAGTCCAGCAGTTTTTCATTATGGACGTCCAGTTCTTTGCCCGAAAGGTGAAAACATTGTTTATAATGCATTTGTGTACAAACATTGCATCTTGCTCGTCATTTTATTTTGCGGTTTCTTTCTTTCTTCCCTGTAAATAACTTTTCCAACATGAGTGCGGCTTCACTCTGGTTTTCGTGGGAGACACTCTTCAGTGCATATTGTTGCCTAGTTTGATGCGGTTTTGTTGGATCTGTACAATGTTTAGCTGATAACTTCTACGCTGAGCTATAATAGCATGGTTTGGTTTGAAGCACTGAGTTTTTTTTTTGAAGAATAATATTTGCCAAGAAGCAATTTGAGGATTTGTAGATCTTGATGGAAACCCTTTTTTTATTTTTTTTTGAAAACATACATTCCTCAGTGTTGTAGTATGTAAATTCCTTCTTCTGTGTAATTGCTCAAACCAGTTAAGTCTGTTTTATATTATTTTTTATTCGTTGGAAATCACTTTCGATATTCTTTTAATATAATATTATTTAGTTTATCTTGCTTAGTTTTTTCATGCTTCCCTCTTAGCATTCTCAACATAGTTATTAATTAGTGTTTTACTGCTCAACTTTCAAATCCATACATCATTGGCCTAATTTTGGTATTGTTGAACTCCATTATGTTAATTTTTTTTTCATTTGTTCTTATTGATTGCTGTGTAATGGTACGTCGGTGACGGTTGTGAATGCAGCGGTTATAAACCACCGTTCTTGAATGCCCGACCTCACCTGGAGAACTCCATCCACTTTTATGTTTAAAATTGATTTTTTTCATTGTGACGGTCATAATTGTACAATCCCATATTCGATGAGTGGACCCCATCAGACGTGCGAGTGAGGCAGTTTGGCCCGTACTTGCCCAAGGCCTAAAGTGGGACATTCGCATAGCCCAAGGCTCGCACTCGCCCAATGCCCAGAAGGAGGGCACTCGCCCGTTCTCGCCAAGCTGGCCGAATGGTCGCCCAGCCAAGCACTCGCCTCCCCAGAAAGCTTCAAGGTGGCGAATGCGCTGTGCTCCCGACATTCGCCCCTTCTGCCGAGTGGCGCTCTCACAGACCTTTTGTCGAATAAGGTCCAGAGGTAAAATTATTCGGATACCCTCGTAGGGGGTGCAAATAACCACTCAGACCAATTTGGACTGCGTATAGCCATTTTGAACAGCGGAGACCAGCTATTTGCATGCCATTTTCAGAAAACTATAAATAGACCCAGGGGGTACCTCAGAAGGCATGCAATCTTGTGCCCCGGTCTTCTTGCACTTTCTGAGGTATGCTTAGCTCGACATTTGTCTAAGGAGAGGAAGCGCTCTAAGATCTTCCGGGTGTGTGGTCGGACCTCCACGCCAAGCCCTTGAGTCTGTCTCTCGTTTCCGTTTCCTTAGTCGTTCAGCTCGCGAGAGAGAAGTGTGCGATCACCCCTTCCCCAAGGGTGAACTCCACAAGAGACTGAGTTCTCAGTTTCAACATTTTGGTGCGTTGAGCGTGGAGAGTGGTCAACACAGAAAATCTTCGGCAAGCTCGATGACTGGAGGGGAAGGGCAAAGTTCGGATAGAGCCGACTCACCACCCCCTCCACCTCTCACCACAGTGGGGATGTTTGAAGACTTCAGACAGGAGGTACTCGACCTCGTCAGGTCCGCACTCAGCGCGCGTGCCGAGTGCTCGACACCAGCAGCACATGTACTCGCGGTCCCGACCCTTAGCGAGGATGCTCCCAACATGCGAGCTGGGAAGGAGGTTGTAGAGGAGGCAAGGGAGCGGGACCTTCCCGGGCGAGTGTTATTCCCCAGTTCGGCAAGTGGAGGTCGTTTTGGCGAGATGGGGGTGCGAGATCCTCCGACTCGCACAGCAGGGGGCAGCTCCTTTAGCGAGTTGGTTTCTTCTTCCCCAGTTCCAGAGGGGTTCAGGGAGCCAGAGATGTCCTACTACACCGGGAGGGATAACCCGGTCCAACACATCCAGTGGTTCGAGGATGCAGCGTCAATAAAGCAGATGTCAGATGCCTTTAAATGCAGACTCTTTGCCATCACCCTCGAGGAGAAGGCGAGAGAGTGGTTCCACCAGCTACCAGCCAATTCCATCTACTGCTTTTAGGACCTTCGTCGGGGGTTCATGTTGAGGTTCACCACTTCCAAGAAGAGGAAGGAGTCGGAGTCCCTGTTCCACATCAAGCAGGGGGGAACTAGACCCTGAGGAGTTACGTCGACCGGTTCCAGGAGGAGGTCACCCAGGTCGAGGAGATGTCAGGGCACACCGTGATGATGACCTTTACCTTGGGGCTGCAATAGGGTTTCTTCAGAATGGAACTGAAGAGGGTGCCACCTCTCTCCTATGATGAGCTAATGGAGAGGGCCGCAAGGGAAGTCGACGGGGACGCATCAAACTCAGAGTTTGCGAAGAAGTTGGCAAGGTGGGCCACAAAAGAGGAGAAGGGGCCAGGAGGTTGTCGGGGGCAGGAGGTGAGGAGAGCCGAACCATGACAGAGAGAGCAGCAGCAGCAGCAACGACCCAGGTGGGGGCGTCAGGAGCAGAACAACCGGCTTGGCTGGAGGCAGCCGAAGTTGCAAGACCAGGGCCAACAGAGGGATTTCCACGGAGGAGACTTCCGTCAGGGAGGACATGGTCAGTATCACCCCCCAGGATGGAGGTAGGGGCAGAGACCCCCTCTCCTCGATCAACACCAGGCTATGACCATAGCCATGCAGAGGAGGAGGGGACAACAAAGGAGAAAGAGGGAGGTCAGGGTGGAGTTACCCTATTGTGACTTCCAACAGGAGGAGGGGCACGCCACAACCACGTGCCCGGAGTTCCTCGAGATGAGAGGGAACTTGGAGTAGCAACAACAACAAGGTTGCCAGGAGGTGCGGATTGAGGTCCTGCCTCGGGCGGAGGAGGATAGGTACAAAGACCGTACGGATGTTGGAACTCGAGGAGGGATCAGAGTGATCCATGGGGGGGGGGGGGGGGCGGTGGGGGTGGGGATTGAGGCTTCCTGAAAGGCAAGCCTCCATACCATGTACCGTCGGAGCGTTGGCTCCACATCCCAGACCCTACCCCGGAGGAGAAGATCACCTTCTCCAGAAGTGACATGCTGGAGCATGAGGATCCATTTTCTGATGCGTTGGTCATCCAGACAGCCATCAAAAATTTCACGGTCTCCCGCATCCTCATCGACAATGGGAGCTCCGTCAACGTCATCTTCAAGAAGTCGTTTGACGTGATGAAGGTGGAAGCGAAGAGGGTGCTGGCCTCGGATGGGCCCCTGTTTGGATTTTCGGGGCAGAGGAAGGAGGTAGAAGCGGGAGTGGGACTGCATGTCACTCTGGGGGGGGGGGGGATTTCCAAAACTGCAGATTTGTCATCGTGGACGCCCCCAACAGCTACAACGCCATCTTCGGAAGGCCCCTCATCAGCACCTTCCGCTGCGTCCCCTCGTCCTTCAATCAGTGCTTGAAGTTCAGTGCTGAGGGGATCTAGGTCCGGGTCCGGGGTGACCCCAAGGTGGCAAGGGAGTTCTACGTCACCATCGTGAACTCTATCTCCTGGCAGGAGGGGGCCGAGGAGATGGAGCGGAGGATGGCAGAGACGGAGCAGGTGGCCGGTGGAGGGGAGATGGAGGTGGAGGGCTGCACCCAGGAAGTGGTGGTAGGAGGAGATCAGGAAGAGTCGACCGAGGCGATGGCCGTGGAGGAAGTAATGAAAGCTGAGGAGGTTCTCGTCGCAGAGGAGAGGGATGCTGGAGAATGGGGGGAGCAATCCAGGCTGGAGGCTGCGGAAGAGGTCGTGGAGATGGAAGTTCTCACCCAGGGAGACAGGATGGAGAAGGTTTGCATCAGCGGGGGGCTGACCCCGGAGGCCCAGGGCAGGATGCTGACATGCATCCAGAGGAACGTGGACATCTTCGCCTGAAGCGCATCAGAGATGGCGGGGATTGACGCGGACGTGGCCTGCCACCGCCTCAACCTGGATCTAGAAGCTCGCCCCGCCCAACAAAAGAAGAGGTCCATCGCGGATAAGCTGGCCGAACCCATGAGGGGGGAGGTGGCCAAACTCCTCAAGGTCGGCTTTGTATCTGAAATCCAATACCCCGGCTGGGTCTCCAATGTAATAATGATTAAAAAAGTAGACGGCCGGTGGCGTATGTGTGTGGATTTTTCTTTACTTAATAAATCATGCCCTTAGGACTATTATTCTTTACCTCGGATCAGCGCGCTGGTTGACTCAGCCGTCGGTTTTCCTGTAATGAGTTTTCTTGATGCATTTTCAGGTTATTACCAAATCAGGATGCACCCTCCTGACATCAAAGATGTCTCCTTCATCACAGAGGATGAGTGCTACTGCTATAAAATGATGCTCTTTGGGCGAGAGAATGTTGGGGCAACGTACTAGAAGATGATGGACAGGGTCTTCCGAGAACATAAGGGAAGGAACCTGGAGGTGTACGTAGACGATCTTATGGTCAAGAGTCGAGATGTGGACTCTCACCTCCAAGACCTGCAAGAAACCTTCACCACCCTACGCCAGTACAAGATGCAGCTGAACCCCTTGAAGTGTGTCTTCGGGGCCTGCACGGGGGTCGAGCCAAATACTGACAAAGTCCGAGCGATCATGGAGCTAGGTTCGCCTCGATATGCTAAGGAGGTGCAGTGGCTGACAGGAAAGTTGGCGGGACTGATCAGGTTCCTCTCTCAGGCTGGGGAGAAGTCTCTCCCTTCTTTAAAGCATTGAGGGGGGGGGGGGGGCAAGAAGTTCGAGTGGACCGGAGAATGCGAGGAGGCATTTCAGGCCTTGAAGAGGCAGTTGACTCAGACCCCCTGCTCCACGGGCCGAAGGAGGGGGAGGACCTGTCTTTATATCTCGTGGTCGGAGCAGAGACCTTGAGCTCCGTCCTGGTCCGAGAAGAGGGGAAGAAGCAGCTCCCCATATGTTAACCCCGAAATCGGCGATCCTTCCCAAGGGAGTCAGCTCGCTCATCAAGGCCTGCCCCGGGTTCCTCCTGGAGGCCGTGATGCCCCAGGGAGGGCGGACAGAATTCTCTGTCTGCTCAGGCCGCGCGGCTTGCGCGGTCTCAGCGGTCTGACCGACCAGGCCGCGCGCCTTCCCTTGGTCGGCAGGGTCCGCGGACTGCTTCCGCAGCCCGCTTCTGCAGGCCGCCCCCTTTTTCAAGCTTAACCGCAAGATTGTATCCGCAGGTCTCTCTCTGCCGGACTCAACTTCCTATCCGCCCATGCCGGCAACAGGTCGCGTTCCTCTTCAGCTTAACCGCAGCTGTCTCAACAGATGCTCCTTTGCCGGATTCGGACTCCTGTCCGCTCAGGCCGGCAGCAGGTCGCATATCCCTTCACCCAGCAACACGGGCAGCCGACTCCTCCAGCCCGCCTATAGAGCGCGGATTCCAACTCCGGCTACCCGCCAAGACCAGTGGCAATCTCCAAGTCCCTCGCAAGCTGGGCGGACTCGAAGTGCGATCAAGAATTCTAGTCCGCCTTCAGTGGTGAACCCCAACAGCCTCAACAGCCAGGCTCCCTCTCCAACGCAAGCGGACTCAACTTTGCAGCAGTCGCGGACTCGACGGACTTGGTGGACTCTCTATGCAGTCCGCCCTTTGCCAGCATCAGCTTCTCGGCAGCAGCACGATCAACTCCTCCTCAGTCCGCAGGCCTTTCACAGGCTCCGCCAGTAGTAGCAGCTTCCTCCTCAGTCCGCGGCCTTGGCGCGGACTCAGTCAGTAGTGGCGGACTCCTTCCAGCCCGCCAGACAGCAAATCCTCCAGAAGGCAGTCCCAGTCCGCATAACCTCGTGCAGACTCGCTGGACTCCGCGGGCACCCTCCTTCTCGCACCCCCTTGCAGCTCGCTCAGTTCAGCAGCGGCGGACTCGGCGGATTCTCCTTGCAGTCCGCCGCTTGTCCTCCAGCATCCGCCACCCCAGCAGTAGGCGGACAGTCCCAGCTCAGCGGTGACGGGCTCTGCGAACCCACATCGCAGTCCGCCACTGAGTCTCCCATTTTGCCGACAGCAGCTCCGGCTTTAATACCAAGTCCCAGTCCGCGCGGCCTGTTGCGGACTCGGCGGACTCTGTCTCCATCTCGCTCAAGTTACTATCTCACCGGGGGTAACGTCACCGCAAGCCGTTACCTCCTCGGTCCTATAAATAGCCCCCCATGCCTCTCGTATAAGAGAGCGCGCTGGGGAGGTCTCGTCATCGCCAGGGTGCTCACGCTCGAAGTCAGCCAGCCAGCAAGTCTTCCTGCGGACTCTGTTTTTCAGACCGCACCCGTCTCTGCACCCTTAGTTGCGCGGCCTGCCAGCCTCTGGCTCTCCAGTCCGCGCGGTCTCCCTTTTCCCTTAGTCGCGCGGCCTGCCGGCTTCGCTCTTCAGTCCGCGCGGCCTCCTCTGGCATTCTTCTTCCTTAGCCTCCAGCTTCCTTCTTGTACCCTTTATTGCTTTGTTGTGAAGGTGTACTAGCAAGTTGTAACTATCGTTATTAATAAAAGGAAAGCCCGTCGCAAGAGTGGCGTTTAAGCCGCGGCGGGCGAAGTCTGTTGTTGCCGCTGCTAGTGGCCCCCCTCTCTTTCCCTTCTTCCTAGCTCAGCTCAGCTCAGCTCTTCTCGACACCAACCTGCAAGCACAACCGTCATATTAACCGTCTGCTCGACAGCTCCTGATCAACCTCCTCCTCTCTTCAGCCTTCCCGGCTGCTCTTAGCGCCCTCTCCTCTATCCCCGCAACCTCCTTGACAAGCGCTTGCTCCACTCTCGAGCATTCAGAAGCTTCCTTCTTCCCCCGCAACCTTCATCCCTCTTCCTCTCCTAGCTTGTGAGATCGAATACCCCCTCTGTGTTAGCTGCCCCGATGCCGTTTTCACGCATCAACAGTTAACAAGCGACCTTCAGATCCGATCAGACGGTGAACAGCGACAGTTAGCCATGTCAGATCGCCATCCAGCCGAGAACCTTGCTCCAAGTCCCAGTGAAGATCCTCTCTGGGAAGCCTTCGAGCAATCGCGCCGTGAGAATGCTCAGCAGTTCCAAGCAATCAACCAAATGCTCGCTATGATCACGCAGCGACTAGACTCTCAACCAGCAACGGCTCCAGTTGCTTCAGCTGCTCCAATCAACCCAACCCCAACTTTGGAGCATCAACAAGCTTGTCCTCCAGCTTGCCCGCCGGTCTATCCTCCTTACACAACAACCTTCCCGTAAGGTCCTGCAGCTCCTCTGTGACCTCAAGATGAAGAATTTGCTGCTCGCCAAAACTTCTTCCGGGAAGCAGCCCGGAGAAGTCCTGCTAGATTTCTCAACTTTCAGGGAAGTCACCATTACCCTGCAGCTCCTGCATTTGCTCCTCCTGCAGCAACTTTTCCTTTTTATCCTCCTGCTTCTTTTGCAGCTGCAGCTTATGCCCCCTTCTTTCCTTATGCTGTAGGGGAACAAGAAGAACCTTCGCCATTCTCAGAGAATGTTCGCCATGAACCAACTCCAGCAAGCTTCAGAGAGCCCCGGTTACCAATCTACACTGGAGAGACTGATCCAGTAAAGCACCTTCAAGCTTTTGAGTCAGCCGTTGCTCTCAAAACCCTTTCAGATGCAACCAAGTGCAAGCTCCTTGTCACTACCTTTGATGGGCAAGTAAGAGACTGGTTCTATGGCCTTCATCCTCACTCCATCACTTCCTTTGGTGATCTGAGAAGAGAGTTTCTTCTCCGATTCTCTACCTCCACCAAGAGAAAGGGCGGTCCTGAATCCCTCTTTGAGATCAAGCAGCGCAGCGATGAAACTTGGTCTCAGTTTGTTGATCGATTCCAAAGAGAGATTTTGGACATCGAAATTACTGATCAAGAAATGTACCGAGTGGCTCTTATCCACGGTCTTCGTGAAGGACCTCTCAAATTTGAAGCCAATGTCCGAGCACCGAGAACATACCAAGAATTGATTGCCTTAGCCAACTCATACATCCGAGGCGAAAAAAGCAACCCAGACTTCGTCTCCAAGCTCATATCAGAGAAAGATCCTTTTCACAAGCATCCTCCGAGATTTCCTCACAATCATTTCCCATCTCACTCAAGAAAGGAGAGAAGGTTTCAACGTCTTCGATACTCCCTCCCGAGCCGTGATCGTGCTCAAGACTCATTGCTACCACTAGCTCCGTCTTCGCAAGCAGCAGCAGTTCATCAGCAGCAAGACAATGACTTGCATGAGTCTGATCTCGACGAGGCCATGCAAGAAGTAATCCAAATCATGAAATACATGACAAACTACAAGAAGCCCTATCGACCAACCGATCAAAGGTCTAGAGACTCAGAGCCTTACTGTGAATTTCACAAAGAGCCAGGTCACCTAACTGAGAACTGTCGAGCACTCCGACAGCTTGTGCAAAGGATGCTCCGGCAGGGCAAGATGCGTGACCTGCTTCCCAAATAAGATCACCCTGATCCAGCAACCTCAAAGGGCAAAGAAGTTGCAGATGTTCCTTGCTCCTCAGAAGGAGTGAATCTAGTCGAAGAGCCTCCTCTCCTCGTTGTTAACAAAACTGTCGAATGCTTCGATGCCGATGACGAGGGTGTGCTTGGAAGGCTATTCTAAGCCAACAATGAACTTCACAGTCTTCCAAATTCTCTCACAACTTTGATGGGTTATCTCAACTCTTACTCTCTCTTTTCAGACATTTTCATTTCAAAACACTTCTAAGTGTTCATTGCCGTTTTTCAACAAAGCTTTTATCTGGGATCTTATACTGACACAGTTCCCTTCTTGTGATGCTTCCTTCTCTATCTTTTCTCTTTGCCAAAGAGATCACTACACCAATGAGATATCGCCAAGTCCGAAATGCTCCCTCCGTAGTTTGTTCTCTGACACGACCGCTTCGACCACATATGGCGGGAGTATACCCATATGTGTAGTGGGAGCCGTTCAATCTACGATGTTGGGCTTCAGATTTTGGATCCTAGCCGGCATCTAACACAGAGTGTGTGCTCGGGGAGCCCCATGTGTTAGCTCTGCTGTGCTTCGAAAAAGATACATTACAGTTACAGTGATCTTTGCTTGACAAGCAATGGCGATCAAGCGTAGCCTTGTCTCTTTGATCATCTCACAACTGTGATGGCCGAACACTCTCTGATACTCTCGATCCGTGCCTTCGCGGGTTCGCACAATTCCACTGATCAATCCACAGACAAGCAATAGGCCACTTGACGCAACTAGTCTCATTGATCAGTGATGATTGTACCCGAGGCAAGAGAGCAGTGCATCTAGCGATCCTTCTCAGGATTTTCCCTTGCTTTTCTCTTTTGTGCCCTCCTATAGGATGCGCGGACAACCCGCTTTGAGTAGGACTATACTCGGGATGATTTTCTCAGGAAAGCGATGCATAAGGCCGACGGGGAACACCTGTGGAAGCATCCAGCCTTTTTTAGTCATTTCAGAGTATAGACCTCTTTTTTGTCAAATTGCCTTCTTTCACAGGTGAACATGTTAATCCAACCTACCAAAGAGATTTCCAGCAATCATTTTGCTGATGCTCATTTCATAGACATTGCTTGCTCAAAGCTCCATCGGATGATGACTTACAAGCTCTCTACTTATACAAGCTCTATTACTCTCATCTTTTATTCACTGCCTACTCTCCTCGATCATCAAGCCATGCTATTGCAATCTAGTTAAGATTGGCAGAATTCATCAAGTTCCTTCTCTGCTAGTCTGATCATGTCCATCCAGCCATATCAACATTTAACGCTCAATTTATTGATCTGGACTTCACGATAAAGAGTTCATCAGACATTTTCCTTGCTATATGGTCATATCGGCCTTATCCCATCAACAGTTAACACTTGCAAGCCTTCTTTACAGGTACTTGCAAGCTTTTTTCATATCATGTTTGCTTCTAACTCTTCTCTTTGCAGAGATTAGCAAATACTTGCTAGCCTTCTCCCAGGTACTTGCAAACTTCTTTCGTATATTGTCTATTTCTGACTCTTCTCTTTGTAGAGATCAACAGACACCTGCAAGCCTTATCCAGGTACTTGCAGTTTAATTCATTGTTCTATGTCTACTGCTCACTCTTTTCTTTGCAGTGGTTAGCAGACACCTGCAAGTCATATCCTGGTACTTGCAGCTCATTTTTTGTATACAATACCTGCTTTTAACTCTTCTCTTTGCAGAGATTAACAGACACTTGCAAGTCACATCCAGGTACTTGCAGCTTATTTTTTTGTATACAATACCTGCTCTTAACTCTCTTCTTGCAGAGATCAGTAGACCCATGCAAGTTTCTTCACAGGTACTTGCAAGCTGCTCACATATACCATGTTTGTTCCTAACTCTCATTTTGCATAGATCATCCGATACTTGCAAGTTTATTCACAGGTACTTGCAAGTTACTTTCATATACTGTGCATACCTTTAACTCTTCTTTGCAGAAAGCAGCAAAGACTTGCAAGTTCCTTCCAGGTACTTGTAGCTCATTTTTCCTTCTTGTATACTCTTCATCCTTCCTTTTTTGCAGAGGATAACATGTGCTTGCAAGCCTCCATCAGGTACTTGCAAGTTATTATGCTTTTATGTTTTCCTCTCACTTTCATTTTGCAGAACTTAGTGGAAGACACATCCTCTTCATTTGGCAAAAACAAACTCAGGTACACACTCGATGTACCACCCATACATGCCTACCCTAACTTTCCTCTTGCAGGAAAATAGACAGGCAACACCAAACTCCTAAGGAGATGCTTCAGGTTCTGTCTCTCCTTGCCCCCTTCTCTTTTCGTTGGGGTGGATCACGATTTTCGTGGGTCTCCAACTTTTTCGAAGTTCTATTCGGAACTTAAAAAAGTGCGGGGATTATGTTAACCCTGAAATCGGCAATCCTTCCCAAGGGAGCCAGCTCGCTCATCGCGGACTGCCCCGAGTTCCTCCTGGAGGCCGTGATGCCCTAAGGAGGGCGGACAGAATTCTCTGTCCGCTCAGGCCGCGCGGCTTGCGCGGTCTCAGCGGTCTGACCGACCAGGCCGCGCGCCTTCCCTTGGTCGGCAGGGTCCGCGGACTGCTTCTGCAGTCTGCCTCTGCAGGCCGCCCCCTTTTTCAAGCTTAACCGCAAGGTTGTATCCGCAGGTCTCTCTCTGCCGGACTCAACTTCCTATCCGCCCAGGCCGGCAACAGGTCGCGTTCCTCTTCAGCTTAACCGCAGCTGTCTCAATAGATGCTCCTTTGCCGGATTCGGACTCCTGTCCACTCAGGCCGGCAGCATGTCGCATATCCCTTCACCCAGCAACACAGGCAGCCGACTCCTCCAGCCCGCCTACAGCGCGCGGATTCCAACTCAGGCTACCCGCCAAGACCAGCGACAATCTCCAAGTCCCTCGCGAGCTGGGCGGACTCGAAGTGCGATCAAGACTTCCAGTCCGCCTTCAGTGGTGAACCCCAACAGCCTCAACAGCCAGGCTCCCTCTCCAACGCAAGCGGACTCAACTTTGCAGCAGTCGCGGACTCGACGGACTTGGCGGACTCTCTATGCAGTCCGCCCTTCGCCAGCATCAGCTTCTCGGCAGCAGCAGGGTCAACTCCTCCTCAGTCCGCAGGCCTTTCACAGGCTCCGCCAGTAGTAGCAGCTTCCGCCTCAGTCCGCGGCCTTGGCGCGGACTCATTCAGTAGTGGCGGACTCCTTCCAGCCCGCCAGGCAGCAGATCCTCCAGAAGGCAGTCCCAGTCCGCATAACCTCGTGCGGACTCGCCGGACTCCGCGGGCACCCTCCTGCTCGCACCCCCTTGCAGCTCGCTCAGTTCAGCAGCGGCGGACTGAGCGGATTCTCCTTGTAGTCCGCCGCTTGTCCTCCAGCATCCGCCACCCCAGTAGTAGGCGGACAGTCCCAGCTCAGCGGTGACGGACTCTGCGAACCCACATCGAAGTCCGCCACTGAGTCTCCCATTTTGCCGACAGCAGCTCCGGCTTCAGTACCAAGTCCCAGTCCACGCAGCCTGTTGCGGACTCGGTGGACTCCGTCTCCATCTCGCTCAAGTTACCGTCTCACCGGGGGTAACGTCACCGCAAGCCGTTACCTCCTCGGGCCTATAAATAAGCCCCCATGCCTCTCATATAAGAGAGCACGCTGGGGAGGTCTCGTCATCGCCACGGTGCTCACGCTCGAAGTCAGCCAGCCAACAAGTCCTCCCGCGGACTCCGTTTTTCAGACCGCACCCGTCTCTGCGCCCTTAATCGCGCGGCCTGCCAGCCTCTGGCTCTCCAATCCGCGCGGTCTCCCTTTTACCTTAACCGCGCGGCCTGCCGGCTTCGCTCTTCAGTCTGCGCGGCCTCCTCTGGCATTCTTCTTCCTGAAAGAACTAGTGACTAATCACCTAGAGGGGGGGGGGTGAACATGTGAACTTAATCTTTTTAACTTTAAAGACAGAAATACTGAATTATAAGACCTGTATTTGCAATTCTCTACAACAATTCAGCACAGATAACACAGCAATCACAGAATTAATTACACACAGAGTACACATAGATTTTATAGTGGTTCCCCAAGATCTGGGTACATCCACTTTCCCCCTTCGCCTATCTAGTAGTGTACTAGATTCGGCCTAACTTCTCCACTTCTTCTCAGATCCTCAGATCTTACAACTCAGAACCCCAAACAGGTTCCTACAACTCAGAGTGATCCCACTCCTACAACTCAGGCACAAGAGCCCTACCACTCAGTCTTCACCAAGACTTACACTCAGAGAACAAAGTCTCCTACAACTCAGGCACTAGGCCCTACCTCAGTCTTCCACAAGACCTACACAGAGCACACTGTCTCCTACACTCAGCCTTTATAAAGTAGACTTACAGCTCAGATCCCTTAGAATCCTACAAAAAATAAAGTATACAAAGTATATAACCACAACTCTAAAAGAGAGAGATGAGTTGACTGGTTTCTTGATGAGTTTTTGGAAGAACTTGGCTGAGATCAACCTCCCTTGGCTTTCTTCAAAGCTTCTTGAATTAGAAAACAGTAGGGTTGTATCTCTATGCATATGATCTTCAATCAACTGCTGTCTTGAGATTCTGATTTCAATCTGAATCTTACTTATTAGCCTGGTTCAACAGCTGGTCTTCTTAGAAGGAGCTCTCTCTCCAACTTCTTAGATCTTCTCTTGAAGGTCTTCTTCTTGTTGTGTTGTTTTTCACTTTTTAATCGATTGCTTCTGTTGAAGGAGAAAGGTCTTTAAATAAGCTTTCTCCATGGTGACCGGCTGATCCGGTTTCTAACAACTTTCTGACGGCTCTGACAGTTGCAGTTGACCGGTTGAAATGGCAGCTGTCAAGTCATCCAGTCACTTCTTGAAATCTCTGTCACTGTCTGAAAGTGTCGAGACAGATAGTTTTTATGTGTCGACACAAATAGACTAAGTGTCGACACAAGTAGACTAAATGTCGACACTAGCCTTCATGGTGTAGACACAACTCCTTGTGTTGATGTAACATCTTCTCAACACTGCTTCTTCAGAATGTGTCGACACTGATCCTGTGTGTCGACACAAGCCTTCTGTTGAATGTGTCGACACTGGTTGAGTGTGTCGACACAAATACTTCTTCAATACTTAGTTGATTTCTGCTGTGTGTCGACACAACTCCTTTGTGTCGACACATCTTCTTGTGTTGAGACTTTGCTAAGTGTCGACACATCTCCTTTGTGTCGACACATTCCTTCATGTGTTGAAACTTTGCTGAGTGTCGACACATCTCCTTTGTGTCGACACTTGTACTTAAACTTTGTTGAAGTTTGCTGACTGTCGACATAGCTTCCTGGTGTCGACACATGTACTTGAACTTTGTTGATGTTTGCTGAGTGTCGACACAGCCTCATGGTGTCGACATTTTTGATGTCAACAAAGTTTCTCTGGGTGTCGACACTGCCTCTAAGTGTCGACACAGATAGTATTGACAATTCTTCACTGTGTGTCGACACTGCCTGTATGTGTCGACACTTTCCTTCTCGTGTCGACTCTGCCTTCCTGGTGTCGACACAATTACTCCAAGTGTCGACACAACTTCTCTAGGTGTCGACACAAGCCTTCTTAAGTGTCGACACTTTTCTTTTGGGTGTCGACACATGGACTTAGAAACTTTTATGCTTTTCCTGCAATTACTTAACCTGCACAAATAAACTCAAAGCACATCAAATACATCTTGATGTATATCATTGAGTAGGGTGATGCTTCTTCAAATCAGGTACATATATTCCAATGTACCCAACAATCTCCCCCTATTTGGAGAAGTCATAACCCTTAGTCAATGATATACACCATACATAACAAATTATTAATATGATGTAAACCAGTATTATATGCCAGGAAAAATATTAAACATGTATAAACAAAACATGTATAATCAATTATCTCAGAACAATAATGTAATAGATTGAACATATAACATTGTTCTTACAACTCCAAACATTTTCATTAATCAAAAGTTTACATAGAGTTAAAAGCAAATGATTACAAATTGTAAACTTAAGAAAACTTCTATCGTATGGCTGCTCAGGCTCCTTGATAACAATCCCCTTTCCAGATTGAATCTTTGTTTGAACTGGAGCTTCATTGTCATCAACAGACTTCTTCCCTTTGAGATCTTTCTTTTTCAGCTCTTCAGCCTTTATCTTCTGCCTTTTAAAATAGTGATAAGGTTTAGGGAAATACTTGCTAGGCTCCTGTGCATTAGGAGGTAGCTTTCCCAGTTTAGCCTTCCTTCTATATTGTACTATGGCCTCTTGCCTATTCTCATGTTTTCTCCACTCTTGTTCAGAATACCATTTGCCTCTATCCAGGATATTGTCCTTAGCAGCCTTCCAAGCAGCCAATATGATATTCCTGGATGTGGGGCTCCATTGTTCAAAATCTGGCCTTAATTCAGCTTGCTCTCGGAACCTTTTCTTAGATAATTGAGCCTCTTGTTCTTTTAGAAATGCCTCTTGCTCTTTTAAGATTGCCTCTGGCACAGGCTGGACTACCTTCTCAAGAATAATATTCTGATTACCCTCAGGAGGACTATACATAGACTGTACCTCCTGATGTATCATGTCAAAATCTGCAGGAGGATATATCACTTGAGCCACTTCAGCTTGCTCTCCTCCAAAGTATGCAGGATTTATTCCAGACTCTGCCACATTGTCATCATCACATAAGGGTCGATATCCAAGGGTAGCTCTGATGAAGTTTGAAATCCATTTGGCATGATCAGAGCCTGCTTTGACTAGTACCCTCTCCCCCTTTATGACTTCTCTCTCTATGTGATCCCTAAGATCATCTTTCTGGAATCTGATTTGAGCATTCAAATAATTAACTCCATCCTTATAAAAAGGTTTTAACCTTTGTAGCTTGTGAGTAATTGCCTTCTGAGAATCTTCAATGACAGTTTTCACAGCAGTGACTCTCCTGTAATTTCTTATCAAATTCTTCTTTGGCAGTGACATTTACTGCAGACTGTGCAGTAGCTATATTTTTCATTTTAGTTACAATGACATTATGTGAAGCAGTGAGATTATCATTCATCCTTATCTGGTTTTCCAGGACATAGCCTTGTTTGACTGCCAGATCATCAATCTGTTTCTTGAGATTCTCTTGATGAGTAGCCAGATAGACTACTGCATTTCCTCCTTTATGGAAGCAGTCAGTCATTTCCTTTTTATTTTGATTCACTTCAAATCTTATAGATTTGATGTCTTGTGATAGATCAAATTGCAGGGATTTATGCCCTTCATACATATACTTTTCTAAAGCTTTTCTTTGCTCATCTAGCTTAATCTACAAAGCCACCATCAGTGAACTATAATCAGTAGATGGGGCAAGCTGTGGAGCAAGTGTCTGCAGTGCTTTCTTGTAGTTATGGCTTCTTCTCTTGAAGACTTGGAACTTCCTTTTCTTGGCTCTAGCAGTCTCTTCATCCTCTGAAGCAGAAGTGCTAGCAATATCTACTCTATCCTTAGGACTAGGAGGTAGTTCCTTCTCAGTCCTTTGTATTTGCTCAGCATCCTTTGGCTCCACAGTCTCTTGTCTAGACAGCTCCTCTACATGCTCCCTCTCAAGGTTTACCTGCTCCCCCTCAACAGCTGCTTTTTCCCCCTCTAAGTCAGTCTGTATTAGATCAGGGAATAGCTCCTCTAGAGTAAACTCATGTTGAGGTTGGATTGGTGAATCTCTGTGCTCAGGAGCATCTAATACCTCTCTATCAGCAACTGATATGTCCTCCATGACCACATCATGGGGTTGACTATGTATCTGTGTTTGCTGATTAACATTAGGTAATGAATCAGTCAAAACTTCATCCTCAATAGTGAAATCTAATTGATTAATTTCAGTGATTACCTCTAGAATGATTTGGGTAGCCCTTTCACTCTCTAGTTGAGTTGGCTCTTCCACATGTAGAGGCTCCCCCTGGAGTGGATTCAGATGAATTGGGCTTGCTGAGGGTAGCTCCCCCTGCCTCTGAGCATCTCCTTGTCTTGCTGATGACTGTCCAGCATTGTCATCTCCTCCATCATCAGAACTAAAAACCACTTGTTCTTCAGAGCTACTTGAGGATTCTTGAGCCACAATGGCTGTCTTCTTCTTCTTCTTCTGAGGTGTTGCCTTTTCTGGAGTTGGCAGTTCCTTTGTCAATACTCTATCCCACCTTGAGAAAATTCTCATATCCATTCTCCTCATGTGGTTTATCTTTGAACCTGCAGCTTGGTTCATTACTTCAGGTATACTGCCAGCTAAGTATAGACTCAGAATTCTTCCCAGATTGGGTTTCTTCAGGCTCTCTTTTATCTTATCAAACATAACTACTGACCAATCAGTATTAAGTTTGAAGATTATCCTTGTCATCAAACTGAACATATGAGCTGAAATTCTGTCATGTCCTTCAGGCTTGCTCAGGATGACCTTGCCAACTATTTCAGACAAGAATTTTCCCTGCATGTTCATGCCTTTCCTGTTGAAAACTGATCCAATTTTCAGGTTTGAGTCTAATCCACACCATTTCAATGCATCTCTAGTCTTAGAAGCAGATACATCTTCTTCCTCTTTTGTTCTTGGTAGTTGAAGTACCTTTCTTAGACTTTTCTGTGTGACCTTGACTTTTGTCTCATGGACTCTGGACTTAATCTTGAGTCCACTATCATCAAGTGAGGCTGCACTCAAGAATTCAAGGACCTCCTTCTTCCAGATCTTGATAGGTTCTGATACAAGATACTCTAGTCCAGACTCAGTAATTAGGGTTACCACACCTTGGATTTCGGGTTCCGTGTCATCAAAGGCGTGACGCACGAGCTCATATCCTTCGTTAATGTTCTCTTCTAGCTTGGGTGCCATTAGGGTTTGAAGAAATTTTGAATTTAGAGAAGAGAGATGTCGACACACAAGTTTGGTCTCGAGACTAAGGTGAGCGTGTCGACAAACAATAGGGAAAACCTATTTATACCTTTCTAAAATTGAAGGTGAAAAGGCGCGTCAAAATACTTGAATTGTGTCGACACTGTTGAAAAGTGTCGACACTTACTTAAAATGTCTCGACAACTATGTGTCGACACAAATATAGTCGACAGAATATATGTGTCGACACTTATACATCTCAGCTCGACACTTAGTCGAGACTCTACTAAACTAATTCTGTGTAAATCCTAAGTGTCGACAGCACCCTGGATATGTCGACACCTACACTGCATATGTCGACACTAATTCTCTGAAGTGTTGACACTGACTGTCTAGATGTATCGACACCATTTCTCTGAAATGTCGACACCACTTCTATGTGTCGACACAGACAACTCTGTGTGTCGACACTATTTTACTTAGCCAATTTTTGTAAACTATTCTAAGTTTATCATCCCTAATTCAATTTTAAACTTATTGAATTTGGTTTCATCTAAGGGCTTAGTATACATATCAGCTAACTGATTATCTGTATTTATATATTCTAAGGAAATGTCTCCTTTTTCTACATGTTCTCTTAGAAAATGGTATTTTATTTCTATGTGCTTAGTCCTACTATGAGAGACAGGATTATTTGCAATAGAAATGACACTAGTAGAATCACAAAATAAAGGTGTTCTACTTACTTGAATACCATAATCTTCTAGCTAGTGTTGTATCCATAGTAGTTGTGCACATCAGCTTCCTGCAGCAACATACTCTAACTCAGCTGTGGAGATAGCCACACTGGTCTGCTTCTTGCTACTCCAAGACACCAGTCTTCCACCTAGAAATTGACAAGTTCCTATAGTACTCTTTCTATCTTCCTTGCAGCCTGCAAAATCTGCATCTGAATAACCTGTCAGTTCAAAATCTCCATTCCTAGGGTACCAAATGCCTAGATAAGGTGTGCCCTTAAGATATCTCAAAATTCTTTTGACTGCTGTCAAATGAGATTCTTTAGGGCAAGCTTGGTACCTAGCACAGACACATGTAGCATACATGATATCTGGTCTACTAGCAGTCAGATATAGTAGGGAGCCAACTATCCCTCTATACAAAGTTTCATCTACAGGTTTCCCTGCATCATCCTTGCTTAAAGACATTGTTGACCCCATAAGAGTTTTCATGGTAGTGGATGATTCCATACCATACTTCCTTATCAATTCTAGGGTGAACTTAGACTGGCATATGGATAATCCATCTTCAGTCTTTCTAACTTGGAGACCCAAGAAGAACTTAAGTTTCCCCATACTGCTCATTTCAAATTGTCCTTGCATGAGTTTTGCAAACTTTCTGCAAAGACTACTTTCTGTAGACCCAAATATGATGTCATCTACATATATCTGGACTAAGATAATCTTGCCTCTGGATTCCCTAAGGAATAGAGTCTTGTCTATTTTCCCCCTTGAGAATTTGTTCTCAATGAGGAAACTAGACAGGGTTTCATACCAAGCCCTAGGGGCTTGTTTTAACCCATACAAAACCTTCCTATGTCTATATACATAATCAGGTTTGAGAGAATCTACAAAACCTGATGGCTGCTCTACATAGACTTCTTCCTTCAGGTTTCCATTCATAAAAGCTGACTTAACATCCATTTGATATACCTTAAATCCTTGATATGTTGCATAGGCAAGGAACATCCTTATTGCTTCCAGTCTTGCTACTAGAGCAAAGGTTTGATCAAAATCAATACATTCTTCCTACCTATATCCTTTTGCAACTAGTCTAGCTTTATTATTTATAATAATTCCATTCTCATCCAACTTATTCCTAAAGATCCACTTAGTTCCAATAATGTTGTGGTCCTTTTGTTTAGGAACTAGCTCCCAGACCTTGCATCTTTTGAACTGGTTCAACTCCTCTTGCATGTCCTCAATCCAATGAGGGTCTAGGATTGCTTCTTTAAATTTCTTTGGCTCTACTTGGGATAGAAAGCTGGAGTAGAGAACTGAACTTAGATTCCTGCTCCTTGTTTGTACCCCTTGTCTGAGATCTCCAATAATTTGATTGGCTGGATGATCTTTTAAATGCCTATTTGCTGGAGGCAGCCTGTCTTCTGGTTGTACACCTTCAGCTTCTTCATTCAACTACACCTCTTGGTCTTCTTCAGCAACATGAGTATCTTGTACTCCCCCTGGACAACAGTCACCATCTTCCACTTGCTGACTTGCAGAAGAACCTTCTGTTAAGGTAAGCTTCTCCATTCTCTCAGTTACACCTGTAGAGCTGCAAACACTTCTAGGCAATTCATTGTTAATGAGCCTTGCTTCATCAAAAACTACATGTACTGACCCTTCTACAACTTGAGTAATCAAGTTGTAGACCCTATAAGCCTTACTGTTGTTGCTGTACCCAACAAAGATCCCCTCTTGGGATTTGACAGCAAACTTGGTTAGATAAGACTTACCATTGTTAAGGATATAGCACTTACAACCAAAGATCCTGAAATAGGATAGATTTGGTTTTCTGCCCTTCACAATCTCATAGGGGGTCTTCTTGTGACTCTTGGTGATAGTAGCCCTATTGATTACATGACATGCAGTATTAACTGCCTCAACACAGAAATATTCTGGGAGAGAAGTGTCACTCAATAGGGTTCTACCAGCCTCTATCAAGGTTCTATTTTTCCTTTCAGTAATACCATTTTGCTGAGGTGTTTTTGGTGAGGAAAATTCCTGAAAAATTACAAACTCTTCACATAGTTTTGTCATACTTTCAGACTGAAATTCAGTACCATGGTCACTTCTGATTTTGACCACTGTACTGTTCAATTCATTCTGAATTTGTTTAACAAAACTATACAAGATACTTGGTGTTTCAGATTTTTGCCTTCGGAAGAACACCCAGGAATATCTTGAGTAGTCATCAACTACCACAAATGTATAGACCTTCCTACCTAGGCTGTGAACTGGCATTGGACCAAAAAGATCCATATGCAAGAGGTATAAACACCTCACATCATCTTTGTTCTCAAGGCTATGAAAGGTGGATTTTGTCTGCTTGCCCTTTTGACAAGCTGAGCATATCCCAAACTTTATACACTTAACCTGAGGACCATTCCTCACTAACTCTTTGCTAAAGAGTTGGCCAATT
The DNA here is from genome assembly GCA_039583875.1 of Platanthera guangdongensis. Lineage (NCBI taxonomy): Eukaryota > Viridiplantae > Streptophyta > Magnoliopsida > Asparagales > Orchidaceae > Platanthera > Platanthera guangdongensis. Next base: position 138,605,978 of record CM077152.1, read on the forward strand.
GTCTTATAGTTAAGATGAGCCAGCCTCTTGTGCCATTTAACACAATGTGAGACTTTCTCATCAGCTACAAGACAAATATGAGAAACAATGTTCTCACACATAATGTCTAGACAATAGACATTTCTCTTCCTATATCCTGTCAGAATGATCTTTTGATCACTTGACCTACTGATATGACAACCGTCCTTGACAAATGAGATGTCATATCCTAAATCATTCAGCTGACTTATGCTAATGAGGTTATGTTTCAAACCCTTTACATAAGCCACTTGAGTAATTGTAATTAGGTTGCTAGAAATGTTACCAAAGCCTTTGATGATTCCTTTTTCTGAACCACCAAAGGTAACTTTAGGACCACCCTTGATTGGTGTATAGTCCTTCAGCAATCCCCTAGTTACAGTCATGTGCCTGGAACATCCACTGTCCAAGTACCATATAGGGGCATGACCACTTGGACTCACCTGCAAAACAAATTACTTAACCTTAAAACCCAAATAACTCTTGGGTCCTTGGTGCAAGTTAGTCTGACTTTTAACAAAACTACCTGTAGCTTTTCTAGCAGGCAGTTTTCTACTCTCCTTGACACTTGAATTGTGCCAGCAATCTATGACAAAGTGGCCTACCTTGCCACAACACCATCACTCAAATCTGTTGTACCTTTGTTTAGGTACAAACCTGGCTGTTTTATCTACAGCAGGCTTCTTGTTGAGTACTGGGGCTTTGCTCTTAGATTTGGACTTTACTGTCCAGGCAGGTTTTGTAAACCCCAATCCAGTTTTACCCTTATGAGATACAAACTCATCTATCAAAGGTAGAACAGATTTTAGTTTAGAAAAACTTGCTACAATATCCTTCTCCTTCTGAAGTCTAACCTCTAGATTCCTAATTTGATCATTCTTAAATGTAATAGTACCCATCTGAATAACAGTAATGTTCTTCAGCCTGACTATTTCATTTAGTTTCTGATCAAACAACTTGTCTGAATCAGCAGCAGCCAATTTAAGACAAGCAATCTCCTTTGCCTGAGTTTTGGCCAAGGATTTGCTTCTCTTCAAGGCCTGCAACAAGTCCCTATATTCATCAATTAACTGATGAATATCTCCTTCAGATTCAGACCCACCCACGTCACTTGATGTAGATGTATCTGATTTTGACTCAGTACTAGAAATTGAACTTGAAGAACAACTTAGTACCTTACTTGGTCCAGGCTGATCCTGGATTTTGTCTCCTTCAGATAAGGCCATCAGCCCTTTGCACTGATTGTCTTCATGCTCATAAATTGAGTTCATTAACTGCATGAACTCATCTTCCTGCTCTTCAGCAAACAGTCCAATATAGGCTTCAGCTTCTGAATCTGTTTCTGAAGATGACTGATCAGTCAAACTCTTATCCTTCTTGGCAACAAAGGACCTTTCCTTTTTGCCCTTGAACTGAGTCTTCTTCTTGTCAGTTGACTCTTTCCTCTTTTCTGGACAGTCAGCTACTATATGTCCTTGTCTATTGCAACAATAGCAAACTATCTTTGAGGATGTATTTTTACTTGGCTTGGACTTTATTTTGTCATTCCTTGATGACTTCCTGTTCTGATAATAGTAATCTTTTATCTGTGAAGTGGATGGCTTAGACCTCCACTGCTTCTTCTTCAGAAACTTTTGAAACTGCCTTGTAAAGACAGCAAAATCCTAATCACTTTCACTGCTGTCTGAGTTCTGGTTCTCTGAATTTTCTGAAGCAGTATCAACAACTATTTGTGGTGGAGATGGAGACTTGCTTCTATACTTCCTAGTGACTTCAGTCTTGAAGGCCACAGCTCTTTCCTTATGCTCCACTCTTGTAGTCTTCTCTTCCTCCTTTCTAACCATTAACTGCATTTCATAAGATAGCAATTTTCCAAACAAGGTTGGAGGAGGTATATCAGCTAATTTGGCCATTTCCCTAATGGCACAGTTCTTGGTATCCCAGTCCTTAGTCAGGGATCTTAAAAACTTGTCATTCAGCTCATAGTTGCTGAATTCTCTTCCATAGGACATCAACTCATTAACAATCCTATAGAATTTCTTGTAGCATTCAGTAATGCTATCAGACTTTCCTTGTCTGAAGCTTTCATACTCTTGATTTAACAAGGACTTCCTGTCTTGTCTTACCTCTTCAGATCCCTCCATGTAAACTATTAGAGTGTCCTACATGTCTTTTGAGGTTTTACAATGTATTAGGTTCTGAAATGTGGCATCATCAATTGCACTTACAATAATATTCTGGGCCCTCTTGTCCATAGTGGCCAGAATTATTTCATCTTTAGTCATTTCTGAATAGTCTTTGGGAGTTCTCTGATTTGCATCCAGAACAGATACTTTCATTGGCACATATGACCCTTCTTTGACTGTGATGTATATTCTTGGGTCAGATGCTTCCATAAAGAGTCTAACCCTCTCTTTCCATATGCCAAAAATCTCTTTTCTGCAGATTGGCAATTTCATGGATCCTAGCTCTTTGTGATTCTCAGTGGAACCCATTTTCTTGATTCTTGATTCTGATTCTGCCTACAGGATCTTTACTCAGACTGTTATGTCCTTTTTGAGTAACCTGGCTCTGATACCACTTGAAAGAACTAATGACTAATCACCTAGAGGGGGGGGGGGGGGGGTGAACATGTGAACTTAATCTTTTTAACTTTAAAGGCAGAAATACTGAATTATAAGACCTGTATTTGCAATTCTCTACAACAATTCAGCACAGATAACACAGCAATCACAGAATTAATTACACACAGAGTACACACAGATTTTATAGTGGTTCCCCAAGGTCTGGGTACATCCACTTTCCCCCTTCGCCTATCTAGTAGTGTACTAGATTCGGCCTAACTTCTCCACTTCTTTTCAGATCCTCAGATCTTACAACTCAGAACCCCAAACAGGTTCCTACAACTCAGAGTGATCCCACTCCTACAACTCAGGCACAAGAGCCCTACCACTCAGTCTTCACCAAGACTTAAACTCAGAGAACAAAGTCTCCTACAACTCAGGCACTAGGCCTTACCTCAGTCTTCCACAAGACCTACACTCAGAGCACACTGTCTCCTATACTCAGCCTTTATAAAATAGGCTTACAGCTCAGATCCCTTAGGATCCTACAGAAAATAAAGTATACAAAGTATATAACCACAACTCTAAAAGAGAGAGATGAGTTGACTGGTTTCTTGATGAGTTCTTGGAAGAACTTGGATGAGATCAACCTCCCTTGCCTTTCTTTAAAGCTTCTTGAATTAGAACACAGTAGGGTTGTATCTCTATGCAGATGATCTTCAATCAACTGCTGTCTTGAGATTCTGATTTCAATCTGAATCTTACTTATCAGCCTGGTTCAACAGCTGGTCTTCTTAGAAGGAGCTCTCTCTCTCCAACTTCTTAGATCTTCTCTTAAAGGTCTTCTTCTTGTTGTGTTGTTTTTCACTTTTTAATCGATTGATTCTGTTGAAGGAGAAAAGTCTTTAAATAAGCTTTCTCCATGGTGACCGGCTGATCCGGTTTCTCACAACTTTCTGACGGCTCTGACAGTTGCAGTTGACCGGTTGAAATGACAGCTGTCAAGTCATCTAGTCACTTCTTGAAATCTCTGTCACTGTCTGAAAGTGTCGAGACAGATAGTCTTTATGTGTCGACACAAATAGACTAAGTGTCGACACAAGTAGACTAAGTGTCGACACAAGTAGACTAAGTGTCGACACTAGCCTTCATGGTGTCGACACAACTCCTTGTGGTGATGTAACATCTTCTCGACACTGCTTCTTCAGAATGTGTCGACACTGATCCTGTGTGTCGACACAAGCCTTCTGTTGAATGTGTCGACAATGGTTGAGTGTGTCGACACAAATCCTTCTTCAATACTTAGTTGATTTCTGCTGTGTGTCGACACAACTCTTTTGTGTCGACACATCTTCTTGTGTTGAGACTTTGCTAAGTGTCGACACATCTCCTTTGTGTCGACACATTCCTTCATGTGTTGAAACTTTGCTGAGTGTCGACACATCTCCTTTGTGTCGACACTTGTACTTAAACTTTGTTGAAGTTTGCTGACTATCGACATAGCTTCCTGGTGTCGACACATGTACTTGAACTTTGTTGATATTTGCTGAGTGTCGACACAACCTCCTGGTGTCGACATTTTTGATGTCGATAAAGTTTCTCTGGGTGTCGACACTGCCTCTAAGTGTCGACACAGATAGTGTTTACAATTCTTCACTATGTGTCGACACTGCCTGTATGTGTCGACACTTTCCTTCTGGTGTCGACTCTGCCTTCCTGGTGTCGACACAATTACTCCAAGTATCGACACAGCTTCTCTAGGTGTCGACACAAGCCTTCTTAAGTGTCGACACTTTTCTTCTGGGTGTCGACACATGGACTTAGAAACTTTTATGCTTTCCCTGCAATTACTTAACCTGCACAAATAAACTCAAAGCACATCAAATACATCTTGATGTATATCATTGAGTAGGGTGAGGCTTCTTCAAATCAGGTACATATATTCCAATGTACCTAACACTTCCTTAACCGCCAGCTTCCTTCGTGTACCCTTTATTGCTTTGTTGTGAAGGTGTACTAGCAAGTTGTAACTCTCGCTATTAATACAAGGAAAGCCCGTCGCAAGAGTGACGTTTAAGCCGCGGTGGGCGAAGTCTGCTGTTGCCGCTGCTAGCGGCCCCCCTCTCTTTCCCTTCTTCCTAGCTCAGCTCAGCTCTTCTCGGCACCAACCTGCAAGCACAATCGTCATATTAACCGTCTGCTCGACAGCTCCTGATCAACCTCCTCCTCTCTTTAGCCTTCCCGGCTGCTCTCAACGCCCTCTCCTCTATCCCTGCAACCTCCTTGACAAGCGCTTGCTCCACTCTCGAGCACTCAGAAGCTTCCTTCTTCCTTCTTCCCTCGCAACCTTCATCCCTCTTCCTCTCCTAGCTTGTGAGATCGAACACCCCCTCCGTGTTAGCTGCCCCGTGCCGTTTTCACGCATCAACACCATATATTATGTGAGCCGGGTCTTGAGAAAGGCAGAGCTTCGGTATCCAATCTTGGAGAAGCTGGCCTTTGCTCTGGTCATCTCGGCTCGGAGGCTCCGACCATATTTCCAGGCACACTCCATCCGATTGGTGACTGAACACCCCCTCCGCAACATCTTCGAGGGGGTGGAGCATTTGGGTAGGTTGGCCAAATGGTCAGTAGAGCTGAATGAGTTCGATTTCTCCTTCGTCCCCCGCCTCTCGATCAAGGCCCAAGCAATGGCCGACTTTCTGGCTGACTATGTGGTCGAGGTGGCGAGGAAGAACTCACTTACCCAGTTCCTTGGAAGGTGATGGTGGATGGTGTCTCAGGTAATCGTTCCTTGGGGGTGGGGGTGATCTTGGAAAGCCCCCAAGGAACAAGGATGGAGCAAACAATCGTTATCCATTTTTCTATTACTAACAATCAAGACGAGTACGAGGCGGTGATCATAGGGCTGCTTCTGGCTAGGGAACTAGGAGTACTTGACGTGGAGGTCCTCACTGACTCTATTGTGGTGGCTTCCCAGATGAACGGGAAGTTCGAGGCAAGGGAGCCTACCCTCCAGTTATACTTAGCAAAGGTGAAGGGGATCATCGGTATGTTCCAGACCTTCTCCATCACACGTGCCCAGGGAGGAGAACGAGTAAGTTGATCAACTGGCAAAGCATGGTCCCCTAGTGGGGAGGGGGGGGGGGTACCATCACCGACCTATTCCGCCCTCCCATTGAAAATGGAAAATTGATGGAGGTGGATCAACACCCCTCGTGGATGGACCATTTCACAACGTTCCTTTCCACGGGGGAATATCCGGAGGGGATGGACAAGAAGAAGCTTAAGTACAAGTCAGCATACTATCTCAACCGAGATGGACAATTGTATCGGAAGACCCTCTCGGGGTTGTTGGCCCGTTGTTTGGCCTAGAGGGAAGTCCAGAGGATCTTGGAAGAGGTCCACTATGAGGAATATGTGAGTCATTCCGGGAGTCGAACCCTGGAAGGAAGGACTATCCGGCAAGGGTATTTCTGGCCTAATCTAGGCTGCGACGCTACAGAGTTCTCGAAGAAGTGCCACAAATGCCAATTGTTTGCCCATCTCCAACTACAACCAGCCCAATGCCTTAGAAGTATCACAACGCCTTGACCCTTTGCCATATGGGGAATGGATTTGGCTGGGCCCTTCCCCCAGACCAGCGGGCAGAGGAGATTCCTATTGGTAATGATAAATTATTTTTCTAAGTGGTTGAAGGTGAATATGTTGGCCAAGGTGACCTCCCAGGTTGTCGAAAACTTTGTTTGGGGGGAGGGAGATCATCTACCGACATGGGTGTTAAAATTCAACAAACCGCAGACGCCCCCTTGGATACCCTGTTGAAAACTCAACAAACCGAAGGAGAATACGCCCACTTATAATGTTGAAAGTTTCCCGGATCGTGGAGTTAGCAGGGGTTATCTCAACAAAGCAGTAACAACCAGCAACACATGCAGCACAAGCTTCTTTATTGATCAAGAGCAAACTTCTTTACAAGGCGAGACATACATGGCGAGACATGCTTCACCAAAACCCAACACCGGGAGAGCAGAGACAGTTACAAAGACGAACAAAAAACAAGCCGCGCGGACTTAATCAACAAGCCGCCGACCTACTACTGTGGAGTCCGCTCAGTCCGCCAGGTCGCCAGACCGCAACCTAAGCCGCGCGGACTCACCCCTTATTCCAATGCTTAGCTCTTCACCGCCGATCTGCAGGCCGCCTGACCGCGAGGTCGCCTAGCCGCCAGACCACACAAGCTGCGCCACCGAATGGAACAGTTCGCCTGAAGCAGGCGACTTCCTGAACCCCGAACCAAATTGCCAAAGAGAAGACCGCCTGGTCGCTATCCGCGACCTGCTGTTTACCGCCTGTTGCTTAACCGCAGAGTCCGCACTATCCCTGACCGCAATCAGAGCCAAGTCCTGGCTTTCCAGCGCTATCCGCACAACCTGCACAGCACAACCGGGTCAACTCTCAATCCGCACGGACACCAAGGTCCAGACCGCAGCAACTTACGCGAGCTCAAATACTGTTCACTTACTTCGGTTTAGGTCCATTACTCCTGATGTGACATGGGTCCTATTTATAGGCACGACGATGAGTATGGTCACCGCCCTAGCCGATAGGATCACCGCCACATCCCGCAGCTAGAACAAGTGTGTCCGCCAGCCCGCGGACACACATACCAGTTCGCCGCTCCTGTGCAGATAGCCAGTCCGCCCCAGCTTCTCCAAGGCCGGACTCCAATATCCAGCCCGCCTTGCCGCCAGAGGCCAAGCCAGGACCACCACAGCCGGACTCCACAACAGCCGTGTCCGCCAATCTGCGGACAAGGCATCAGCCCGCAAACCCCGAGCCCGCAGCCTCGCCATTAAGGCACCTGCCGGACTCAGCGGACACCCGACTTCCGTCCGCATATCCCAAGTCCATTGCCTCATTGCCAAGGCACCTCCGGACTTAGCGGACACGCCAATCCAGTCCGCTAACAGCAGACTCCAGTCTGCAACTCCTGAGTCCACAACCTCGTCACAAGGCTCAACCGGACTCAGCGGACACCATCTCCAGTCCGCACGCTCCTGCACAAGCAATCCTCCAGTCCGCATATCCCCAAGCTAGCAAACAAGGCAACAACACTTCTACTAAGCTTGGCGGACTGAGAATGCAGCCCGCGCTCCACTGCGCGATCTCCCCGGACTGAGCCTCATGGACTTGGTTCAATTCCCACCAAGTCCAGCCCACTGGCCGCAAGGGCCAGTCCGCACTTACTGGCGGACACTGGATCTAGCCCGCCATACCGGGCGACCTCCAGTTTCTGTCCGCGCTGACCGGCGGTCTCCGCGACTTCTACTTGCCGCTCCACTGGAGCAAGACCAAGGCAACTGCCAAACCGGTCTGTCGAGCTCCAGTTCTTCAGTCTGCTTCATGCCGGACTCCGCGGATAACATTCCTATCCGCCCGGTTACTTCCTGTGAGTCAACCGCCTGCTGAGCATACACAGGCCTGTCAGACCGCTGCTGCTGTCCGCGTAGTCCGCGCGAACAGACCGCCCAGGCCGCCACAGAGCAAACCGCCTGCAACATCCCTGCCGACCTAGCAGTCCGCCAACCCTGTCCGCGTAGTCCGCGCGGATAGGTTTCCCAAGCCTTCCATTCACCCACTTTCACTTCACAGAATTCAACACTCCCCCTTGAAGTGAGAAGTGGTGAATAACTCCAGCAGCTCCCGTAACCTTGCACCTGGTCCCTCCGATAGCATCTACGAAGAGATGTCCAAGACATAGTCCTCGCCCCGCATATCATGGACCATGAGGGAGCCCTCCAGCATCTCCAAAAAGGAGTCATGCTTCCCTCTGCCTTCTTCAGCTTCAACCTCCACTCATGCATCACAGGAGTATCACCAACTTTCTTGGACGCTGAAGTCCAAGCCTCGTTGCCTCTGAGAGAAGTCACCTCTTCAGCCTTGGTGTCAACCACCTCCTTGATTCTAGTGGGGTCATCACAGCCAGAAGAACCTTGCTGGACCTGAGGGCTAGCAAAGAGACATGGGACCAAGTCCGCCATGTTTCCTTCGCTATATCGAGCTGGTGGCTTACTGTTGGGTATTGTATCCACAATGTACCTGATTTGAAGAAGCCCCTGGACAAGCTAAGGTCAATAGACTATGTATTTGATAAACGTTTTCAAGTTGTACTTGCAGTTTCTCCACGCTAAGTGCACACCAATGTCAGGGTGCAGTAGGTCAATATACACGGATCTGCACGACGTAATCCCTCGTTGAGCAGATCAGTGTGTTGGCCTATGTGTACTCTCTCTATTGGAGTGCACTTACTTTCAAGTACAGGGCCGCTCATATGCAAGAGAAGACAAGGAGCATGGAGGATCAAGGAGCAGCTCCTAGGTGGAAGACGAAAAATCGTCCAAGGCAAATTCGACGAGAATCACCAAGTGATTCTCGCCGAATCGGCGAGAATCACTTGGTGATTCTCGCCGAATCGACGAGAATCATCAGTGATTCTCGCCGACTCCTTCTGGCCATCTCAATATGGTGCCAAGTAAGATTCGGCGAGAATCACTTGTAATTCCCGCCGAACCAGTGGTCATGCAGCCCATGAATACAAGTTGAATTCGTTGAGAATCGACAAGTAATTCGACGAGAATCACAATCGATTCTCGACGAATCGTCGAGAATCAATTGTGATTCTCGTCGATTCGTCGAGAATCGTCTGCAATTCTCGCCGATTTTTCCTTGGCGTTTTCTCAGTTAATTTCCTGAACCGTATTCTGTCTCAGCTAATTTCCTGAACCGGATTCTGCCGCTGTTTAATATCTGGACCGGGACTTGGGGGCTACTTTTGTGGGTCCCACAAACGGTCTTATTGGGGGTAGCTACAGTATTTATACTCGGGTATTTTGAACGAAAAAGACAGACAGAAAGAAGCCGAGCTTGCGGAAACCCTAAAATCGCGATTTCTCTCCTCCGCCGCCGTCGCGCTCGAGCAAGCACGTCGCCGCCACTGATAGATCTTCTTCCCGATCTCCGGCGACAGTAGCTTAGCAAGGCTTGAGTCTCACACGTCTATCCAGAGATCCTTTGTCTCTCGATTTGTTGATCGGAAACACTTCCCATCCGAATCGATCGAGACGACCGATCCTCGTGCGACCGTTGGTAGACCGAGCTTGCTTCGCAACGAAGTTTGGATCTCTAAGTTCAGCAGCTGCTCTTCATCGTAGCCGCCGATCCCGAAGCTAGCCGCCGCTCGTGTGCCGCCGCCGGTTCCGGAGAAATCCTCTCCAAGAGAGACCAAGGTCGTAGACTCTTCATCGACTTCAAGAACACGTCGTCGAACAAAGAGGAACACCGGAGTCTCCAAGAGAAGTTTGTATCACGTGTACATTCTACTTTTATTTTATTGTAAAGGAACTTTTGTTCCGTGTTGTAAGGGTTGGGTGCAACCCGATTTGTGAGAGTGTTGACTCTCACGTGTGGAAGGGCTCCTTCCGTTAGTGCAGGGATTGGATTTCAATCCCGTTGGTGAAGTGACCGAGTCGTCCCTTGTTGGGGAGATAGGTCGAAGGGGGAAAGTGGATGTACCCAAGTCGGGGAACCACTATAAATTTGCTGTGTTTTCTGTGTGCTGTGTTTGTTGTTTTTATTGTGCAGGTACATCTGTAAATTCCGCAAAAGAACCACACGTCACCTATTCCCCCCCCATAGGTGCACATAGCCGACACTAGGTGGACTTTCAAGTGGTATCAGAGCGAGGTTCCTCAACAAAAAGGCTAACACCTTGAGGTGAATCCTGCCACTAGTGTCAACAAGGAGACATACAGCTACTATGGACGGGCTCAAGTACTCCGGCAAGATCCCAGTGTGCAACAGACTCAACTTTCCTATCTGGAAGGAAAGCATCAGGTTCTATATGGAAGCAGTGGACCCTCGACTGTTCATGATCGTGCTGGAGGGACCTTATGTACCCACTAAGGCCTCCACCATTGATCCCACCAAGAAAGTGCCAAAGACACTCTCTGAAATGGACAAGGATGAGATGGTCCTAGTGGGCCTTGACATGAAGGCAAGAAACATCCTGGTCAGCGCGGTTGACGACTCTATGATGCAAAACTTCAGCAACTGCAGGACAGCTCAGGAGATTTGGCAGTGCCTGATCATCCTAATGGAGGGCACGGATGAAGTGAGGGATGATCGGAGATCCCTCCTGAACCAGAAGTATGAGGCCTTCCGGCAAGGGCCTAAGGAAGAGATCGGAGTCACATACGAGAACTTCCTGAAGATTGTTAACGCCCTCAAGGGCTATGGAAGAGTGTTCACCAATGGTGAACTCAATGACAAATTCCTTAGGTCCCTTACTAAGGAATGAGACACAAAGATCTGCGCCATCAGAGAATTTGGCAGACTAGCAGAAACTGATCCACAAATCCTGTTCGGGAAGCTGATGTCCTATGAACTTCAGCTGAACACCAGGAAGGCAGAGGAAGAAGCAGAGAAGGCTGCTGTAAAAGAAAAGACTGTGGCCCTAAAAGCCAGTCACTCCAGAAAAGGGAAGGGTGCGGTGTCCTACCGTGCCAGAAAGAAGGAAGAAGAGGAGGACTCCGATCCATGCTCCTCCAGCTCAGAACTGTCGGAAGAGGATTTCTCCCTCATCACTCGAGTGTTCAAGAAATTCCTCAAGATGAGGAATCAAAGAAAGAGAGACGGCTCCTCTTCCAGACATCAGAAGAAAAACTACTCTTCTGACAGGTATGCATCTAAACCTAACAAACATCGTTCTTCTGATATTATTTGCTTTGGATGCAATAAGCCAGGTCACGTTGTGGCCGACTGCCATCAAAGCAAAAGAGATAAAGGGAAAGGAGAGGAGCTCAAATCCTCCAGAGATAAGAAGAAGGAGCGGAGCTATATCGCCAGAAGGCCAAAGACACTAAGTGAGTCTGATTCCTCAGACTTCAGTGATGATGAAGAAGCCTACTTCGGGCTGGTGGGTCGATCGGACTCAGAAGGAGAATGCCCCCATTCACTGGGAAGGTAAAAGCTCACACCCCTCTTTCCGACTCCGACTCTGATCCTGAGTCTCAGGATGATGAACCTGAGGATGGCCCTTCGGCCCGTGAAGCTGAGCTCCTCGAAAAGTATGAGCTTCTGCTCAACACTTTCGACGAGTGTCGCAAGAGACTGAAGGCTGAGAAGAAGGAAGTAAAATTCCTTAAGGGTGAGTGTGTATCCCTAAGGGAAGAGGTCACTAGCTTGATCTCTCTCAGACAGGAGCACATTGACCTAACTTCAAAGCACTCAGAATCCTTGAAGCTCCTTGATCTCAAGCAGGAGGAAGTCAACAAATTGGAAGAACTACTTGCGGCAGAAAGGAAGATCGTACAGAGCTTCTCTATGCCTAAAACAGTGCTTCCAGTCGTTGACACCTTCTCTGCTCAGGCCAAAGGAGCTGGCTTGGGGCATGTTGGGGCATCTGGTTCTTCATCTCGGAGAAACAAGAACCAGAGGAAGAATAAGGCCGCCAAGAAGGCCTCTGCTGATGAAAAGGGGAAGGCTCCTCTTAGTCCTGTTGCGTTCAGAAAGCCTGGCTTTCCTTGCAACCAACATGACTTTGAGTCAACATTTGGGCATCATTTCGGCCCTCGGTTGCAAAGCCTAAGAGCCGGTATGAAGGTTGGAACTTCCCCCGGAACTTTGGTGAGAGTGCCTTCAAGGCACCTTATGAGGAGATCCACATAGGAAGTTATGGTCCGTTCTCTAGCGGCCATAATGGAAAGCAGACGCCAAAAGTCAAGCCTGTTATTCAGAAGGTGACAAAGTCATGTGACTGCCGTCACCATGAGGCCTCCACCCCCAGATCCAAGGCCCCAGCTGTACCCGTTGTTCCCAGGGTAAGGCAGGAGCCTCGGAAGAGATACAACAGGTTCGACTGTTGGTGCTGTGGCAAAGTCGGTCACTTTGCCGTGGATTGTTGGTTTAATCCAAGGAACTACGAGACTCCCCATGTTAACAATGCGAGACCGACCACTCGTAGGGTTAACCGACCGAGGGGGAGTGTGCTAACCAGGAATCTAGGACCCAAGTTCGATTGGGTTCCTAAGGCAAATTAATTTTGTTTTGCAGGAATGTCCAAAGGCCACCAAAACGCCAATCTGGTATTTGGACAGTGGATGCTCCCGGCATATGACCGGGACAAGAAGCCTGCTGCGTGATTACACTCCAGTCGAGAATGGACCCAAAGTCATCTTTGGAGGGTCAGATCGAGGAGTCACCAGAGGTTATGGTATGATTTCCAACGGTATAATCTCTATCACCGACGTGGCTTATGTTGAAGGGTTAAACCATAACCTGATCAGTGTAAGTCAGTTATGTGATAAAGGTTATGACGTTAAGTTCTGCAAGGATAAATGTCTGATAATTTCACGTACCTCCTCTGAGACGGTATTATCAGGCATTAGGAGCAGAAATATCTTCTGCTTAGATTTTCTTAGTATAGATTCATCTACCCCCGTATGCCTTGTGGCAACAGGCAGTGCTTCTCTTTGTGAACAATGGCACAAGAGATTGGCACATATTAATTATAAGACAATTAGTATGCTATTTTCTAAGAATTTAGTAAGAGATGCTCCCAGTATCAAGTGCATCAAGGATAGCCCCTGTCATGCATGCCAGATGGGCAAACAGACACGGGCTACCTTTAAGAGCATTGCAGACAAAGACTCTTCCCGATGTCTTTACCTGCTACATATGGACTTGTTTGGCCCAATGCAAGTTCATAGCTTGGGAGGCAAGTCATATACGCTAGTGATAGTTGATGATCACTCACGGTTTACATGGGTGTTCTTTTTGAAACGAAAGTCAGATACTTTTGACATCTTCACTAATTTTGTCAAGCAAGTTCAGAACGAATTTAACTGCTCCGTGGTCAAAATCCGAAGTGACCATGGAACAGAATTCGAATCTGGTGCTATGACAGAATTTTGTGAAGAACAAGGTATCTTTCATGAGTTTTCCTCCCCGCGCACTCCTCAGCAAAATGGAGTTGCGGAGAGGAGAAATAGAACTCTCATTGAAGCCTGCACGACTATGTTGAAAGATGCTTCTCTCCCGGAATACTTCTGGGCAGAGGGTGTCAATACGACATGTCATGTACAAAACCGAGCTTTGATCAACAAACATCATCGTAAGACGCCCTACGAGCTACTGAAAGGCAGGAAACCAACCATGTCCTACTTGAGGATCTTTGGTTGCAGATGCTATGTACTGAATAATGGGAAGTACCCGCGTACTAAATTCGGTGAAAAATGCTTCGAGGGCATATTCATGGGCTATAGTTCCCATAGTCGGGCATATAGGGTCTTCAATAAGAAAACCCTAGTGGTAGAAGAATCAATAAATGTTGTATTTGATGAAGGAAGTTTGCTTAACTGTCATTCTTCCAGTAGTCTTCTTGAAGATGCAGGTGCTAGACTTGACCAGCTGAATCTGGATGAGACCCTTAAAGATGACGCACCCAAGTACATCAAAGTTTCCACCTCCACATCATCTGAAGATGTTGAAGATCAAGATGGAACAAATCTTTTAGAAGAAAGAGAAGCACAAGAAGTAGCTGAAGCTCCAGACGCCAGACTTCTAGAGCTCCGTCACGTGCGGGATCATCCTAGAGAACAGATCATCGGAGATCCTCGTGTAGGCGTCAGAACTCGAAGAGGTACAACTAACGAAGTATTGCATCTCAGCTTCCTGTCATAGGTAGAGCCAAAGAAGTTCGATGAGGCGAACAAGGATGCGGCATGGATTCTGGCCATGCAAGAGGAACTACATCAATTCGAACGTTGCAAGGTTTGGACGCTGGTTCCCAGACCATACAAGCAGAATGTCATTGGCACGAAGTGGATTTTCAGAAACAAGCTGGATGAACATGGTGTCATCATAAAGAACAAGGCCAGGCTGGTGGCTCAAGGTTACAGACAGGAGGAAGGGATTGACTTTGACCAAACCTTCGCACCAGTCGCAAGGCTCGAGGCAATCCGGTTGTTCCTGGCATATGCTTCACACAAAGGATTCACTGTCTACCAAATGGATGTGAAATCGGCATTCCTGAACGGAGACCTGAAAGAGGAAGTATACGTCGCTCAACCCCCAGGTTTTGTCGACCCTACTTATCCCAATCACGTTTATTTTCTTAATAAGGCCTTATATGGGTTGAAACAAGCTCCACGAGCTTGGTATGAGACTTTATCTAGTTTTCTTCTTGAGAACAAGTTCTCCAGAGGTAAAATAGATAAAACATTGTTTCTCCGGGAAGTCAAAGGCAAGATTTTGCTGGTGCAAATCTATGTCGATGACATCATATTCGGCTCAACGGACAACAATCTTTGCAAAAAGTTTTCCAAACTTATGCAAGGAAAGTTTGAAATGAGCAGTATGGGAGAGCTCAAGTATTTCTTAGGCCTTCAAGTGAAACAGTCTGAGGATGGAATCTTCATCTCTCAGACGAAGTTCACAAATGAACTCCTTAAGAAATTCGGTATGGAGAGTGCAACCTCTATGAGGACTCCAATGGGATCCACCATGTCTCTGGATAAGGATGAGAAAGGTAAACCTTTCGATGAAACCAAATACAGAAGCATCATTGGATCCCTGCTCTACCTTACTGCCAGTAGACCGGATATTATGTTCTCCACATGTGTATGTGCCCGATATCAGGTGAACACTAAGGAATCTCACTATGTCGCTGCAAAGCGAATTCTAAGATACCTTAAAGGTACTCCTAATCTTGGCTTGTGGTACCCGAGGAACAATGATGTCGAGCTAATAGGCTTTTCAGATGCTGATTTTGCAGGGAGCAGGGATGACAGGAAAAGCACCTCCGGGACGTGTCAATTCCTCGGCAGGAGGCTTATCTCATGGAACAGCAAGAAACAGAATTGTGTTACAACCTCCACAGCAGAGTCCGAGTATATCTCGGCAGGAAGCTGTTGCGCACAACTCCTTTGGATCAGAAATCAGTTGGCCGACTACAACCTTCAGTTCAAGGAAGTTCCAATGTACTGCGACTCCTCCAGTGCAATTGCCATTGCCAACAATCTGGTGTCGCACAGCAGAACGAAGCATATTGAAGTACGCTACCACTTCATTCGGGAGCACGTGGAGAACAAGGATATCTCTCTCTGTTATGTCCCCACGGACAAGCAGATTGCTGATATATTCACAAAGCCCCTAGACGAGGCAAAGTTCAATCTTTTCAAGACAGAATTGGGGATGCTCAATTATGAAGAATGAAGACTACAGAGGCTCCCAACTCGTGCATAATCTGAGGGGGAGCCGGGAACTCCAGCGTGAGTACAGATGCAAGAACTGAGGGGGAGCTAAGGGCCAAAGGTTCCTGACCCCGATTTGCCGAAGCCGAAAAGGGGGAGATAACCCTCTCGGGGTCAAGGCTAAGGTGGCTCCAGCTTGCTCCCAAGCACTCGGTATTGGTAAGGGATGTCTCCACTTAATGATGTTAAGTTTATGGTCTTCAGTTGCTTTCCTTTTCATTTGCTCTATTCACCTTAGCTTGTAGGGTTTAGGCTTCTTCAAATAGGGGGAGATTGTTGGGTATTGTATCCATAATGTACCTGATTTGAAGAAGCCCCTGGACAAGCTAAGGTCAATAGACTATGTATTTGATAAACTTTTTCAAGTTGTACTTGCAGTTTCTCCACGCTAAGTGCACACCAATGTCAGGGTGCAGTAGGTCAATATACACGGATCTGCACGACGTAATCCCTCGTTGAGCAGATCAGTGTGTTGGCCTATGTGTACTCTCTCTATTGGAGTGCACTTACTTTCAAGTACAGGGCCGCTCATATGCAAGAGAAGACAAGGAGCATGGAGGATCAAAGAGCAGCTCCTAGGTGGAAGACGAAAAATCGTCCAAGGCAAATTCGACGAGAATCACCAAGTGATTCTCGCCGAATCGGCGAGAATCACTTGGTGATTCTCGCCGAATCGACGAGAATCATCAGTGATTCTCGCCGACTCCTTCTGGCCATCTCAATATGGTGCCAAGTAAGATTCGGCGAGAATCACTTGTAATTCCCGCCGAACCAGTGGTCATGCAGCCCATGAATACAAGTTGAATTCGTTGAGAATCGACAAGTAATTCGACGAGAATCACAATCGATTCTCGACGAATCGTCTGCAATTCGTCGAGAATCGTCTCAATATTGTGATTCTCGTCGATTCGTCGAGAATCGTCTGCAATTCTCGCCGATTTTTCCTTGGCGTTTTCTCAGTTAATTTCCTGAACCGGATTCTGTCTCAGCTAATTTCCTGAACCGGATTCTGCCGCTGTTTAATATCTGGACCGGGACTTGGGGCTACTTCTGTGGGTCCCACAAACGGTCTTATTGGGGGTAGCTACAGTATTTATACTCGGGTATTTTGAACGAAAAAGACAGACAGAAAGAAGCCGAGCTTGCGGAAACCCTAAAATCGCGATTTCTCTCCTCCGCCGCCGTCGCGCTCGAGCAAGCACGTCGCCGCCACTGATAGATCTTCTTCCCGATCTCCGGCGACAGTAGCTTAGCAAGGCTTGAGTCTCACGCGTCTATCCAGAGATCCTTTGTCTCTCGATTTGTTGATCGGAAACACTTCCCATCCGAATCGATCGAGACGACCGATCCTCGTGCGACCGTTGGTAGACCGAGCTTGCTTCGCAACGAAGTTTGGATCTCCAAGTTCAGCAGCTGCTCTTCATCGTAGCCGCCGATCCCGAAGCTAGCCGCCGCTCGTGTGCCGCCGCCGGTTCCGGAGAAATCCTCTCCAAGAGAGACCAAGGTCGTAGACTCTTCATCGACTTCAAGAACACGTCGTCGAACAAAGTGGAACACCGGAGTCTCCAAGAGAAGTTTGTATCACGTGTACATTCTACTTTTATTTTATTGTAAAGGAACTTTTGTTCCGTGTTGTAAGGGTTGGGTGCAACCCGATTTGTGAGAGTGTTGACTCTCACGTGTGGAAGGGCTCCTTCCGTTAGTGCAGGGATTGGATTTCAATCCCGTTGGTGAAGTGACTGAGTCGTCCCTTGTTGGGGAGATAGGTCGAAGGGGGAAAGTGGATGTACCCAAGTCGGGGAACCACTATAAATTTGCTGTGTTTTCTGTGTGCTGTGTTTGTTGTTTTTATTGTGCAGGTACATCTGTAAATTCCGCAAAAGAACCACACGTCACCTATTCCCCCCCCATAGGTGCATATAGCCGACACTAGGTGGACTTTCACTTACTGATCCTCTTCGATCTCCGAAGAACCTGATCATGGCTAACCACCTCCGCTGCTTTTGAACCAGCTCCGTTCCCGGGCAAACCTGGAACAATGCTCCCTTTGCTCCCTGAACAAGACGCCTCCTTACTGGAACCAGAAGCACCTAGAGCAACGCTCCCCCTGCTACCTGAACCAGAAGACTCCCCTCTTGAACAAGAACTGCCTGGAACATCGCTCCCTTTGCTTCCTGAACCGGAAGCCTCCGCCTTCGAGCCAGAAGATCATGGAGCATCGCTCCCCCTTCTTCCCGACTCTGACGCCTTTGCCCCGGAGCTAGAACAACCTGGAACACCTGGTGACTCAGGTAACTCCACTTCCTTAGCAGCAGCCTCCTTCAGCCCACCATCTGACCTGCTTATCTCTAGCTCCACATAAGATCTACCCCAATACGTCGTCAACTCATCGAAAACAATGTCTCTCGACACTATGAGTTTTTTCGTCGCAGGATCCATACACCTCCATCTTCTTCTCTGCTCATCATACCCAACAAAGACTAGCTTTGTCTTGAGAGCACCCGGAGAATGTATATAGCAGGTAGATCCAAACACTCGAAGGTGCTTCACTGAGGGCTTCACTCCGAACATCAGCTCATAAGGAGTCTTCACTATGATCGGACTAAGAGGCATCCGGTTGATGACATGAGCAGCACAGGCTATTCCTTCCGCCCAAAGAGCCTTCGGAACGCCTTTACTCAGAAGCCAACACTTGCAGGTCTCCGTTAACCAACGGATCATCCGAGCTGCAATACTACCCTGTTGTGAAGTATGTCCACAAGAAAGCTCCATCCGGATCCCTTGCTTCCTGCAAAAGCGTGAGAACTCGGTTGAGCCAAACTCACCACCGATACTTGTCCTCAACACCTTGATCCGCCGGCCAAGCTGGCCTTCCACAAGCTTCTTGAACTCCACAAACAAGTGTACCATGTTGGACTTCTTCTTCATAAAGTATACCCAAGTATACCTAGAATAGTCATCAACCAATATCAGCATGAACCTGCTGCCTCCAAGACTGGCCGTGACGGTCGGTCCCACCAGAGCACAATGGACAACCGCCAATGGTGCATTACATCTGGATTGTGCTTTGTCAACCATGAAGCGATAGGCTCCACTTTCCTGACATCCCGCACACCCCCGACCATCGCCATAGGATGACAATCTAGGCAAGCCTCTTACGAGTCTTCTTTCCGCCATTGCTTTCAGCTTGTCCATCCCTACATGCCCCAGTCTTTCATGCCAGATAGCTGCACTATCACTGGCATTCCTCCGATCAACTCCAGAACTAGTTGATATCCCAACTACGTTCTTCTCCTTCCTCCCTACCTGAGCTACGTTCGCCGAGAGCAAGACAACCTTGCACTCCTTCCGAAGATGACCTTGCTGCTTGCATTTATAGCACCTTGGTCCTTCCTTCCTCTTCCTATCACGCCTAGGAGAAACACTCCTTTCTTCCTGATACGAAGTAGAGGGACCATCTTCAGCAGCAACCTTCAACTTCTTCCTGAACAACCCATCAAGGGAAGTCCAAACCTCCGCAGCTGACCGACATCCACTGATGTGGTCCAAGAGCTCCGATGAGATCACCTGCTTGAGAATAGACTCCGCTTTCGCATTTGCCTCCTTCCAAGCTCTCATCGCCTCAGCATTGCCAGCAGTATCCTCTTGTCTTCCTGCTCCGCATACAACCTCCCAAAGGTCCTCGCCAAGAAGAAAGCTCTTCATACAGGACTTCCACCGTTCACAGTTCGTCTCTGTAAGAAGATCAATACCAAGACAACTTGCATCCTCCACTGCCATGGTTCTACCACTGGTTTCCTCTACAGAAGAGCAACTACTTCCATTGAGCACTGCTTGACCACTCCAACAACCTGGCTCTGATACCATGTTAAAATTCAACAAACCGCAGACGCCCCCTTGGATACCATGTTGAAAACTCAACAAACCGAAGGAGTATACGCCCACTTATAATGTTGAAAGTTTCCCGGATCGTGGAGTTAGCAGGGGTTATCTCAACAAAGCAGTAACAACCAACAACACATGCAGCACAAGCTTCTTTATTGATCAAGAGCAAACTTCTTTACAAGGCGAGACATACATGGCGAGACATGCTTCACCAAAACCCAACACCGGGAGAGCAGAGACAGTTACAAAGACAAGAACAAAAAACAAGCCGCGCGGACTCAATCAACAAGCCGCCGACCTACTGCTGTGGAGTCCGCTCAGTCCGCCAGGTCGCCAGACCGCAACCCAAGCCGCGCGGACTCACCGCTTATTCCAATGCTTAGCTCTTCACCGCCGATCTGCAGGCCGCCTGACCGCGAGGTCGCCTAGCCGCCAGACCGCACAAGCTGCGCCACCGAATGGAACAGTCCGCCTGAAGCAGGCGACTTCCTGAACCCCGAACCAAGTTGCCAAAGAGAAGACCGCCTGGTCGCTATCCGCGACCTGCTGTTTACCGCCTGTTGCTTAACCGCAGAGTCCGCACTGTCCCTGACCGCAATCAGAGCCAAGTCCTGGCTTTCCAGCGCTATCCGCACAACCTGCACAGCACAACTGGTCAACTCTCAATCTGCGCGGACACCAAGGTCCAGACCGCAGCAACTTACGCGAGCTCAAATACTGTTCACTTACTTCGGTCTAGGTCCATTACTCCTGATGTGACATGAGTCCTATTTATAGGCACGACGATGAGTATGGTCACCGCCCTAGCCGATAGGATCACCGCCACATCCCGCAGCTAGAACAAGTGTGTCCGCCAGCCCGCGGACACACATACCAGTTCGCCGCTCCTGTGCAGATAGCCAGTCCGCCCCAGCTTCTCCAAGGCCGGACTCCAATATCCAGCCCGCCTTGCCGCTAGAGGCCAAGCGAGGACCACCACAGCCGGACTCCACAACAGCCGTGTCCTCCAATCTGCGGACAAGGCATCAGCCCGCAAACCCCGATCCCGCAGCCTCGCCATTAAGGCACCTGTCGGACTCAGCGGACACCCGGCTTCCGTCCGCATATCCCAAGTCCATTGCCTCATTGCCAAGGCACCTCCGGACTTAGCGGACATGCCAATCCAGTCCGCTAACAGCAGACTCCAGTCCGCAACTCCTGAGTCCACAACCTCGTCACAAGGCTCAACCGGACTCAGCGGACACCAGCTCCAGTCCGCACGCTCCTGCACAAGCAATCCTCCAGTCCGCATATCCCCAAGCTAGCAAACAAGGCAACAACACTTCTACTAAGCTTGGCGGACTGAGAATGCAACCCGCGCTCCACTGCGCGATCTCCCCGGACTGAGCCTCCTGGACTTGGTTCAATTCCCACCAAGTCCAGCCCACTGGCCGCAAGGGCCAGTCCGCACTTACTGGCGGACACTGGATCTAGCCCGCCATACCGGGCGACCTCCAGTTTCTGTCCGCGCTGACCGGCGGTCTCCGCGACTTCTACTTGCCGCTCCACTGGAGCAAGACCAAGGCAACTGCCAAACCGGTCTGCCGAGCTCCAGTTCTTCAGTCCGCTTCATGCCGGACTCCGCGGATAGCATTCCTATCCGCCCGGTTACTTCCTGGGAGTCAACCGCCTGCTGAGCATACACAGGCCTGTCAGACCGCTGCTGCTGTCCGCGTAGTCTGCGCGAACAGACCGCCCAGGCCGCCACAGAGCAAACCGCCTGCAACATCCCTGCCGACCTAGCAGTCCGCCAACCCTGTCCGCGTAGTCCGCGCGGATAGGTTTCCCAAGCCTTCCATTCACCCACTTTCACTTCACAGAATTCAACAATGGGTTGCCGCAGGCCATCGTCACGGACAACGTGCCCCAATTCGCCAGCGCCAAGTTCATTAGCTTCTATGGGAAGCTCGGGATTGATCTCAGGTTCGTGTCAGTCCATCACCCCAGAAGCAACGGGCAAGTGGAGGCAGCGAATAAGATCATCGTGAACCTCCTGAAGAATAAAGTGGAAAATTTGAAGGGTAGTTGGGTGGAGCAGCTTCCTTCGGTTCTCTGGGCCCTGAGAACCACCCCCAACACGGCCACAGGGGATACCCCTTTCAAGCTCTCCTATGGATGCGAGGTGGTGCTCCCAATTGAGTTCGAGGTCCGAACGCCTCGGGTGCTCGAGGCAGAGGCAGGAAGGAAGAATGACTAGATGAAAACGAGGAAGAGCTGCGACTCTCCCTTGACATGGTGGAGGAGCTGCGTGATATCTCCACCATCCAACAGGAAGAGGTGAAATGAAGAATGGTCAAGTACTTTGACAAGCATGTCAGGGTCAAGCAATTTGCGGAAGGGGATTTGGTCCTGAAGAAGGTGGATGCAACAGAAAGATCAGCCGCAGTGGGATAGCTCAACCCCAATTGGGAGGGCCCTTACGTCGTTAGGGAGGCTCTAAGATCAGGAGGGTACCGTCTCCGGAATGTGGAGGGAGAGATCCTAAGTCACATCTGGAGCGGTGATGACATGAAATGTTTCTATCCATGAAAACATGTATGTACTCTACTTTGATGAATACAATTACTTGATGCCCCATCCCTCTTGCAGGTCAAGCTTGTGGCAGTTCTTTATTGAGCTGAGTTGTGATGTGCCTCCTCCGACAGGCTTCCATCTAGCTGGTAGGACCAAGGATTGGTTGATGAAAGGAATATCTTCTCGCTCTGGGGTTAGGTACCGGGATGCTTCCGCTGTCAGGCTCCCACCTAGTTGGCAGAGCCAGGATCCCCGTTGGGCGTCGTTATGACCTTGGAGCTGAATCCGGTTGATGCTCAACATCCGCAGTCAGGCTTTCACCTAGCTGATTGGACGGATGGTAGCGCACGGAGGTTGGCCAAAGGAATGTCTTCTCTCTCTGGGGTTAGGTCTCAGGACGCTCCCGCTGTCAGACTTTCACCTAGTTGGCAGGGAAGGGATCCCCGTTGGACGTCGTTATGACCCTGTAGTCGAGTCCGGTTGATGCTCAACATCCGCCGTCAGGCTTTCACCTAGCTGATCGGGCCGATGGTAGCGCCCGGAGGTTGGCCAAAGGAATATCTTCTCGCTTTGGGGTTAGGTTTCGGGACGCTTCCGCTGTCAGGCTTCCACCTAGTTGGCAGGGCCAGGATCCCCGTTGGACTTCATTATGACCCCGGAGCTTGTCCAGTTGATGCTTAACATCCGCTGCCAGGCTTTCACCTAGCTGATCGGGCCGATGGTGGCGCCCGGAGGTTGGCCAAAGGAGTATCTTCTCGCTCTAGGGTTAGGTCCTGGGACGCTCTCGCTGTCAGGCTTCCACCTAGTTGCAGGGTCGGGATCCCCGTTGGATGTCGTTATGACCCTAGAGCTGAGTCCGATTGATGCTCAACACCTGCCGTCAGGCTCTCACCTAGCTGATTGGGCCGGTGGCAGCGCCCGACGGTTGATCAAAGGACAGTAAGACTCTTGTTCCAAGGTTGTCCAGAATTGCTTTGGCTGTCAAGCTTTCACCCAGCTTGCAGGGCAGGGGTCCTCGGTGGACGAAGTTTTCAAGACAAGTCCTCAACTAATCTTACCAAGAAAACAGGACCCAATACTAAAGTTTTCTTTGAAGAAAGGATACGATCTAGGCGAGTTCTTGCCAAGAAAGAAGATCTCGCCTGTCTAACGAGGGAAGCTAATGCGAGTGCCGAGAGCTCGTTCTCGCAAGGTCAAGAACCTGCACGCGCGTGGGCTGAATGGGCGAGAGCGGCACAAAGTCTAATGCTAAGCAAAAGTCGGCCTAAAGGGTCGCGAGATGTTTCAGCCCTAAGCTAAGCGAGAGCGTAAGTCAAATACATTCCAAAGTACCGCGTTACTCGGCATCATGAAGAATAAAAAGCAAAGATGAAAATTTTTTATAACAACATATTTCATTCATCAAAAGTTTTTTACATTGTCAAAAGGGGGCAAGGCCCGAAAGAAAGAGTACATGCGGAAGCAAAAGTGAAAAGGGGGAGGGGCGAGAGCCTCAAGACGACGAGGCCGAATGCTCGCTCTCGTCAGAATCTCCATCCCCGCTCAGCGTGGGCTCGGGAACAGGCTCGAAGAGCTCCGACATCAGGATCTCGGCCGTCACCTTCTCGCCATCGCTGTTGAGAAAGCCGGCCTGTTGTATCATCTGGAGCGCATACCTAGCTCCCATGATGGCATGTTCCCGCATCATCAGGTCGATCTCGTGTTGGGTATGCAGCAGGGTCTCCTTCTTCGCGCCCGGGGGAGGAGGAATCAGCGAGTCAATCCACTGCTGATTTGGGCCCTTATCCGCCTGTTCTCGTCCTCTAGATGGGCGATACGCGCGTCCTTCGCGGCAACGGTCGTGACATCCTGCAAAATAACAAAGAATCAGGGGAAGAGTAAAGGTTTGGCGAATGAACAAGCAAGGGAGTAAGAATTTACCACTCCCGCCTCTCGCAGGGAGAGATCTCTCTTGGAGGCCGCGAGCTCCTCCTTCAGCTTCTTTATCTCTGAACAGAAAGAGGATCGCGAGGAGCTAACATCCGCCAGTTGACGCGCGAGGCGGATGCTACAGCGCACTGTCATGTGCGCAAGCTCGAGGGCGCGGAATTGGGCCCGCAAGCTCTCGTAGGCGAGTGACTTTGTCAACGCCCAGTCGTAGTAGGCGGCACAGTCCCGCCCATACATGCCGAAGGCCAGTGCATAGGCCTGGACAGAGACGGTGTCGCCTTCATGCCAATAATGGAGCATGGTGGAGATAGAGGTCCTGTTGGCATTTTGATCCCACACCAACAGGAGATCTTCCCAGTCATTCAGCACATCTTCGCCCAGGCCAAAGTTCCTATGGCCCCTAGGTTACGGCTTCTCCTGAGCCGAGGTCCCGCCGGTCTCTCCCACCCTCTTCACCACACCGCCGGTGCCGCTTTTAGGAGATTCAATGATGAACTACTTGTCCTTGCTGAGATCAGCGTTGGTTGGATTCTCGGCGGCCTTCGGCTTCTCGACGCCTTTTGGCGTCTCGGAATCTTTGGGCTTCTCGGCGGCTGCTGGTTTCTCAGAGGTTGATAATTTCTTGGAAGGAGGAGGTGCCGGTATGACAAGATTCCGCTTCTTATCGCCGGATCCCGACAACGGATGCAAAGAACTCCTGCAGGCCGCTGCGACAGCCTCAACACGCTCCTGCTCAGAAGAAGGTGCGGCGCTTTCGGCGAATGGAGGATTAAGGGGAAGATCTCATACCCCTGCATGAACAATAAGTTAGAAAATTTTCCAAAGTTGACGCCCCCTAAAATGGAGAATGCTTTCCTTACCCTCCCCGACGAGAACTGGCAGAAGCGTGTCAACGTTCCTCCTCAGGAAGATGACGTCAAAATCCTTCCCAAGAAGAAATTGGTGAAGGTTGGACTAGTGGCCGCTGAGACTTTGAGGGCGATAGGTGGACTCTTCTTGCTGGACTGGCGAGAGGGGAAGGTTACCAAAGTCACCGGAGACGAAAATGAATTTCTTTACCCAGTTGTGGTTTTTATTGGCGAGACCTTTCGCCTTCAGATTGTTGCCAGAGAAGAAGGCGATCCCGTCCTTCTTGGCGCGAAAGTTGAACAACTTGCGGAACACCGGGTGGCTGAATACCATTCGCTCCGACCGCATATAGCAAGCAAATGCAACCAACATGGCTATGAAGTTGGGGTTCAGCTGTGCGGGAACTACCCTGAAGTAGCGGAAGGCCTGGCGGATCTCAGGCCATAGCGGGAGGCGGAGTCCTACTTCGAAATGCTCGACGGGGATTGCGAGTTCCACAGGCGAGAAGTGGTTGATGGTTTCATTGTCCGATGGATGTCTTGCGGTGAAACCCAGTGTGATGTAAAGGTTGACTATGGAATGTTATTCCTCCGTAGACATGTTGCAGTTGACGAAGGGGTAGTCGGCGATTGCCGCCGCACACTTGTTCCTGCCATCCCCTTCCTCTGACATATCGCCTAGAAGAATGACAAAGACCAAAGCGCGAGTGCGAAAAGAATGCAAAAAAGCGGAGAAACTATTGAACGCGATGATTAATGCGGTAGGTAAGCAGCCTATTTATAGAAGAAAGTCTGCACGAGAAATGATCCTAACATGAAAAAAGTGCGGATAACACATTCTTGGATCTCGCCCCAGGTCCGGCCTTTGCCTTGGGCGAGATCCCACACCGTCTCACTCGCACCACGTTTTTAAGCATGAGGAACGACAAGTAAAAGCACCCGCAAGAACAGAATATGCATGACAGATAAAGAAAGCGAAATCAAACAATAAACCATAACGAATTGTCAGCATTAGGCACTAAGGCCGACAATTATTATTACAAAGCTTATAAAATAAAACAGGAGCGGGAGACGAATTCTGGTAGGCCGACCAGGGGGCCGACTTTACCGTCCCCAGCCTCCCCTTCCCGCTCCTAGCATGGCACGTGCATAATGAATAGAGCAAATTTTCTGGAGTTCTCGCTGCGCGAGATAAAACTGATCTTCGACCCGCGCAATGTGGAGGCCGGTATATTCGATCCCGCCACCGACCTCTCCTGACAGATTGACAACTAGTTGTGCATTGCTATTCTCAAAGCTAAGAAGCCGCTCCTCAGCAGATTCCTGATTCTCCCGCATCCGATTGGCGATCCCGCGCAGAAGCAACGATTGTTTCCGGAATATCTCGGCCACCTGCCGCTTCATCCCAACAACGTCCTCTGGATTGCCTAGGTAGTCAGCAATTGAATCTGGAGAAGGAAGGGACGAGATCTCCTCCTCATCAATATCAACGTCAGTGGAGATCTCGCGAAAACCTGCGATAAAAGGTGTTACATATGCTTATCAGAAGGATGGCGAGAAAATTAAGTCGTTACATGATCCGACACCCGCGTCTTTATCAGAAGGATGGCGAGAAGTGCCAGGTCGCCCCTCAAATGGGGTTTCGAAGGATATGCTTCTCTTCCCTAGGCATGGTGGGAAGATTGCTGGCTCAGAGTGAAGGTTGGGGATGATACCCGCTGGGGGTAGAGTCAAGGCGGGATCTTTTGGTGTCTCGCGGGCCAAGGATCTCAGTGTCATATTTCTTTACCCCGAAGTCATGGGGGCGGGAGCTGCAAAAAGAAGACAATTAAGCCAGAGGAAAAAAAGCTAACAGTTAGAAAAAGGGTTATATTTCTCCCGCGCAGAAAAATTTAGCCGGAGAGGGGGGTGATCTCGCAGGCCGCCTGGTTGTGCCCACTCCCCAGCAAGTCCGGTTTAGTAGTCGCCTACTCAACTTCGTTCTCCACTGGCGGGATCTGCATGTGGATACGGCGAATCAACATCTTATCTCAGCAACAAAAGGGGATGATCAATGCTAAGCGAATGCAAATAACAGGGATATCTTGGGTGGAGAAGAGTTTAGAGAAGCCAACTCCTCCTTGGCTAGGTCTCGCCGAACCACTTTTGCTTTCTTCATCTTCGGGGATGACCCCGATGCTCTCCGGGAAAGCCAGGGGGCGAGTGAGCCCATCAATGCTTTGTTTTTATCTTGAACAACGTGGAGGCGGTCTAGAGCTTCCTTGGAAAGCGACATCACGAGTCAAGGCGTGAGCTGCGGCAAAGGACTAGGGCATGAAACATTTTCCTCTACCTGGATATTTATATGGCCGTAGAGGGCCCCATAGAAGATTCTCTTCCAGGACAGAATCCATTCATCTAATATGTGGGGTTCGATGATTCTTTTCGAGCTTTATTGAAGCTCGCAAAGAGCGGGGATTGTGTACAATCCCATATTCGATGAGTGGACCCCATCAGACACGCGAGTGAGGCAGTTTGGCCCGTACTCGCCCAAGGCCTAAAGAGGGGCATTCGCATAGCCCAAGGCCCGCTCTCGCCCAAGGACCAGAAGGGGGCACTCGCATGTTCTTGCCAAGCTGGGCGAATGGTCGCCCAACGAAGCACTCGCCTCCCCAGAAAGCTTCAAGGCGGCGAATGTGCTGTGCTCCCGGCATTCGCCCCTTTTGCCGAGTGGCGCTCTCATAGACCTTTTGTCAAATAAGGTCCAGAGGTAAAGTTATCTCGATCCCCTCGTAGGGGGTGCAAATAACCACTCAGAACAGCGAAGTTACACTGTTGGCAGACCAATTTGGATCGCGTATAGCCATTTTGAACAGCGGAGACCAGCTATTTGCAGGCCCTTTTCAGAAAACTATAAATAGACCCAAGGGGGTACCTCAGAAGGCATGCATTCTTGTGCCCCGGTCTTCTTGCGCTTTCTGAGGTATCCTTAGCTCAGCATTTGGCTAAGGAGGGGAAACGCTCTAAGATCTTCCGGGTGTGTGGTGAGACCTCCACGCCGAGACTTTGAGGGCGATAGGTGGACTCTTCTTGCTGGACTGGCGAGAGGGGAAGGTTACCAAAGTCACCGGAGACGAAAATGAATTTCTTTACCCAGTTGTGGTTTTTATTGGCGAGACCTTTCGCCTTTAGATTGTTGCCAGAGAAGAAGGCGATCCCGTCCTTCTTCGCGCGAAAGTTGAACAACTTGCGGAACACCGGGTGGCTGAATACCATTCGCTCCGACCGCATATAGCAAGCAAATGCAACCAACAAGGCTATGAAGTTGGGGTTCAGCTGTGCGGGAACTACCCTGAAGTAGCGGAAGGCCTGGCGGATCTCAGGCCATAGCGGGAGGCGGAGTCCTACTTCGAAATGTTCGACGGGGATTGCGAGTTCCACAGGCGAGAAGTGGTTGATGGCTTCATTGTCCGATGGATGTCTTGCGGTGAAACCCAGTGTGATGTAAAGGTTGACTATGAAATGTTATTCCTCCGTAGACATGTTGCAGTTGGCGAAGGGGTAGTCAGCGATTGCCGCCGCACACTTGTTCCTACCATCCCCTTCCTCTGACATCTCGCCTAGAAGAATGCCAAAGACCAAAGCGCGAGTGCGAAAAGAATGCAAAAAAGCGGAGAAACTATTGAACGCGATGATTAATGCGGTAGGTAAGCAGCCTATTTATAGAAGAAAGTCTGCGCGAGAAATGATCCTAACATGGAAAAAGTGCGGATAACACATTCTTGGATCTCTCCCCAGGTCCGTCCTTGGCCTTGGGCGAGATCCCACACCGTCTCACTCGCACCACAATTTCAAGCAGGAGGAACGACAAGTAAAAGCACACGCAAGAATAGAATATGCATGACGGATAAAGAAAGCGAAATCAAACAATAAACCATAACGAATTGTCAGCATTAGGCACTAAGGCCGACAATTATTATTA
This sequence comes from Platanthera guangdongensis, assembly GCA_039583875.1. Lineage (NCBI taxonomy): Eukaryota > Viridiplantae > Streptophyta > Magnoliopsida > Asparagales > Orchidaceae > Platanthera > Platanthera guangdongensis. Next base: position 138,635,049 of record CM077152.1, read on the forward strand.
CAAAGCTTATAAAATAAAACAGGAGCGGGAGACGAATTCCGGTAGGCCCACCAGGGGGCTGTCTTTACCGTTCCCAGCCTCCCCTTCCCGCTCCTAGCGTGGCACGTGCATAATGAATAGAGCAAATCTTCTGGAGTTCTCGCTGCGCGAGATAAAACTGATCTTCGACCCGCGCAATGTGGAGGCCGGTATATTCGATCCCGCCACCGACCTCTCCTGACAGATTGACAACTAGTTGTGCATTGCTATTCTCAAAGCTAAGAAGCCGCTCCTCAGCAGATTCCTGATTCTCCCGCATTCGATTGACGATCCCGCGCAGAAGCAACGATTGTTTCCCGAATATCTCGGTCACCTGCCGCTTCATCCCAACAACGTCCTCTGGATTGCCTAGGTAGTCAGCAATTTAATCTGAAGAAGGAAGGGACGAGATCTCCTCCTCATCAATATCAACGTCAATGGAGATCTCGCGAAAACCTGCGATAAAAGGTGTTACATATGCTTATCAGAAGGATGGCAAGAAAATTAAGTCATTACCTGATCCGGCACCCGCGTCTTTATCAAAAGGATGGTGAGAAGTGCCAGGTCGCCCCTCAAATGGGGTTTCGAAGGATATGCTTCTCTTCCCTAGGCATGGTGGGAAGATAGCTGGCTCAGAGTGAAGGTTGGGGATGATACCCGCTGGGGGTAGAGTCGAGGCGGGATCTTTTGGTGTCTCGCGGGCCAAGGATCTCAGTGTCAGATTTCTTTACCCCGAAGTCATGAGGGCAGGAGCTGCAAAAAGAAGACAATTAAGCCAGAGGAAAAAAAGCTAACAGTTAGAAAAAGGGTTATATTTCTCCCGCGCAGAAACATTTAGCCGGAGAGGGGGGTGATCTCACAGGCCGCCTGGTTGTGCCCACTCCCCAGCAAGTCCGGTTTAGTACTCGCCTCCTCAACTTCGTTCTCCACTGGCGGGATCTGCATGTGGATACGACGAATCAACATCTTGTCTCGACAACAAAAGGGGATGATCAATGCTAAGCGAATGCAAATAACAGGGATATCTTGGGTGGAGAAGAGTTTAGAGAAGCCAACTCCTCCTTGGCTAGGTCTCGCCAAACAACTTTTGCTTTCTTCATCTTCGGGGATGACCCCGGTGCTCTCCGGGAAAGCCAGGGGGCGAGTGAGCCCATCAATGCTTTGTTTTTATCTTGAACAGCGTTGAGGCGGTCTAGAGCTTCCTTGGAAAGCGACATCACGAGTCAAGGCGTGAGCTGCGGCAAAGGACTAGGGCAGGAAACATTTTCCTCTACCTGGATATTTATATGGCCGTAGAGGGCCCCATAGAAGATTCTCTTCCAGGACAGAATCCATTCATCCAATATGTGGGGTTGGATGATTCTTTTCGAGCTTTATTGAAGCTCGCAAAGAGCGGAGATTGTGTACAACCCCATATTCGATGAGTGGACCCCACCAGACGCGCGAGTGAGGCAGTTTGGCCCGTACTCGCCCAAGGCCTAAAGAGGGGCATTCGCATAGCCCAAGGCCCGCTCTCGCCCAAGGCCCAGAAGGGGGCACTCGCCTGTTCTTGCCAAGCTGGGCGAATGGTCGCCCAACGAAGCACTCGCCTCCCCAGAAAGCTTCAAGGCGGCGAATGTGCCGTGCTCCCGACATTCGCCCCTTCTGCCGAGTGGCGCTCTCATAGACCTTTTGTCAAATAAGGTTCAGAGGTAAAGTTATCTCGATACCCTCGTAGGGGGTGCAAATAACAACTCAGAACTGTGGAGTTACGCTGTTGGCAGACCAATTTGGACCGCGTATAGCCGTTTTGAACAGCGGAGACCAGCTATTTGCAGGCCCTTTTCAGAAAACTATAAATAGACCCAAGGGGGTACCTCAGAAGGCATGCATTCTTGTGCCCCGGTCTTCTTGCGCTTTCTGAGATATCCTTAGCTCAGTATTTGGCTAATGAGGGGAAACGCTCTAAGATCTTCCGGGTGTGTGGTTAGACCTCCACGCCGAGGCTTTGAGGGCGATAGGTGGACTCTTCTTGCTGGACTGGCGAGAGGGGAAGGTTACCAAAGTCACCGGAGACGAAAATGAATTTCTTTACCCAGTTGTAGTTTTTTTTGGCGAGACCTTTCGCCTTCAGATTGTTGCCAGAGAAGAAGGCGATCCCGTCCTTCTTGGCGCGAAAGTTGAACAACTTGCGGAACACCGGGTGGCTGAATACCATTCGCTACGACCGCATATAGCAAGCAAATGCAACCAACAAGGCTATGAAGTTGGGGTTCAGCTGTGCGGGAACTACCCTGAAGTAGCGGAAGGCCTGGCGGATCTCAGGCCATAGCGGGAGGCGGAGTCCTACTTCGAAATGCTCGACGGGGATTGCGAGTTCCATAGGCGAGAAGTGGTTGATGGCTTCATTGTCCGATGGATGTCTTGTGGTGAAACCCAGTGTGATGTAAAGGTTGACTATGGAATGTTATTCCTCCGTAGACATGTTGCAGTTGACGAAGGGGTCGTCGGTGATTGCCGCCGCACCCTTGTTCCTGACATCCCCTTCCTCTGACATCTCGCCTAGAAGAATGACAAAGACCAAAGCGCGAGTGCGAAAAGAATTCAAAAAAGCGGAGAAACTTTTGAACGCGATGATTAATGCGGTAGGTAAGCAACCTATTTATAGAAGAAAATCTGCGCGAGAAATGATCCTAACATGAAAAAAGTGCGGATAACACATTCTTGGATCTCTCCCCAGGTCCGGCCTTGGCCTTGGGCGAGATCCCGCACCGTCTCACTCGCACCATGATTTCAAGCAGGAGGAACGACAAGTAAAAGCACCCGCAAGAACAGAATATGCATGACGGATAAAGAAAGTGAAATCAAACAATAAACCATAACGAATTGTCAGCATTAGAAACTAAGGCCGACAATTATTATTACAAAGCTTATAAAATAAAAGAGGAGCGGGAGACGAATTCTGGTAGGCCCACCAGGGGGCCGTCTTTACCGTCCCCAGCCTCCCCTTCCCGCTCCTAGCGTGGCACGTGCATAATGAATAGAGCAAATCTTCTGGAGTTCTCGCTGCGCGAGATAAAACTGATCTTCGACCCGCGCAATGTGGAGGCCGGTATATTCGATCCCGCCACCGACCTCTCCTGACAGATTGACAACTTGTTGTGCATTGCTATTCTCAAAGCTAAGAAGCCGCTCCTCAGCAGATTCCTGATTCTCCCTCATCCGATTGGCGATCCCGCGCAGAAGCAACGATTGTTTCCGGAATATCTCCGCCACCTGCCGCTTCATCCCAACAACGTCCTCTGGATTGCCTAGGTAGTCAGCAATTGAATCTGGAGAAGGAAGGGACGAGATCTCCTCCTCATCAATATCAACGTCAGTGGAGATCTCGCAAAAACCTGCGATAAAAGGTGTTACATATGCTTATCAGAAGGATGGCGAAAAAATTAAGTCGTTACCTGATCTGGCACTCGCGTCTTTATCAGAAGGATGGCGAGAAGTGCCAGGTCGCCCCTCAAATGGGGTTTCGAAGGATATGCTTCTCTTCCCTAGGCATGGTGGGAAGATTGCTGGCTCAGAGTGAAGGTTGGGGATGATACCCGCTCGGGGTAGAGTCGAGGCGGGATCTTTTGGTGTCTCGCGGGCCAAGGATCTCAGTGTCAGATTTCTTTACCCCGAAGTCATGGGGGCGGGAGCTGCAAAAAGAAGACAATTAAGCCAGAGGAAAAAAAGCTAACAGTTAGAAAAAGGGTTATATTTCTCCCGCGCAGAAACATTTAGCCGGAGAGGGGGTGATCTCGCAGGCCGCCTGGTTGTGCCCACTCCCTAGCAAGTCCGGTTTAGTACTCGCCTCCTCAACTTCTTTCTCCACTGGCGGGATCTGCATGTGGATACGACGAATCAACATCTTGTCTCAGCAACAAAAGGCAATGATCAATGCTAAGCGAATGCAAATAACATGGATATCTTGGGTGGAGAAGAGTTTAGAGAAGCCAACTCCTCCTTGGCTAGGTCTCGCCGGACCAATTTTGCTTTCTTCATCTTCGGGGATGACCCCGGTGCTCTCCGGGAAAGCCAGGGGGCGAGTGAGCCCATCAATGTTTTGTTTTTATCTTGAATAGCGTGGAGGCGGTCTAGAGCTTCCTTGGAAAGCGACATCACGAGTCAAGGCGTGAGCTGCGGCAAAGGACTAGGGCAGGAAACATTTTCCTCAGCCTGGATATTTATATGGCCGTAGAGGGCCCCATAGAAGATTCTCTTCCAGGACAGAATCCATTCATCCAATATGTGGGGTTGGATGATTCTTTTCGAGCTTTATTGAAGCTCGCAAAGAGCGGGGATTGTGTACAACCCCATATTCGATGAGTGGACCCCATCAGACGCGCGAGTGAGGCAGTTTGGCCCGTACTCGCCCAAGGCCTAAAGAGGGGCATTCGCATAGCCCAAGGCCCGCTCTCGCCCAAGGCCCAGAAGGGGGCACTCACCTGTTCTTGCCAAGTTGGGCGAATGGTCGCCCAACGAAGCACTCGCCTCCCCAGAAAGCTTCAAGGCGGCGAATGTGCTCTGCTCCCGGCATTCGCCCCTTCTGCCGAGTGGCGCTCTCATAGACCTTTTGTCAAATAAGGTCTAGAGGTAAAGTTATCTCGATACCCTCGTAGGGGGTGCAAATAACCACTCAGAACAGCGGAGTTATGCTGTTGGCAGACCAATTTGGACGCGTATAGCCGTTTTGAACAGCGGAGACCAGCTATTTGCAGGCCCTTTTCAGAAAACTATAAATAGACCCAAGGGGGTACCTCAGAAGGCATGCATTCTTGTGCCCCGGTCTTCTTGCGCTTTCTGAGGTATCCTTAGCTCAACATTTGACTAAGGAGGGGAAACGCTCTAAGATCTTCCGGGTGTGTGGTGAGACCTCCACGCCGATCCCTTGGGTCTGTCTCCCGTTTCCATTTCCTTAGTCGTTCAGCTCGCGGGAGAGAAGTAAGTGTGTGATCACCCCTTCCCCAAGGTGAACTACATAAGAGACCGAGTTCTCGGTTTCAACAATAACCACTATCATGTCAAACACATTTTTTGACGATGACGTTTTTGTCCAAATTCACCGAAGCAAAAATATCGCTCCAAACAGGCTTAAGTTGTTGAATCTAGACTACACAAATCTATCTTAAACAACTTTTGTTCATGCTTTTGTATGTCACCCCTTCTTCCTATTTTCACACCAATTCTATATATTCTTGTAATTAATGCATTTTTTCTTTTGGTGTACCCTACAAAAACCATTGTAGTATATATATATATATATATATATATATATATATATATATATATATATATATATATATATATATATATATATATATATATATTATATATTATGTATGCATAATTATACAATTTCTCAATTTCTTATTGTTCTCAATTTTTTGCAGCCTGCTTAGGTATCATTCTTTTTAATATACATCAATAGATCCATACAAACAACATTGTCCTATTCATAGGCTCTATTTGGCATGACTTTTTTGCTCCAGTATACTTGGCAGGAACGTTAAAC